>JAOVVA010000017.1:7409440-7438461 GCA_028565275.1 Leiocassis micropogon | reverse complement strand
CACATTCACACTTCATACAAACTTAAATAATTCTTTTGATTGTGTAAAGCTGCTTTGCGGCAATGACAATTGCTAAAGGCGCTATACAAATAAAATTGAATTGAATTGAATTGAATTCTCTAATCAAATTCAAAACTCAACTTATGTCCCATTTATTCAGAACCGCTTATTTTACATGATGAGGCTGCACTCAAATCTCAAATCATAAATGTCTTAAATCTCCATTTAAATCCACCTTAATTTATTTTTAAATGTCTTAAATTATGACACTGTTTCTTTTCATTTAATTTTTGTTTTAATCTTCTCTTACGACTCAATGTTATCTCAGTTATTAATGTTATTTTGTTTTACTGTGTAATTTATTCCTATTTGATCTGGAAGATGACCTTGGGTGACCAGAAAGGTGCCTATATTAATAAAATGCAATATTATTATTATTATTATTATTATTATTATTATAGATTTAACAAGGTGCTAGAAAAATTCCTTAGAGATTTTGGTTCATATCGACATGACAGCTTGGCTATGTTCACATTGAAAACCACAGTGCCCACTTCAGATGTTTTGGTCAGATCAGATTTGCATGTGATGACGGTTCACATTCATAATTATTAGTGACTTTTCTAAAGTCTAATGTGGATGTGTCAATCTTCTGAAACGGCATGTACGCGCACATCGATATGTCCTTGCTTGCACCATCTGGGTGAAAACACATCATATTTGTGTGACCAATTATTCATTTCAAACAATGAATGTGATTTTAGTAAAAATATGCTTGGTATTTAGCTCTGGAGGATGACAAGCAGTTAGTCGTCTGTATTTGTTGAGGTCCAAAAGAAAAAATAAAGCGAGACACCGCACTTTAGTTGTTTTAACAGCTCTTGCTAGCACTGCTATGAAATCACTGCACTGTTGGTGCTGACTGATGTTGCCTCTACACATGTGCAGATACAAAAAGTCGCATGAATTCTGATCTGACCGTTCTCATTCAAGCTGCATGACCACATATCTATATACAGTAAATAAAGGAAAGGTTTTTTTTCTGTACATTGGTCAGAACTCGCTCTTTCAGTTATATCTTTACGTTTCATACAACAATCCTCTTTAATGCATAACATCTAATCCACATAACATCTTCCATTAACATTGTAATTTAGAAGAAAAGTTAACCGCTGAAAGTGAACAGACTGAAAGTTAATACTGGATTCATGAGGGTGGTCCTTTGTAAAGCTGCTATTAACACTAGGGATCATTTACAGCTGTCATTATGACTAGAAAGCAGTGGTTACAGTATACCGGTGTAATGGCATGCAAATAAGTAAGGTCTGTTTTAGCATTACATACGAGAATAGCATGATACCCACCTCACTTATTAAACCTCATGACAGCAGCTCAGATCCTGTAACAGACTATTAGCAACTTCTCACTATAATGAGAATTAAAAAAAACTAAATATGAGATCGAGGAATTTGTGGTCAGTCATGTTTGTCATCAGCTGAGCTTTTATATCTGCATTGATCTCTACCACACACTACAGTCTCAACCACACATACCACATTCACACACTTAAGCCATGTTACTCCATTTGAACGCCTGAAAGAACAAATTAAAGGCAACCGAGTGTAGTTTCAGGAAATGTGTTGTGCAAGCAGAAGCGTGCCTTAGCATTTTATTTCAAATAAACCCCCCACCCCACCCCCTATATTTGTTTTAAAATTCCTAGCTAGAATATTTCACCATGTCGCCAGAAGGCAAATACTGTATAATCGACTATGCTCTCTGGAGGGGAAGGATGGTCTTCCTCTCTCTCCTGTCAATCCTAGCTAGTTTGTGGGTGTCTGGAAACACATGGAAACGTTAGCACTCTTCTCCATGCTCATTCTATGTTATTGTATGTGGACCAGTTTGAAAAGATGTCAAACTACAAGGAACATTTGTTATTCATCACAAATCTGTCAAGCCAGTAACTGTCATGTGATACAGGAAATGTGTCCAAGCTTGTGGAATGACAGTTACTAAAACGTGAAAAAAAAATCCACATTTTAAGATTTTAAATCCACAACATTTAATTAATTCTACTATACAAACGCACAGTAGACTATGAAACTGAATCTTTAAAGATGAATGGACAGATCAATGTATGCTTATTCTTCCTGCAGCAAGTTTAAAACCAGTTTGTCTCACATGTTCCGAAACCACTATGAGATAAAACACGAGTCATTAGAGCAAACATATCCACATCCGTGTAAAATTCCGGAAACTGACAGCACATTGTTTTGCGCTAAAATCAAAATATTAGGTGGTTATGAACAGTCTTGTGCCGAATGATATAATCTACTTTAAACAGAGAGTGTATTTGGCTGACGATGAAAGTAAAGTACAACAAGGCATAAGATACTCAACCTTTTCAAAATTGTATTTCTTTGTATTAATAAGTTAGACAGAGAGTTCTGATGTACAGAAGGACAGGCAGACATGAACATGGGCTTTAAACTGAAATAATATTATCATTGATTACATTAAAGCTGATCAGCTTAAATTTAGCTTTAACCTTTAAACTCTTTCTAAAAACTCTTTACCCATTAATGACTGGTACTAATGCTAGTATACAAATAAGCCAATCAAATACTAAACTATGGAGGCTTAAGGAGAAACTCACACACACACACACACACACATACACAAACACACAAAAGTCACCTTGTCCCATCCAATCCCACAGAAACCACCAAAAAATTAAATGCTGGCCACAAAAGAAAGGCACCAGAACACCCAGTGCACCGCAGCCTGCCATGCACAGGGCCCTGCATGCAAAGACCACTGAGACTGCCTCCAAATTCTCCACATCCCAATCTGATCATGCTCCCATATGACGCGATGGACAAGCAACTCTGATCCACAGAGGACCGACCCCCACAATCCACAGCCCCAAAAGGATAAACTGCTAATGTCCTGGCAGACATCACACCCCCAAACGCTCTGTGGATCCAAGCTCCAACACTAGGGCAACACTTGTACCTCCAGGGTTGGGGGATGGAACTTTGCCTCTGGTCTGTTTGTATGGAGTTTGCATGTTCTCTCTGAGCTTAGTGGGTTTTCTCAGGTGGGTGCTAAGAGTGGATTTCTTAGTGGTATTTTGGTTTCCTCTAACAGTCCAAAGATATGTATTGCAGGTTGATTGGCATTTCCAAATTACCTGTAGTGTATGGTTGGGTGTGTGAGTGTCTATGTCCTTGTGATCTGCAATAAGTGACCATTCATCCAGGATGTCCCTCATGTTGTGCCCTGGGTTCGCTGGGAGATGCTCCAGGCCCCCCACAACCCTACTCAGGATAAGTGGAAAAGAAAATGGATGAATGGATGTTTTTTTCAAGAATCTTTATTCATTTATTTATTTATTATTTTGAAAATGGACAAAAAGCATTTTTATGCAGTTTATTGCTTAAAATAAAAGTAATATTTTCTTTTTCATTTAACAATTCATTTCATTACGATGTAGGGAAAGTACACAGTAGAGTGAACAAAAGAAATGTAATACATTTCCTTGCTGATAAAAGAATGTTAACTTTGGTTTTGATAATGAAACTGGCTGATTAGCAGATAAGAACATTTCAGCTTCCACGTCACATTACATCGTCAACCATTTCCTTTAACTGGATGTTTAATTCAATGCTACACCTTTGGCTTTACAGGGCAAGCTTCTGTTTAAGTCATCTTCATCATCAGGCTTATTCATAACCTGTTAAGGGATCTGATATAGTAGGAATAACCCTGTATGAAAGCAATATGACCCTGAGGCATTTGCAAGACTCAATTCTTCTCTCATACGTTAAACGGACACACGCACACACACACACACACACACACACACACACACACACACACACACACACAGAGAGAGAGAGAGCTCTTAACAATTAGTCAGTCAACACAAGACAGAGTTGCAAAGGACTTCAGCAGCTGTTGTGGTTTATGGAACGAATGCTATCATCAGGAGTGAACTCCCAGAGCATTACCTCCACTTTCCTCTCAAATACATAACCAAAGTGGATCAGGTTCCTGTATGTGCTTCAGGGACCCACAACTGTGGAAGAAAATCTAATTAATAAAAGGACATGAACATTAAGCATTCCTTTTAAAGCCCTTTTTTTTGTATAGAATCTAATATTTGGGAAACAATTTTTCCATCACAGAACTGCACAAGTTGAATCAAAACAACGATCCTTAGAAACCTCGGTTTGTTTTAGTGACCCCATTTAACCAGAACCTGTATCAATATGGCATGATGACAGACAGCAAGCCGTTCCTTTCTGCTTCCCTCCCTTCCTTCGTCTGTCTCCCTCGCTCATCTGGAGCCGTGTTAGGGTGGGGAAAGGACCATCATTAATCTCCTGTCAGAGAAGATTATGCTTCATTACAAAAGGCTAAACCGGAGGAAAGGCAACTGACTCTTCACCGACATTGAAGTTGGCAGGTAGGATTACTTTAATTTGGTATTACTTTATTTACCTTTAGGAACATTAGTATGCTGAACATTTGGACACTTTAATCTTAGACTGATTTACAACATTCAGCTGTTTTAACCGTGTAAATTAATGGGATAGGTTTTGGCAACTATTTGGCACACAGGAAGGTATTCAGCTGTGTAAACTAATGAAACTTGTGTTTCAGCTCATTTTACTTTTTGAATTATTGTACAACATTTAAGAATCCTTTTCATTCAAATCCCATTTTGTTATCATTGCCAATTTATACAAACTTTTTTCTCAAATTGCCCTGTAGGTAAAGACGACAAAAGGTCCATCATAAAAGGAAGGATCAACAAAAGAGAAATTAAAGAGACCTGTGACCAGGTGGATCTACGGTCAGGTCCAAAATTGATGGTTTCGAGTTCTAGCTCCTGTGTATACCCATGTTCTGCTGGAAATGTCACATAACAGAAGAACAGATTTTACACCACTACTGTACACTGCTATGATTACAGTTATTGGAATTTTGTTCTGAAAAAGACAAATTCCCTGAGTCAGTCTATTCTAAATCAAACTTCCGTAAAAGAAGGATTGTTGCAGCAAAACATTTCAATACATTACACTTTAATGGATTCATAGAATGGAATGTACACAATGGTATGCCATCTGGCAAACATGCATACAAAGCACAAGCTATAATGCATTTATGCAAAACCGCATCACATAACCAAGCAATCGCACCACCTTTTCTTCTTTCTTTAGTCAAGTTCTGCAGAACTTTTACTTTCCTCGCCTCTGTAGGCCATTCTCAAGCAAGCAAGAAACTGTTATTAAATGTCTGTTCCACATCTGTAGCTGTTTTTTTCAGGGTATCCAAGACACACACGACAGACAGAAATTTGACAAAACAGACATGTATACTTCATTCTTCTTCACACTCCAGCTTCACTCGAGACTGTTTAACGATTTAATTTGTATATAATTTGTAATGACACTCACTCACTCACTCACTCATCGTCTATACCGCTTTAGCCTGTATTCAGCATCGCGGGGGGCCTGGAGCCTATCCCAGGAAAAGAAGACTTAGGGCACGAGGTGGGGTACACCCAAGACAGGGTGCCAATCAATCGCAGGGCACACACACATACACACTATGAGCAATTTGGCGAGGCCAATTAGCCTAATCTGCATGTCTTTGGACTGTGGGAGGAAACCTGAAATAAAAATCCCCCAATGCAGGGGGAGAACATGTAAACCCCATGCACACAGAGGCGGGAATCGGACCGTGGAGGTGCGGGGTGACAGCACTAACCACTAACCCAAAATGCCGTCCTGTAATGACATTAATTTGTATCAATAATAAAAAAATGTTTTCTTGAATCTCTAAATCATACACCATTAAGGCATCAGTGTTTTGATGTCTGTGTGATATACAGGACATTAAGCATTTCTTGTTATTTCGATTAACTTGCATATGAATTTAAGGGAAATTCAAAGCCCGAATTAGGTTCAGTGGTAGTACTGAGTTATGGTTAATTACATACATATATACTATACGTATGTATGCATGCAGGTGATAAATATATATATATAGTTTTGAGGAATAGTTTTTTGGCTCATTTTTAGTCCAGTCCCTGTATCTGACCAGTTTCAGATGAATAATTTTTGTTTGTTAAGCCAGTGACCACAGTGACCTATGAACCATTTGAGCATAAAAACCATCTTACGACCAACTTAATGCATAAGCCAGTGAGAAACAGCAGGTGCAGATAATGAGAGATGATCAGGCCAGGGATTGGTATACTATTGATGCTGAATGCTGAGTGTTTGGAACAGATGAGAGGGGAAATGAGGTTGCTGCTGAGATTGTTATAGAAACTAACCATTTTTTTTATTGCATCTTTAAACACATAGCAGCCTATCACAGTAAAACATTGGTTCCCATTTTTTTTATTTGATCTACATAATTTAATTTAATTGAATATGAAGAAATGAAGCGGGTGGCTCAAGACTGTTGCATAGTATTTATATATAGAACAGAGTATAAACTCAAAAGGTTATGCATGAGCCATATTTTACTCATGGGTAAAAATTGCTGCCATTTAACATTTCACCATTTATTTTAGAGACAGATGACTTGGGGACCGACAGCAATCACTGTATAAAAGCATTGTGTGGTAGAGGGGGATGGGGATCAATTGATGATCATTTAAATTTCAAATGTTGCTTTTGTGCATGCAATGAGCAGTCACTCCTTCCCCCCCATTCTTCCTCTGCTTTTAACTGCTTCTCTTCTGAGGAAGTGCCATCTCAATGCTGGACAGCATCCCTATCTCTTACAGAGAAAATCAGCTTTGGAAAAGGATAATGAGACCCCCTGTACAGCCTCCATACACACCCCTGCTGCCTTAGACCTGCATCTGCCATGGATGCAATCACCCCCTGCCCCCTTCTCTGCCTTCCTACACTCTTTCAGTGTGTGCATTTGTGCAAAGTACACTTATTTTCATTCAGTGTCCTATAAGATAATTAAGAAAGTGATTAGTCTCTCTGGGGGGTGGGGGTATTGAGAGGATAGACGGATTAACGAGAAAAGATGGAAATGAGAAAGCATGCCTGAGATAAAGGGCAAACAGTCCACCTTCTCAGCACATTCACTTAAATTAAAATGGACTAATTTTACTGTGTCAAAGGCAAATGTCAACAAATTGAGGTGTATGGGAAGTGTCAGATCATATCATATCTAGTAGACATGCAGTCTTCTTGTGGCATCCATCAATACTAAAACTATGGATAGTGAAAATAATGCAGGGACACAAGAGAACAAAAGGAAAGATTGTGTAGGAAAGGCACTTTGTGAATTAATATTTCACCAACCCATTACAGACCGTGATGCTCATATAAACAAAACCACAACCTAGACACAGATCAAGGTCACTCACACATCAAAACACAGATAAATCTGTTAGATTTGAGAAATAGAAAAACCACCATCAAAAACTCGATTCTCAATTTTTGCACCTTTGGATAGCAAAATTGGGCCATTCAAAAAGCATGGTAGTTTCTTCTACTTGTTTATCCTTGCATTTTTCCATGGCAGGATCAATCATGTAGGCATGACTACTCAAAACAAATAATTTGAGAGTCCACATTCTTCTTATTCAGCCATTGCAGAACGATGAATAGAGAACAAGTGTACTTATTTAATGAGGAAATCACTCATTCATTGTATGATTGAGTATGTTGGGGTGGGGGTTAGTCTTAGCAGGTACGGTGATTAATTAGCTACTAAGCGCTTTTTCTCCTTCAGCAATAGTGGAACTGCAGTTGCCAAAGAAAACCCAGATTAGACAGTTGGCATAAAATACTAAGAGCTTTGCGTAAAAATGAAAACAATATTTAACTAAAACATAGATTGGATTGTCTACACTACAGTTGTGTTTTCTGATTTAATGAACTGTTAGGCTGAGTGAGGAGACCGCAAAAGTCTGTATTACTATAGACTTGTATTTAAATTTCAATGCACTGTCCAAAACCTTTATTAAAACATAGCTTAAATCTTAACGCTTTCATCATTTCCTGAAGAAATGATGAAAAGTCTGGCTTCTACCATGATCCCCTTCATACCACCCTGTACTATAACCCTCAAGGGTATGTCTAGAAATCTCCTCTTGGATAAGATTGGCTCATCAGATTCTGGCATTGTACATGCATTAAAAGCGATTTGTCACTGTGGAAATGCATGTGCAAGAACGATGTTTTAATTATGAAGATGAACATATTAGTTGATTCTAGAATAATAATAATAATAATAATAATAATAGTAATAAATCTTCAATGTAAAGCAGTCAGAAACATAGCTCTCTTCTGCCACCCATAGGTGAAAGTCTTTATACCTAGTGTATAAATGGTGTCTGCGGATGCATGGACATTTACCATATATGAAATTTAATGCTTTTCTTTTTACTTCATAGCAAAGAATGCTTCAAAACCAATGACAGAAGATAGAATAACAGCAGACCTAACTACACTCAACTTGTTTAGGGCAATCTGAAGTCAGTAGTCTATCAGAATCAGCCTGGAACCAGTGTTGCATGAAAGGAGAAAATCATCCCAGCATGCAACATGATTTCTCTCACTCACCCACTCATCGTCTCTATACCACTTTATCCTGTATTCAGGGTCGCTATCCAAGGTGACTTAGAGCACGAGGCAGGGTACACCTTGGACAGGGTGCCAATCCATTGCAGGGCACACATACACACGCTCGCTCACACACTACAAGCAATTTGAGAACACCCTAAACTGCATGTCTGAACTGGTGGAAGAAAACCTGGACCATGGAGATGCAAGGCAACAGTACCAATTGCTACGCCACCATCCTGCCTGCAAAGTCAGCAGCCACTGATCTGACATTACCACTGACTGCTGTTGAGGATTAAAGCATATTGCCTGCTTATGAATACATCTGACTTTATATGAACTACACATTTCCTGTTATACAATTAAACTTTTAAACCTCGGAGCATACAGTTATAGATTTTATTTATATGGGATTCGTTTATGGCCACACTATCTGGCTCACCCAAATGAGCATAGGTTTCGAGTCTTAATCCTCTTGAGATTGTTGTCTCAGGGTTTTTATTTTCATTGCCATCACTGCTGGCTTGCTCAAACTGAGAAACTGATATGGCGATTATGTATACTTTTACCAAAAAAATTATATCCAAAATATTTATTCCTGTAAAGCTGCTTTGCAACAATAGACATTGTTAAAAGTGCTAAAGAAATAAAACTGAATTGGATTAAATTTAAGCATTTGCTGTAATTTATACTTTTAAATAACTTCTTGCTTATGGAGCCAGACTTTTTGGCTACCAAGTACTTTGGTCTCCTTGAACACAAACATTTATAATGACCAGATATCTAAAAATAAATAAATAAATACATTAGAAAAAATATCCATTCTCTTTATTCAGCATATATCAAATCAAAATGACTTCACACATCTGAAATTCATATTTTCCAGGATAGTACACATCCAATTTGTGAGACTTATTTTTGCAAATAATCACAAGCTATTTAGGAAGCTGGGATGTTCAAAGCCATCTTACATTACAGACCACTATGCTCTCACTGCTGTCCCACTCTTAGAAAGAAGGCAAAATGTACTAATAGCCTGCCTGTCAGGGGTTAGGGAAACAGGACATCACAAAGAGAAAAAGAAAAGTTAGACAGGAGAATCTTCTCAAATGTTCAGCTCAGTGATGTCTGTCGTGTGTGATTCTACAGTGGTAAATAGAAATACAAATTTAAAATATCTGTAGTGACAAACTAAAAGGACTTAATGCGGATGAGGGCAGTCAGTTTATTGACATAGAATACTGATAACTACAATTACAACAGTTTTACAGGAGTTATGCACAACTCATTGTGTCATTATCATTAAAAAACACGATACAAAGGAAGGAAAATAAAATAATTTTAAAGCCCAGAACAGTCGCGCTACAAAAACAATAAAATTAAAATTAAAGCAGAACTGTGGACTGAGAAAATATATATATATTACAGGCATGATAACACAAAACAAAGATTCACTAGGAATTGTGTTAGCTCACAGAAAAAGCCTGATGTGAGCTGCTGGCATAAACTGTGTGCATCGAGTTATTTCTCTCATCATTCCAGCTCCTTAAAACGTGCAAACATAGCCTTGCGGACAGCCTGCTTATAGGTGGCGTAGTTCCAGGTACCCGCTTCTTTTTTGTTCCGCTGTTAAGAGAAAGTGAAGGAGAGAATCTAAAGTTACTAAAAGTGAGAGGGGAAAAAGGCCACATGCATTTTTTGGTATTTAACTGAGTGTTAGTCACACCTCTGTGGTCTCCAGACCTAACCCTGGTCTCTCATTGCCTTTGTGCGTGTCCCTGCAAAAACACAATGATTAGATCAAACATTAGCCAGTCTATGAAATACGGACATAAAACAGCACTTCTTTTGGAATTTGTTTACTGCTTCAAATATTTATATTTAAACCAAAGCTTTTTAGCTATAAAAAGTAAAGAAATAGCAATTAGCATACCATAACTTAATTAAATCCTTGAACCAGATGACCTGTGGACCTGTAAAGAAGGATTTCTATCTTATATTTAATAAGACAAGATCAGGGAAATGTATAAAGTTGAGAGCAATAGCAGTAAAACCTTTAATCAGACTTACTTCATTACATTCCAGAAAGGTTAAAAGGTTACTTTGCTGGAAAAGCTATCACAAGCTAAAATGCAGAACTGCTGCTAGTCTAAATGGGGTCCTCAAGCTTCATTCATTAAAATGCCAATAATATAAGTTATCATTAAAGACCAAAAAAAACCCCAAAAAAACCACTAGCTTTTTATTAGCTGTCCTGTGTTTACCATGTAGTGTGCATGGAGTGGTATCTCTATAAATAAAAGAATATGTCTCAGCTGGTTTGAAAAGAAATATGGTTATAGTATGCAAGGTGTTCACTAAGACGGTTCTTAGGATTGGCCTGCTGGAGCAAGCCACTGAGGATACAAAAACCATCCTGAGATCAGGATTATCAGGGCTGCACGGTTTACACTGGGCTTGGTGAAAAAGGCAGGTCCCAGTCAAACAAAAATATGGACCAGGCAAACAAATGGAAACAGATGACAGTGTATCTGAATCTATTGTACAATAGAATTTTTGTTTTAGGAAATATTACAAAGATCCGAAAAAAAGGGGAGTTATGGAGAGGATGAAGCAAAAAGCAGAAAAACACATACTTGACAAATGCTTTCATCTAGCTAAGAGTCTTTTTTGTGCGCGTGTGTGTTTTGTGGATTTTTTTGGATGATGTTATGATCTGATATTTTGCTTGGACCACTGAAGGTTTTTTGTTTTATTTAGTTGGATCTTCTTATGTGAAGCTTTCTGGAAAGCTTTCTTGTTAAACAAAAAAAAAAGGAACAGTGCACCTCCTGTTTCTGTATTAGTTTAGACCATTATTAGTTCCATACATGTAATTACATACATCCCCCCCCTTACATAATGAGTTTGGTGAAGGACTGGTGTGCCATACAGTTGACTGCTTCAAAGAATGGCAAAGTTTATTACATGCATAAGTTGATTAAGCGTACCTTGAACTGCTCGGCCATGTGTTTTGCTGTTTCCGTTTCTTTGCTTCAGGTGGACTGTGACTCTCTTTCATGTTCATCTAAAGTACAGGGTACAGAGTCAGGTGGCAGAGCCATAATACAGCACGGATAGATTATTACAAGTGTAAAAGGTGTAACATCATAATAGTGTCCTCCAATGCAAGTAAAAGCTAAATGCTAATCTACATACTTGGTGTGTCTGGTGTCACACAAAATGATATGCAAGATATGCAAGACCTCGGTCATCTCCAAACAGAGACGAAAAATCTTACCTCTTTTTCCTGGTTTTCCAAAGCTTCAAGTTCCCTTTTCGACTTTTTGATCTTTAAGTGAATCTCCATATTTTGCTGGCAGAGAAAAAAAAGAAAAAAAAAGATCAAAGGTAAGCAAGCTCATACTCTGTTCCTTCAATCCTATTAAGTGCTACACGTACACCAATTTGAGCGAGTATAAGTACCTTGTGCAGGTCTGAGAGTTGTTGATGGCGAATCAGGGCATCTTTACTGGGGAACTGTCTCCTGCACAGCAGACAGGCCATTTTCTTCCAGTCTGTCAGCTTGTCTTCTTTCTCCTGGGGCTCTGGTTGGCTCTTAACAGCGGGGGCGGTTGGGGCAGGTGCAGATGCTTCATGTTTCTCATGTTTTTCTTCTTCCTCTTCATCACTTCCTGCGCCATAGTCAGCCGCTAACATGCCCAGAGAACCCATGGGCTTCTACAAATATAGAACAGGTGTAACCCTTTTCAAATGCAATTTGTTCACCAAGAATAATAAAAGGTTATGCTGCTAAAACATGAACTTTTTGCCAGTGGTGTCAAAGTTGTGCTGTGTGCTAAAGCTCACCTTGGATCCCTTCTCTTCTTTCCTTGGTGGAGCAAGAGGCTTTTTGAACAAGTCATCTCCTCCAGTCTATAAAAAAAAAAAAAAAAAATGGGATAATGGGAAAATTATTAAATTACTTCCTACCAAGGCACAGATGGATATTCACAAAGGCACAAATAAATCTCAGACAACATTACTGATTTCTGTAAAAACCCAGACTGACCTTCCTCTCGAATACAGCGAAGGCTGCGTCGGCAGCTTTGGAAGCCTTCTTATCCTCTGCTCCACTCTTGAGGACAGGAGATGGAGCTCGCACACAGTCCTTCTGCCGATTCTGGATCTTGGCCCAACGCTCCATGTCTTTCATAATCTGAAGACATTAAAAGTTAAACTATAGCCTAGTGTAAAATACTGTAGGCATGGGAAGTATGGTACTAACCCTGAAATATATAGCCACATATGTATCCATCTATCCTTCTATCTATCAAGTTTAATAACAGCTCAGTAAATATTTACATGGTGTACAAGTAGCAAAAGCTCACCTTAAATGCCGCAAGGCTCCTGGGTTTTTCCTCTTTCTCCTTTTCTTTCTTCTCAGAGCGTGAATTCGCCTCCTCATCCTCCCTCTGCTCTGGCGCTCCATCTGAAGGCGTTTTTAGTTCCTCAGCTGCTGCACTCTCAGCACCAGCCTCCACAGGAGCAATCGGTTTCTGAACATCTATACCCGAACCTTCGCCCTCCACTGGTATATAGATCTTTGATGTACTGTCCCAGTACAAGTACTGCTGTGTCTGAGCATTGTAGAAATACTATACACAAATCAAAATGAAGTGAAACTTCAGCACACTGTATAGTATAAAAGTCCACAATAAATTATATGATGTAAATGAAATTAGAGAAATGAGAACAAATGTTTTACTGCGACAGGCTGCAAGGGGCCTAAAGGGCCTTTTCTGTGAGCCAAGTTGGTTGTGCATGCAACAACCTCAGCAGCAACCCTTATTTCCCCTCTCGTCTGTTCCAACAATTCAGCATTCAACATCACCAGTATACTAATCATATAGTATACACCAGTATACTAATCACGATTTATAGGTCACTACATGGCTTAGGAAAATGCTTTAAAACTTTAAGACTAGACTGAAAAGGAGAGCCAAAAACTTGTCAAAAATGAGTCCAAAAAAATCTTATAGGAAGCCTGGAGACCTATTCAAGACTGAATTAACAAATACAAGAAAGTTTGGCTCTTTGCAAGCAAATTATGAAGAAGTTTAGTGTGGCCCAAGTCCAAATATTGATTCAAATGTGACATTTAAACACCCAGCTATAACATTATAATCACCTACATGAGATTAGATTCTGGCATTGTACATGGCTTATGTTATTCATCCAATGTGATCAAAGAGAAGATTTCTAGACATACCCTTGAGTTAGGGTCATAGTACAGGGTGGTCTGGGGGTCATAGTAGAAGCCAGACGTAGCATCGTACAGGAAGGCAGACAAATCTGGACTGTCCGAACCTGAGAAAATGATGAGATTATTAAGATTCAAGCCCGGAAAAACTAAAGAAATGAGAACAACAGAGAACAGGAATGAGAACAACACACAAGCTCATCAAACAGTGAAAGTTTTACTTTGTTTATTCTTACATATGCTTCCATAAAAAAACATACAGACAATAAGACGACTGTTTTTTAAAAATTGTTTTGCATGGCAGTAAAACAAACGTGTCTATATTATATGTGAAAACTATAAGACTTAAATGATAGTGGTGGTAAGTAAAGATTCTCTGGTGCAATTTAATTTCATGGGATTCAAGCTGGGGGAGGAATGCTTATTTTTGATGCCTGAAAATGTGGCCAGGTTATGCAATAAACTGTTTAATGATTGACACTAGATACAATAATTTTATCATTGCACAGGAGACCACATTTCCTGTGGAGATCTTTCTTTCCATACCAAATTATACATTTGGATTTTTTTTTCATGATGCAACTTCACTAGGTGTGATTTACACTCACAATTTGTTTCCAACCACATTTCATTAAAAAAATTAACCGTTAGGCATTATATTTCCAGTTTTAATAATGTACTGGACAGTTCTTAATCCTATTTCAATAATTTCATTTTGCTTGTTTTCTTTGCTCAATACAGGCCAATAATTTGACCCAGGTGGTGTACATCTGTATACAATTATATAATTGTATTATTGTTATAATTAACAATTAACAATATAATTATTTAAATATACAATATTTATTATTGTATTCTTTCGCTCACTGTGAAAAACACTATTTTAGAGTACATCATGTCTGTGAGCTTAACTTTTATTGATCTTTAGAATCAGTAATCATTTTCATGACTGCATTATTACTGTTGAAAGTTCATGGTGCCTATGCATATATATATTAGTTCCAGTCAAACTAAATTACATCTTACCATAGCTATAGTCCTCAGAGCCACCAGCAGAGCCAATGTGAGAAGTGTCAGTTACAGTTGCAGTCTGTTGCTGTACAGCTTTGGCTGGAGGCTCTGCAAACATCGCCCCCTGTACAATGACAGACAACAAGTTGCTATAAAACACTTCACATATGATATAAATATAGTCGTTTGTGGTTGTGTATCAGAAACTTACTTGGTTTAAGCTTGAACCGTGTAATGAGGTGTGAGCCTGGGAGGAATCTGTATGCATGGGACCAGCAGGCGCACCAATACCTTGTGTGGCAGTTGAGATGGCAGCGGGGGACTGATGGAAGTACTGCTGTTGCTGCTGTTAATACAAATTGTCATGCATTTACTGCATATTCCACAAAAACAGCATATAGGAGACATAGGATACCAAGAAATAAATTAGCAACCTCTGTAACATCAGGTGGGTAACCCAGGAGAGATGCATTTGACTTATCAGAGTCTCGCCGGTAACTAAAGGGAAAAAAATAAAACAAAACCAGTCAAACTCAGACAATTGCAACAGACAGAATTGTAGTAAATTAAAATATCTGGTTATGTTTTAACTGTAAAACTCACTTCTGGTTCTTTAGAGGTTTTGCTACCTCTGCATACACCCTAACTCCATCAATCATAATTGGCCGAGGTTTTGTGAGCAGGTCTACCAACCGCGTCACATGCTGAAGGATGTCAAAAAAAGGAGCAAGTTAAGATCATGACAAAGATTTTGTTAAAAAAAACTGAGTCTTAAAGCATCTTCATCATTTTACCTCATGCGAGTCCATATCGACAAAGCAAAAGCATTTGGATCCAGGCGTCTTCCCTTTAACGAGCCGGACGTTACGTTCTTCGAGGTAAGCAAACGGATCCAGTGACCGCAAGATTGTCTCCACTGAAGTGGTGGGCAGTATGTTCTTAATGATCATTGCTGAAGGTAAAGGATGTGAAAAGGAAATATAGACAATGATGTTCAAAGGCAGGATTATGACTGGTTTTTGAAAAGCTAAAAAAAAAAAAAAAGTTAACACTCATGTTATCCCTAGAGTATAGAGATTTAATTAGCCTATATAATTAGCCTATAACAGTACTAATATCAAATATAAACTGTAATTATGTTTAGATTTACAGTTATTGACCTTTTGTACGTGACGTCATAATGTCTGTCTGCTATGGTCTCACCCACTTCAAAAGTAGCGTTAAAAGGGACGTTACTTACCGGATGCCAGTGGCAAAACCCACATTTAAAAACTGTCACGCATGTACTTTCAGCAAGGTGACACGTCTGATAACGTTATGAAATTTTAAACACTTTACTATTAATTACACCTTAGTAATTGCTTTTAAGTTGTTCCGAATTTTGTTCCATTTGTTCCACAAGTCGTTCCATTTTATGCTATTTGGGATTCAACCCCAAAACAGTTAGCAAGCTATTAATTAGAAAGCTTGAAATATCAGTATAACTTAACACTACTTGCACATCACTTTATTACGCATGAAGCACAGCATTAGACATGCATAGCATCGTCTCACCAGAACAGAAGCAATGAAATACCGAGCAAACGCCGCCAAATCGAGGAGGAATCACATGTGTACACTGTCTGAGAATTACATTATGATAATGAAATAAACTTCTGCAAATGAATATCCTTTTTCTCCTTTATCAATTTTCACACGATTGCTTCTCTTCTGAATAAGTTACAAAGTCCACCACAACATAATGCAAATGAGAACAATAAGCAGAAGCTATCAGTTGCAAGGTTTCTTTTCTGTGTGACAAAGCATCAGGTAATCCGGTAAGTCATCAGATAATCAGGTTATTTTTTTGGCTCTGAAATACACATTGAACGTATTTATCCACAACAATACATAATAGCCTAACGTCATTTACCGGTATTTCTGCCGTCTGCTGTTGTGACTGATGTCAAGTCGCATGTCTGCAAAAGGTTGATATATTCCCAATATAGCTAAGCACATGAAGACCCAAATATCCCAGTACTAATTAAACAGCAGTCTCTACATGAAATACCAGCACACACATTCCCTTATTAACAAAAACTGAAAACAAAAATTTCCAACTGTGTAGTAAAAGTCTATGGACAATGGCCAATACGATTCTACAGGAATTCTGATACCAGGACAACTGTATATTTCCCTTAGTCTTTATTAACTAGCTAACTAGTGGGGCATATGTCATTATGTTATATTAGATACCATTTCTAGCCCAGTCGATTAAGTTTCCAGTAATCATGGGACAGAACAAAGGAGTTTATAGTTAATTATTTAATCAGTTGTCCACATGTGGCTGAAGGCAACAATGAATGCCCAACACATACTTTCTATACCAAACTGGGTATTTGCTAAACCCCACAAGACTGGCAGAAAAAAAAAAGAACTGTAATTATGCGTTTGATTTTTTCCTATAATTTATAATCCATTTGCAGGAAAAACATATATTACCAGAGAACATAACAGTACCACTAAACATGGAGTAAAGTGTGCACTCACTTCTGCTTTCCCTGAAAATTGGATCAGTGAACTGCTGGTTGGCCCGAGGGCCTCTTTGGTGGGCACAATCCTCGGCCCGCTTCTCCGTCTCCTGCTGCTGTAGCTGCTTGTCGAACTGCTGCTGCCAGGCTTCAGGTGTCAATGTGGAACTCCTCTGCCACCCACCCTGAGAAAGGGACTCATTCGGGGTCTTGGCACCACATTCCTCCTTCACTTTTGTGGGGGTAGGTAATGGCAGGAGCCCATCTTGGGTAGACGGGATGGCTTTATGGGGTTGGTCTTCATTCTGTAACCAAACAGCACATGATCTTAAACTTCCAAACTGATTTGTAATTTGAGGTGAAATTTCTACAGACTCATGAGGCCATGTTTCTATTAGCCAAGTACACAATAAAGAGAAAGCTTACCGGTTCTTTTGCATTTCTGTCAGTTTGAATGTACTTCAGTAAGGCAGTTTTACTACCAACTCTAACAGAACCCTGAAAGAAACAAAAACAATGAGTGACCATCTTTGGTTATTTGACTGATTATGCTCTACAAATGCAATTGGATAAAGTTTCTTCCAGAAGGCATCAGGTGAAACTTTTTAGAAGCAACTGATATAGACGTAAGTGTTGGAGACAAAAGTAAATCAGATGAACTCAGCTTTTATAAATTTCCAGCCTGCCTCCACTTTAATACTGTGGCACTCCCAATATTTCTAATGTGTGAAAAAAAATTAACTTTGCACAATGATAAAACTAATGACCAATACTCAAGAACAAAAAGTATTCTTCTAAACCAGTAATTACCTCATCTTTTAAGAATTTAACTTTCAGTCCTTATGGAAAAATCATTCACATCTGTCTAAAACGGACAGCATAGATCGCAAATAAAATAGTTTCCCAATCACTTTTAAAACATTTAACCTTCTTATTTAGAATTACCTTTTAAGTGCTTCCCCAAAAAGGATCAATGAAAGAACGAACAACCTAGAACACTTTTAACACTTACATTTGCTTTATGTAAAGGTTACAGTATCAGATCATTTTTAGAACATTTCATTGTGAAATTTTAGGATAATGGCAGTTGAACCGTTTATGTCTGGGACAGTTAAAATCGAATACTAGATTCACAAAAAAAAACAAACAAAAAAAAAAACATTGCTGAGCAACTGATCATGACACTTAATGGTGCCCTTTGACCAGACCCCAACTTACCTCCAAAGTTGAGATGCACAAAATGTTTAAAATTATTGTATATTCATTTATGACTGTCTCAAATAATTCTATTAATGTTTACCATGTTTTTTCCTATACCTCAGTTCATCATCTTATTTCTAATCTACATGTATTTATGCATTATCTATGTACTAATTAGTGCATGGCTCTTGTGGGCTGCATGTACAGCTGCAAGGCCATAATTTGCACCTAAGCCTGAGATAGTGTGTGTGTGGAGTTATTGCTTTTTCCTGCAAAAGTTTCTGACCACTTTTTTAGATTCATTCCCAACTACAAAACAAGCTTCCTGGTTTGCTGGATTCATTCCATCTATTCCACCTCACACAGAGTGTTCCCAATTCCCTGTGGGATTCCACAGCCTTCTGTTGCCAAAAACATATTACATACCCTTTATAAATCTACAACGCGACCAGAAATCTTTTTGTACAAATTGTTAAATTATGCTTGATTACGTGCATGCTCAGCTAAAGAAAAACTGTGCATGGGCGTTTCATGTGGACACATTTTCTAAACACATTAAATCTACATGCTAAATTACTATGAGGCAGATAACGAGAGGAGATTCTAGCGGTATCCGTTACACAGTTCCATTTTGAAAGGGAATTCAAAAAACATGCTTCATAGTCACTTAAAAAAGAAGCTTCAAACAAATATTCTTGTCTGATTTAGAAGCTGCTTTACAACAACTCATTCACAAAATCAAAGCAGAATGTTAAACGATCAATGCATCTTGACAGCAACTTTTAAATTTTTTTTAAGAATACAGACAGATACGATGTACTCCCAAGAGACAGATACTGCCCATTCATCAACTATACAATTTGCTCAAACAAGTCAGCTTAAACAAAACTGCTGGAATGGAAATATAAAACAGAAGGCAGGACCGTACAGGATGCAGTCAACACTAGGACATCTTTTGTGTTCCTTTCATCCACCACACACAAACTTTGGCTTTCGCTCCAGCATTTGCCTTAAACCAACCTGTCTGCAGGTGTGGGAACTAATAAAATAGCAAGATTTGATTAATTTCAATGGTAGATGAATGTCCACAGACATCAGACTAGTAGAGAACAAATAAAAAAAAGAGGTCTATGACCCAAATGCTTAACATAAAATTATCCAAATGGACAATATTTAAATTATATTACCAGTGAAATCCATCAAAGCAAGCACCAACAAAAATGACACCAACAACCAGAAATCACTGAACCATTCATTTTTTACCAACATGTGTTACCACTTGGACATCCTCCAAAGTAAACAATGCAAAAGGTCAACATCTCAAACAAGTTAAGGCGATTCAGAAAGAACCTTGACTTGGAAAATAAGATGTTTAAAATTTTAACCATGTGAAGTTTTGCAGACTGAGATTCAAACATGAACATGTGGTAAGCAAGAATGGACAAAAATCCACATGATAAAAGGTCAGGGACTAAGAAAAAGCTGAAAACAAGAAAAAAAGGCCAACGTGATGAAGGCAAAGGCCAAGAAGGAACTGGTAAGCCAAGTGCGAAAAGAACAACTTGCGGGTCGTAAAGTGGCGTAATTGTTCCGTAAAACTTCAGAGTGTTGATTTTTGAAGTGCTGGAACAAGAGGAGATGAAAAATCATTACGAAGCTGTGTAGATGTGTGAAAAACGACTGGTGCCTTGGCACCATGAAGAAATTGAAGCAGTGCACCGTTGCAAGCATGAACCTGTTGTCTTTTACATCTGATGGGTAGTGGACATCAAGAATAAAAGTGACTAAACACTAATTTAAAAGAAGAAGGTAAAAATGTACACCGTAATCCACGTAATTCCATTATTAGGTATCATTTGGTGTCGTCAACAAAAACATAATCAAAAAATGAGTAACAAAGTTTTATATTACCACCAAAAAGTAAAGTGAAACACTCTTAAAGAAAATATTATTTATATTGGAAAATTCATAAAAGCTAATTTGTGTTGTCATATTTATTTGCCTTATAAATATTACAAACTTATATAAGAGTAAACCGCTTATGCTCAGTCCTTGCATCATGCCACGCAACTCGATTAAACAAAAACCCTTTATCAAGCTTTTATTTAGCCTGCTTATGCTTTTATATGTGTGATAACTTATTGAGAGGATGAAGATGCTTTGAGTATCCCCATGTGCCCCTCCCCTGTGCTGACCACCCATTCCACCCATGGCCCTGCCCCAGCCCAAGCCTTCTTTGATTGAAGACACAGCTGCTGTAGAGGGACAAGAATGGGCCACCTGGTTGGACTCCATGAAGTGGACAGCATCCTCGATGTTTAAAAACTCCACATAGGCCGTATCGGAGCTGTAACCTGGGGACAGCATTTGAAATACAAATGGGTCTGTGTTAGTTAATTCCAGTAAATAGATAGAACATAAAAAAATTCACGGTGAATAATAGCGACCTATTCTCACAATCATTTACTTTAGTGGTCTTAGTGGTGACCATCAGAATTGCACAAAACCTTTAGCTTTCAGTGAGCAATAAGGGCAATAAAAGAACTTTTTAGTCAAGTCAGCTTGCAACAGTGGAAGTTCAGTGCTTTGTGTTTGATGTTGCTTGAAATGGTGTAATGCATGATTGATTTGTTATGCTACAACCTGCAGAAATCCGCACCATAATCATGGTCAGATATCCGATTTCAAATTTGCATGGTTGTGTAAATGTATAAAACCCTATACGAGGTCTGCTGTTAAAAAACACAAAACTGACCAAACCATCATCGCAATGTGTCGTACAAGGTTTATTTGTGTCTAGCATTCCTCAAAGCTCCAAAGTTACTAGTTAGACATTTTAAGCAAACTTGAGGCAAAGAAGATACAGCATGGAAACAGGACGGATTTGTCCTATACAGATTTTATTATATAGATTTATACCATTACAAATATTTGACTTACAAAGAGGCAATAAAAATATTATAATTTAAGCATTCACATATTGTAAACTTAAGTGTACAGCTTTTTAAAAGCCCTATTTTAACTAATTGTCAAGTAAAAACATAGAACCCTTTATCACTGTGTATATTAAGTTGTTTCATTTGTTTTTTTTTAAGAAAAAATGCCTAATTTAATATTCACACAGCTCAGAGCTCAACCAAAGAGAGGGCAAATCTCACAAGCTCACATCTTAATTAGAAGTAAGGGGTGTCACTTGTGTGTGATCACCAGTTCCCAGTAGTGTACTGGAAGTGCTGCTAAACCCACAAACCATTTTAAGATGGAAGGTGCTTAAAGAGAATTGCACAAGCTCCAGCACAAGACGGAAAAGGATGAGGGACAGGAAACCAATTGTTTTAACAAGGAAAATTGGGAAAATGGTAGTATATGCGAAAATCTACGGGGTCTAGCGGGCGATAAACGGTTACAAGAACACCGTGATGAGCGCAAGATTCGAGGAGCGGAAAAAAGCGAAGTGTTGCGAATGCTGTAAAAGAGTTTAAACTGCGAAACCTCACCTGGAACAACATCTCTTATTTTCATGCCTTGCATTGGCACTCCGTCCCGAACTGCAAAGGCATCCAGGATCTGTAAAAGGACATTTGTTGTTAAATCGAAACCCATGGTGACAAAAATAAAAATAATAAATAACTTGGATAATAATAATAATAATAATAATAATAAACAAATGTATTTCACACGCTACCTGTTGCATCGTAGCAGTTTTAGGAATTCCAGAAATGGCAATGGTATTTGAGATCTTATCCTTAACACTGGCATTCCTGTAATCCTGATCCTGTGCAAAATGTAAAGGTTTAATCTAAACTTTGGACTTCATACTGTCACAAAGGGCAAATGCAGACCCTGTAAAAATAACTGAAAAGTTATACAATCTCATCCAAGATACTTAAAACAATTAGGAGACTTGCAAAATCAACAGTCTGCATGTGTATTTTTAAAGTTTAACTGCAATGAATGCCATTTTCCACACAATATACAGTAAAAAAGGAAAGACACTGACCTGAGAACCAGAGGCATTTGATCTCTCAGGTGGAGGTAATTTGGGTGCTTTCATGCTCTTTTCAGGCTCTTGACGATCCTCAAGGACATATTTTTGCGCAGAACTCGTCCGGTAATCAATGTCTCCGTAGTCCTGGTCCCGTCTTCCTTCTCTGTTACTCTGTGGATCTCTTGGCCCTGGCATAAGATTACCCTTCTTTTGACTCTCATCAGTAGGAATATCTTTTCCCTTAAAGTTCCCTTGATCGACTGAGAAATGACTCTCCTTGACTGGGAGGCTCTTTTCTGGAAAAAACTGATGCCTTCCCCCTGATGGTACTGTGCTGTCAGGCTTTTCATCTCTTGACCAGCGTTGCCATTCTTTGTCTTTGCTTGGGATACTTTGACTGGGATTGAGTGGCAAAAGTGGTGGTTTCTGAGCGACTGAGTGAGATGGATCTCTGCCTGGGACATCAGTTTGAATATTGTCCCAGTTTTGGACAGGAGGACCCTCTCGTTCTGACCGAGGGAACTCCAAAGTTCCACGATCCTTAGCTAGAATCTCTCGATCTTTGAATTGGGACGGTTCTCCTATGTCACCTTCCTTTCCATGGCCAGGTGGAAATCGCTTCTTTGTCTCTCTGGGTAAAGCTGGACCTCTATTCATTCGCCTGCACCACTCCTCAGAGAGGGATTTATCTTCTCCTCTAAACCCAGCCCTGTTATCAGATTGTTCAGGATATTCTCTGTCCCTCAGAGTTGGTTCGCCTACTTTAAGCATTTCTTTCTCGGAACCTGGTCGATTTAGAGGCAAATCTGGTCTCCCCCTGAGATTCATACCATCATTACCACGAACCATCTGAGAGCGATCCCTAAAATCACCCGACGGCCCCATTCGATTCCTAAAATCCATATCGGATTCAAACCTTCCTCTGGCATTCAAAGGAGGGCCACAACCTCGTCTATCAAAGTCCACTGACCTTTCACGTGGAGGCATATCCATACTAAATCCATCAATGTCATTCATGCCCATCTGTGACCGCTCCCTCTCTCTTGCATGGTCATTTCGCTCAATAGATTCCATAGCAAACCTTCTCCTAATATCCATGGGTGACATGTTGAAACCAGGCATGTCCATTCGAAATCTGTCCCTCTCCCTCATGTCCATAAATTGATCTTCTGGCATGTTTCTCATGTTCCTCATTTGCATGTCCCTGCCACCCATATCCATAGGTGGCCGTCCCTGCCCCATATAACCAGGTGCATTTTGCTCCATCTCTAAACGCCTTCTAAATTCTAGTTCATTTTCAGGCATGAAGAAGTCTCGAGGAGAGTCTCTTCCTCTGTCAAGAAGCCCCATGTTTCGTCCTGCCATATCTGGTGGATAGTCACATCTCCTCATGTCCATGGGTGGTCGATCCTGAGGCCCCATATTCATTCCTTCTCGCCCCCTGAACCCAGGCATTGGTCCATTTCTTCCATCAAACATCTCCCCACGTTGGTCCCCACTGAAATGATACCATGTGAGTTACTACCATCTTATCAAACTTTAAAATGAACAGACAAATAAAGCAGACTTTGTGCACAAATATGCAATGTAATGCATGAAGAGAAAGACAGATTCAACCTACTTAAATTACAAGTTAGGGATTCTGTTGGCATTACATTTCAAAAGTTTAAATAAGAATTAATAAAACAAAAGTTGAATCATCCAAATAATGGAAGCTTTTAAGCTGCTGGAAGCAACTCTTGTTCTAACAAGTGAAGCAAGCAAGCAATACAGCTACAGGTAGTAGACTTTTTTGATGGATGCCTGATTTATGTTTTGTGATGCACCTCAAAATGTGATCAAGCAGACTCATGAGGAAAAGAAAATGGCTGATGACCCTTTCTTAGGACAGTCATGAAATGCAATTCGAGCAATTGCCTCCCTTCTCATAATGCGCTGTAATAACATCTTTACAATAAATGTGGTGTAAAACCAAAACATTTGTATGGAACAAAATTTGTAAGTGTAAAATATACAATATCAAGCATTATATTCAAGGTATAGTCAATGTCTATACACCTTGATGGAGAGTTTCCTCTAGATGATAAACAAAGACTCAAGACGTGTCTGTTTCTTCAATACTTGGACTAATCCCCTCCAATCCGCCCCCAAAAAAAACAAAAATACCAAACAAAAAAAAAAACTTCCCAACCGTGTTTGACTGATGCCACTTAGTTAGTAACCTAGTAATCCAGTGATGGAAACTTCAAAGCACGTTTTGCAAGTCTGTCAAATGCCTAAATGTAATGTTTCCTGTGATTAAATGACATGCAAATATCAATTGTAGGTCACCCTACTCATAATCCATCATTACAGAGGTAAGGTGTGGCTGAGTAAGCTCTTATTAAAATCTTTGTACTGTGGCATAGTGAATTCGACAAGAGTGAATTCAGTGTTGCAGTTCTGAAGTCACTATCCAATCCCAGCTGGGGTGTCGTGATTTGCACAGTGGACTGGGACTGTTTAACGTCTAAGGAGAGGTTGAAACTCATTTACCTACTGAGGCTAGAGTGTACATGATAGTTCAAGCTCCCCGAGTCATTTCTAGCCTGCGGGGGAACAGGAAGGAAAGATTACTACTGGGCTAGATGGAGAGCTGAGAGCTCCCAGTTCCAGAACAAATGAGTTCAGCTAAGCTGCTGTTGTCATCAGGTCATCCATATTCCCTGAAAGCAGTCAAGCTGGTATCTGGACGTCTTACTATTAAATGAGTAAATTATTTCTGTGTGAAGGCAATACTGGAGAGATTTACATGGATCCCAGTTTGCTGGAGAAAAGGAAATTCTTGGCAAATATCATGCTCAAATCTGATGATATTAAAATGCAGTCTCTGTTTTTAATACAACACCTGGCAAAAAAAAAAAAGAGTCACAAATCAATATTTTGCCTTTAGCTTTGATTACGGCATTGCGTGCAAAATGACTTTGTTTAAACAAGCTTCATCATGGAATAGTTTTAACAATCTTGTGATGCCACAACATATATTTCCACCCAGAGTTGCATCAGTCTTTGAATGAGATCTTGTAGTGACTTGACTTCTCTAGCACATTCGAAACACTTTCAACAAAATTTGGGTCATGACTCTGTAGACCAGTTCATGCCTGAAAATGATTCCTTATGCTCCCAGAACCAGGAGATTGTGTTTATTAAGTAGATTTCAATTGCAAGTGCGTATAAAAAAATGTATAGCGGCATCTTTTGAATTTTGATTTTTCCAAGGTCTTTTTTTTTTTATTATGATACACTGGCGTTTTCGATTTAAATTTTAAATTCTTCTTATATCTTCTCTAATTGCGATGAGACATTATCACAGACCCATGTGAGTGTCCAATTCTGGCATTAGGTACAATAAAGGTACATTAGGGAAAAACTTGTGGAAAACAGTTGGTATAAATGGGGGAAGTTGATTAAGATTTAAATAAATTTATAACTACTGCGCATGTATTCAAAGCCGCCAAACTTAGTGGTTTAACTCACTTAGAATTCTAAATAAAGTTAACATTAGCAAGGACTGTCATGATACTACTTTCACTCAGACAATCAACTGGTGGAATTCTATACCAGATTGACAAACCTCTACTCATTGTAATGACGGAGGAAGAGAAAATGCAAATGGCCTATCCAAATACAGTGAAACCTCGGATTGCGAGTGTTCCGCAAGACGAGCAAATATTTGTCATTAATTTTGACTTTGACTTGTCCTTGTTTTGACGCCGAGCGTCACGTGATCACAACTGAGCCAACGGTTTCTCTCTCTTGCGCTGCGAAATTGTGGGTAATCGTCTCCCCTGCAGGGTCTTAGTGTTCGTCTCTTACTGGTATAATCAACATTCGTGCACTGTATACTATAACACTGTGACCTTGTGTGTGTGTGTGTGTGTGTAAAACATATTTTATTTTGTGTTTGAAAGTGTGTGCGCACACGTGTAAAGCAAAAGAAAGTCTCATTAGAGGTTAAAAATCCATTTTCTCCCTCTCTGTCGTTAAGTGTGTGAACCGGCACGGTGTCAGATGACGCGCGCGCACACACACAACGCAGACACTCCGCAGCGCAAGACACACACACACACACACACACACACACACACACACACGGAAACACTTATCTGTTAGGATTTATTTTTACTTTTTTTTAAAGGTAAAGTGCAGGGTAATTTGTTTTATTTTTACTTTATATTTTATGTTAATTATTTTTATGTATTTAATTTTTTTGGGCTGTGAAACGAATAATTTGAATTTCCATTATTTCCTTGCTTTGGTTTACGAGTGTTTTGGAATACGAGCCCACTTCCGGAACAAATTATGCTCGTAATCCATTGTACATGGTCTAAAATAAAAATATGACTCAAATATTATATGGCATAAAAAAAATAATTTGCCATATTGTTTGCACTTGTAGCAAATGTAAACAATAGTACACCTTTAACATGAAATCTTCAAAAGAAATTGTGATGCATGCAAAAATTTCCTTTTTTCCAATATAAAGTGAGTATAAGCATTTTGAATGATCTTACCAAAAAGGCATCCCCCCACGTGGGCCAGATCTTGAACCATTCCACATGATGGTTCAATTTCTCAGCTTGCACCAGCCTCTTCTGCACAAAAAGCTCTTCACCTGCAAACAAGCTTTGTTATTACATGAATCTAAGTATTATGTCCATGTTTGGTTTTGTAAAATATAGAGAAGATTAATAAAAAGAAAGGGGAAAAAAATAAATTTTGGGAGGTCTGATTCTACTTGTTCATGCCTCAAACATGTTCACACACACTGCGAGACCTTAAACAGTCTGCTGTTTTAGTGTGTGTGTTAGTTTTTTCCCCTGATTTTGATTATTCTTATTGATAGTGTAGATCCATACAAACTCCCACATACAATGGATCTGGACATCATACTACATGACACACTTCATAACTTGTGACTTGAGGGGGTTTTCTTCTAAACTATTTTAAGCTTCTCAAACCCCATGTGCACAGTTGGCAAAGAGTATGGTGCAGCCCGAACTACAGCACCAAAACATGCTTAAAAAAAGAATTTAAGAAAGGTGCAATTCAAACAGATGTTTCTTTATTTTCTTGCGTCAACCAAAGCTACCAAAACTTTGTTTGCGTTTGTGACCTACATTTCAGTCCCAGATGCATGTGCAGACATCTGAGCAGTATATAAATACAATAAATCAGTTAGGCGAAGCAATTACTAATGCTCAAAATAGGCAGAAAGCTGCCAGGTATAGGGAGACAATAGCAAGAAGCTGCCAGCAATGCTGAGAAATTCTTCTAGTCTTTAGTGCACTTGACTGTACATGCATACCAATGTGAAAAAAAAATGTTTATCAACTTTAAATAATGCCTATATTCTTAACAGCTTATTCCTGACGTAAAAAAAAACTATTATACACCTTAAAAGAAAAAGCAAAAATATGTTTTTATTGTTTTCAAACACCTACCATCGCCACAAAACAGCTTCTATGGATGGAAAAAAAAAAAAAAAAACAGCTTAAAGCCATCACTCAAAGTTTCGAAGAAAATGTGCTGCAATTTATATTATACTCTCAGTAAAGAGTTATATCTGTCCAGGAATCCCTTAAGGATTCATTTATTTATTTTATGGACTGGGATAACCTTTTTCCCTTGACAGTTCGATTACTAAGAAAACAAGTTTACTTCTCCTCTAACTGCACACATAATGAGACAAAGACATGAACTTCACTGTTAATACATCACATTGTAAAGAAATACTCAAACTACAGTTTAGTTAACACTCTGCACCAGCTGTGCAAAGAAATGCATAGCATTACAAGCACTTTTTAGTCGGTAGGAACATTTGACATACTCTAGACGATCATTACAGTCTTACTATAATTATATGATATTTATATATATTATATCTTATATGATTATAAAATATCCACTTAGAGAGAGAAATGTATTTACAGTGCATGGTCTAGAGCTGTGTGATTGACTCAAATTTGCAATTTATTCAGTCGTTTGCTGGTCAAATTATTTAACTGAGTCAATGGGCCAGTTTTCGATTAACACATTTTTCCCGTCAACGACGAGTACATCAGCTAGTGTATATACAACTCCTGGCGAAAAGAAAAAGAACTGTAATCAATTGCAACTGTTTTTGCAGATCAAGCAGAGAAAAAAAATATTTAACTGCTCAATTCTGAGGAAAATATTATGGAAGTATGAAACAAAAACACTACAGTACACAACTAGTACTTTGTTGCAACACCACTGGCTTTTATAACAGCTTGAATTCTCTGAGGCCTGGGTTTAACTATTGACAAACAGTTTTTGTTCATCAATCCAGCTTTGACTGGATTGATCATTGGATCAGTATTGCAGGTTGAAGCCTTGTCATGAACCTTTTCGATTTCCACCATAGATTTTCAATTGGATTGAGGTCCGGACTGTTT
>JAOVVA010000017.1:7397241-7408814 GCA_028565275.1 Leiocassis micropogon | reverse complement strand
ATCACTTTATTCAGTCACTAATTAAAGCTGAGCATAAAGATTTTTCAATAACAGGTATACTAAAGGAAAAAGCTATATATGATAGTATTATTAAGTTTATTAAAGAAACGAAATTAAGTAAAAGAATTTAGACAGGTTTTTTTTTCTTCTTTCCCCATATACTGTATCGTATTAAGTTAATCCTATAAGCATGTATCCTGTCCACACTCCAGTCCAGTCGGTGGCAGTAATGCACCTATAAGTTGGTTTGCCAACCGCCAATAAACACCACCGAAGAAGCTAATTGCTAATTCCGCTTTCAATTCGCGACTTTGGGCTTTCAAGTTTGGACACCCGATTTAAATTCAGTGTTTTGTTTTTCAGTGATTTATTTTCTACATTCTAGAACATTGCTGCATTTCTTCTATTGTTCAAAACTGACATAACATTGAATTGTGTAAGTAACAACAACAACAGTCAGTTGTTTTTTTTTAAAGAAACGAAGGACAGCTGTTTGGGAACAGTTCTTGAAAGAACAGTACAGTATTGTCAAGTGCATTTACAAAACCCAACCAGAACCACGATGAAACTGGCTCTCATAAAGATCATCTTATTTTAAAGACCAGAACTTACCTCTGCTGCAGAGAAGTTCATTTAGCCTCAAAATTCACCAATTAGCAGCACCTTAGATTAGAGCTGTTATTTTGAAGGTTCCACATGATTATATATAACAAAAGTACAACATTGGAGCAGCAGTGAGTTGAAGGCACATGATCAGTGAGCAGACTTATTCTGATGTTTCTGTTTGGAGCTTCCCTTTGGGTAACTTATTTTTTATATAAACTGCCTCCTAGTAAAGACATATGCAGATTATTTTTTATCCCTGCATCATTGTTATTCTTGTCCCCAGCCAAGCCAAAAATTAGCTTTGTATTGCAAGTTTTCCTTCCTGGGTATTTGAATATTTTTGCCTACGAACACTCTAGAATAAAGGAAAATTTCACATTTTATCTATACAGACAAATTTACAGATCACATCAAAACAGGAATGTTGTACTAGTATTGTGATATACGTAGCAGGTCTAAGCCAAGTGACTATTCCATAGATCGATTTGAAAAGGCTCATTTGGTTATTTGAAGCTTGGGCTGTTACTTGGAAGGATGTAAGCTTAAATCCCATCTTCACGTTTGGGTATACTGTATGAGTAAGACCCTGACCCCTCAGTTTTATAATCATATTGTAGTCAGCTTTGGGTTAAAGCATCAGACAAATGAAACAGTGTAAAAGTCACACATTATGGAGAAATCTGAAATGTTTGTAGTCAAAATTCAGTGTTTTGCTGCATCTAACCAAATCTCTCTCTCTCTCTATCTCAGCTGAAATAACAAACAGAACTGTATGGATAGCCTAAGTAAGGTCTTTATTAGAGATGCAATTCAAACACAAACATGATACTTATAAGGATGAGTCTGTTGTTGAAAGTGTGTTCGTTACTCTACTACTTGATACATTAACAGAGTGTTGACTCACCAAAGACTAAAATATGTAAAACTAATATATAATTAAATAAAAAGAAAACTACCAAATGAAATTAGTGACTACTTTAAATGGTGTGAGCAAGTGTTATGCAGCTGTTAAAAAAAGATTTATTAAATAAAACAAATTAATTGTTGAATACAATAATGTCCTAGGATATGACTAAAATAGAACACTGAGCATGAAACAATTATGTAAATTGCTCAACAATCTGTATGAAATATGGCAAGTGGTCCTCCACATCACCAGCATGGCAGTTTCACAGTATCACAGCAATAGAGATATTGCTCAGTTTGTACTGCACATTAAACAGAATCCATTAACAACCTACTGATGGACTTTTTTTTTAAATAACTACACAATGACTATTGTATTTATTATATAATGCATTTCTTTTTTAGGAAATGCAGTACATATATCTACCACATCTACACAACAAACATACAATGTACGGTCAAATTCAATCAAACCAGGTATTAAGTTAATGTGTTGACTATTCGATTCAAGTGTAAATGGTAATGAAAATACCAATTATGTCAAAGATGATGTAAACTACTGAACTAGTATTTATGAGCTTTTTAGCCAGCAAACATTCTGCTAAAAAGTCCAATGATGTCCTTTAGCTATTTGGCAAATGTCTTAAATTTGAGAAATTAATAGTAAAAGCTTGATTGAATTTGGCATGTTAACCTCGTAAGAAAATATAAAATACATGTGAGGACAAAGATTTATGTTTACAGGATAGCTTCATTACAAAACATCAAGATCAATAAAGGACACATGCACATATTTTCATTATTAAGCAATCATCTCTTCTGAGAGATAACTAGCCAACTTGAAAGCTTAAAGTAAGACATACAGAAGGTTTATGGCACATAAAATGGGCGTCATTTATCCATCGTTTAGTAAATGTGTTTAAACAATTCCTAACAGATTTACAAAAATGTATTAATGCTGATTTTTTTTTTCATGGATTTCACATTAATAACACATACTTGTACGTGTTCTTGTAAATGTTTTATGGATACCTTTATTTAAATCCAGTCTGAAAAATCGTGCCCAATAAGTGCAATTGCCACAAAGACAGAGAAAGGCATCGACATGGGATGAACAGAGTAAAAGGCATTTATACAGCAAGAATTAGCACAGAATGCTGACACTTAACAGCGCAGTATCAAGGATTTTTTATGTTCACGCATAAAGGACATTTAATCGCTAAATGAGAGTAATTACTACACGTCACTGTAACCCGGTATTATTTCTATAGCGGTTTTGGATTTTGAGTACTCGACAGTAAAAGGTGATTTGCTCTCAAACATTGGCAGAAAAGCTATGTAGCAATACGCAAATTCTCACTCAAACAAAAAACACAACTTAAGGTCAGACACAAGTTTTACATTAATTGTAAAGTAAAATTCCATTTTTCAGCAACATACTAACATCATGATTGATAAATGTTATGCAGTTAGGCATGTTAACTGCTTAATTTTCCTTCCTATTTTGTATGTTTATTTGTTTTTTTAATTATTTCTTTATTAGACTACATTATACATCTAAATACAAACAGGACGGAAAATGCAATTTTGCTTTTATTTTATTCACAAACTGTTCCTCAAAACTTTTAGAATGTACTTAAGACATGAACTAACATGAACTAATGCTCCATTTTAAATTTAACGCCTTTGTCGATTTGTGTTACTCGAAACAGTTTGTAAGTAGCTTTGTACAATTCAAAAGCATCAAATGGGGAAGGATATGGGTGAGGAAATGAAACTAGTATGAGTAAATGGCTCTCAACAAGTTACTGTAGGTACACTTGACCAGTGATTTTCACTACATCTTCCATTCTAAAATAAGTGTGTTTGCTTTTGTGTACACCCACATTAGCCATTCTGCTCTTCTCGAGTCTCCACACTAAGCTGAAGAGGGGCAGGAATCTCTCCATTACATCGTGCCGGAGCCTCTCCTGCTCTAATTTGCTGAAGATCAAGGGTACTGCCGGGAGGTTCAGGGGTCGCAGCCATGGCAACAGGTGTGCTGCTTGGGATCACTGATCCTGCCGATGCTCCTAGCGCTGGACTCGAAGCTCCAGAGTCACTCTGATCTGGAGCTCGGAGTCTCTTCATTAAAGTGGTCACACGGACTGCTTTCTGTATAAAAGAAATCAGGACATACCGAATTGTGTGAAATGTGGAAAATAAAAAAAAAGAAATCAGACAAGCATTTATTGGCAACATGATTGTCTCACCTTCCATTTTGCTTTAGCAAAGTTCTTTTCAATCTGAGCACACACACCGTCTTTAATATTCTTGTCCGAAGCAGCATTACCAGATATCCTGAATAATGAATGTATTGAAAGACATGTACGTTTCTTCAGAGACATAAAATATTTCCAAATTGTAGTAATGGGGTGAAATTCAAACAGCATTAGATATCTTAAGAGAGTTCTCACCACTCATGGCCGATTGCCTCCTGTGCAGTCAGTCTTTGGTCTTGATCCACTTCCATTAAAGATGCAACTAGGCTTTTAGCTAGAACGCAGAAAGATATATTTAACAGGACAAGGCAAACCCTTTAGGTAGGATAAGGGAAAAACAAAAGTAAAACTAAAGTAAACTTTTCCAAATATTGGTGTGTCCCCTTACCAGAGTCTGAGATATCATCCCAGTAGGGTGAGTCAAACTCATAGTCTCCTGATAGAATTTTCCGGAACATGTTTTTGTCATGGCTGTCATCATCATCATCATCTGCCTCATCATAAAAAGGAGGGTTTCCTGACAGTCTGGTAAAAAAACAAAAAAACAAACTCAATACATATTTTTACATTTTTATGAAGTGCCTCATCATAAGACAGCATTTCCTCTTGACAGACTGATAAAACTACCCGGAAAAGAAACTACCTTAAGAAATATTTAGGCAACAAGAGAGTGCTTAAACTGAAAAACCCTGCAGGGCTTGGGCCTGCAGTGAATCACAACCATGCCAATATTCAGTTTAACCTCATAATTGTAAGAGCAATACTGCTCTTATACAACTGTTCTATAAATTAATAAATTAATAGCAACTAGTGCTTACAAAATTTTACTATGGTACGCTTTAAAATGGTAAAATTCCTTATAGGAAGTGACATTTTTGACACAACATCGCTAAATGTTCTGTTTATTTTTCCTCCATATGTGGAAATAGATCCTAAAAAGCTCACCAGATAAATCCCATTGATTTGCACACTGCCTGGCCAAAAAAGTCACACACTTTAAGGTTTCATTCAATCACTTTTAGCTTTGATTACAGCACACAATATGGTGACCAGTACATGTGTGAAAATGATCGCTTCTGCTCCCAGAACCACTCTTTCACAATTTGAGTCCTGAAATATTCCTATGCCATCAGGGGAAAAAAAAAAAAAAAAAAACCTCCTTGATGTGATACCCTGGTCTTTCAGTACATTCAGGTCATCAGCTGACTTCATTTTATTGCCACATAGACTTGCTGAGCCTAGACCTGAACTGAAGCAACCGCAGGTCAGAAGACTCTCCAGAGGCTTGTACAGTGGCCACTATACATGATGGGTGGATGGTGCAACGCTACATGGACATCCCCTTATTGATCTTTTTCCATTACTCCAAAGTCCAATCTTTTTGCTCTCTAGCAAACTGAAGCATTTTTTTTTTCTGATTAGCGTCATTAACAAGGGTTTCTCTTGTGGCCACACAGCTGTTTGGTCCCAATCCTGTGATTTCTCATAACACTGTATGGGTATGTTAATGCTCTTACTTTCACTATTCAGCATAGCTCTGGTTTTTACTGTTGATTTCTTTTTTTTTTTTTTTACCATGCAACTACACCAAATGTTTGAGTGATCTCCATTCATGTTTTGAAGGTCACATGTACATTATGGCACAGTGGAAAGATTTTTTGCATATCCTAAATAGGATTCTGGGGTTTAAAGCACAATGTCGGTCAGGATATAACCCCACAGAAGGAGATAGGGTTAAGGGCCCAACAGCTTGGTGGTGCTGGGGGTCGAACCCCTGACCTTCCGATCAGTAACCCAGGGCCTTAACCATCTGAGCCACCACTGCCCCAAATCTTAACTTTAGGACTGCGCACCTAATACAATTGTATAATAGTTCTCTTAATACAAGTCTCCTTATGAATATTTTTTAATGCAACATGTTTTCAACAGCATGGTTCTAGATGAAAAAAATCAAGCTATCAATCTTACTGATTTAATTGTAAGTAGGGCAATAATAAATTGGTATTTTAGCCTTTATTGTAGCATTAATCCAGTTAAAAAAATCTAAGTTGTTTTCTTTACCTGACGCAGCCCAATCATTTGACCCTTCTTAAATGGTGACCTTTTTGACGAGGCAGTGTATATTTCTGTTAAAGGTGTTTCCCTTTTCATCCTTCATTTAAAAGTTAGACTGTATTCTTGAATATAAAAAGGAATGTCCACTGATGATATCAATAACACTATTATTGTAACAAACTTTAACTAAGCAGTGGGATTTTACCTGGTGAACAAAGAGAAGCAGAGTGATAAACACAGTACTATTATACTAAATATAGGCACTCTTGGAACATTGCTTGACCAATGAATCAAATTGAACTGGAATTAACATTTAATGCATTTCGATAGATTACAGCATAAGAATATCCAATTCAATTCAGTTTTATTTATATAGCATTTATAACAATGTTCATATGCACCATGTAAAAATACACAAAAAGACTCAAAATAGATGGAACAAAACAAAGAAGATGCAATAACATATACTCACAGCACATCTTGACAGTAGTGAACTCCATGGATGATGTAAAGTGACCAACACAGAACATGCTCTGAGAACTTCCAGTTATTGCTGTGAGTGTCTTCCCGAAAGCGTGTGATCTCAAGACAGATCTCCTTAAAGATCTTACAGATACTCAGGAAAATGTTCCAGTAACATAAACACAAAGTCTGGAAGTACTGTACAATTATAAGTAACTTCTCTTCAGTAAAGGCCAATTATAAACAGAAATGCTGTGGGGTCACATTCTTATTTGGTTTAGTGCATAACAGGACAACCGTGTGGCATCTTATATTGTAAGTCCTCACTGACATTGTTTCTCTACACTATTTAACTGTGTTTTTTAGCCTGGAAGAACCTTGATTATTGAACTATTCTTAATGGTGGCCAGAGAATTACAGACACACACACAATGACATAATGAAGTTATGCACACAGACAAGTTAAATAAATTAAACAAACATGTGGGTATTATTAGGGAACACACTGAGAAACTGATTCTCACTGACAGGATGTACATGACCACTCCGATGGCCCAGCAGTCCACTGGCCTGCCATATCGCTGTCTGCCGACTACCTCTGGAGCTGAGCAAATCAAACACATAACACTAGAATGAGCAAACAGCTATATATGCACCGTTGCTTGCTTATGAAAACATACATCTGTAAGTATAAGCAGATCAATTAAAAAAGCAGATGTAATAAAGTCTGATGATGCATACTGTATATTGTACATAACATAAAGGGAGTTAACATGCAACACAACAAGGAAGGTACAGCATCAGGGTTTTCTTTTTTAAACAATATTGTGAGGAAAACTAAAGAAAGATTGTGTAGTAAAGGTGACAATAACAGCAATCAAGTACATAATTACAGCAGCCTTGCATATGAGAATTTTTACCAAGGTATTCAGGAGTGCCACAAGGCTCTTTAATGAGACCATTCTCCAGTTTGGCCAGATGAAAATCACTAATGACGATTTTAGAGTGCTTCAGACGATTGTAATAAACAAGGTTTTCCAACTAAAAGGGAGAAGAGAAAATGGTACAAAGTTGCCAGAGAAGAATAACCATGTTGTATACATCAATATTAAAAAATACATAATGAAATGATCCTTAACAATTTATTGATTTGATAGTCAATCTTTTTATGTGCATGGATGTCTAGCTAGTCAAATACCACTTTTAGCCACTTGGTGGGAGTAAAGCAGCATGTTACCTTCAGGTTCCTGTGCACAATGCGGAGAGAGTGAAGATAAGCCACAGCCTCAAGCACTTGTCTGATAACATTGCTAGTGTCACGTTCCGAGTAGTAGCCCTGGTCTAAGATCCAGTCAAACACCTCTCTGCCTGTGGCTCTAAAGCAGATGAAGGGAAATTGCATCTTAAAAAAACACTTTCTTATATGACCTAACAGTCTGCATTATAAAAAGTATTAAAAAAGCCTTTTTCACCATGGTTATCAAAACATCAGCCAGTAAACAGACATTATATTTAGTTTTATTTTGCATAATTATGGACAGCATGTTCCAACAAAGCCTGTTCCAACACTTTAATAGTGACAAAGTGAAAAATGGATTTAAGAATTATTAAAGTTCTGTTTCATAAATCCTAACCCACAGCACCAATCAGTATCAACCGGATACCTTTTTGTTTGTACGCCCAGGGGTGCCGAGACACATGATGTAATATTTGATATAAATACTATTGTCATCCGGCTATCTTTTCCATTTCTGGTTCTTGCCTCATGCACCTGTCAGAATTCATGTGAACCCTGTTGCTATCTGTGACTAGAAAATTGTGACTATGGTTAGAGCTACAGGTAACCTGTCCTCTAAACTTGGCAATAGGCTTCTAACATCTCCTTTCATCATCATGGCTGTGGCGAGTGCATGTCATACTTTTTGGAGCTATTCAAAACTTACGACTACTAGATTGAGTTGACATCATTATTAGCTTGCTAGCATAACGGGCTATTACTTCTGTGCTGTCGAAGAGTTAGCTACAAACCGTTCTGGTGCACAGTACAGGTCTCACCTCACAGTCCTTCACTTGGTATGAATGTCATTAGGCACTATGAAATTTTCACATCTCCTGTTTTTTGGTAAATTATAGCCTGTGAATATGTGGCACTAGCATTGCAGAGCCATCCTACCTTGCCATATGTGTGCTTCCTAGTACGGAATTTGCAATGTTATTTGGACACCTCTAAAAGCAGAATCCCCCAAAAGCACCTTCCTTTGTACTCGGTCCAACAACCCCCAAAGTTTTCTGACCTTTAGGCCTGTGTGTTTAACTACACTATAAGTTTAACTACTGTACACTAGTCAGACTTCTCCCATTTTTTTTTTTTTACAAAATGCCTAATATTCCTCTGAATCTCATTCATCAAAATGAACAAATCTTTTTTTGAGTCATTTAGTTCATTTCGTTCTTTTGATCAGAAATAAATTAAAATGTTAAATTTTCAATAAACAGACCCCCAACACGTGTACATACACAAATTTGGGCTACAGTTCCAGTAATGAAAATATTACAATGCAGCGGAGGACATATTATGACAAATAATAGCACCTCTCATATCTTCTGGTCCAAGTGGTTCGTTCTTTTGAATCTACTGCACTGCATAGCTTCTATGGGAGTCACGTGACAAAAGAACGAACGACTCAGGCTAGAAGACTCATTGAGAAGAATCGCTTAACTCCTGTGTACTGCACTGCATAGCGTCTATGGGAGTCACGTGACAAAAGAACGTCCGATTCAGACCAAAGACTCAAAGGTAACTACTCATTTCTGAATCACTCTCCAAGACTACTCATTCAAAACACATAGTCACGTTAAAGACACATTCAAAAAGAACGGTTCATTCATGAACAACCCATCATTATTGTCTAGCTGACCAGCAGGTCTTGGACTAATAACCTGAGGACTATATAACTATAATACTATAATTTGACTATAATAACTATGTGTCTGTAGTTCTACCACAGCATAAGAATGCCCCGCCATGAGAATTCTCGCCTTAAGAACTGAAATATTGCAAGAAATTTGCCTCGGCATACAAATCATTTCCAGAATGCGAGCGACCGAGGTTTCCAGTCGCGCGTATTTCCAGTTGCGTGCATGTCCGGTTGCTGATCAAAACGTTTTGCATTTGGTGCAAGATTTAGTAAGGACATACAAAGAATCGCATACATCCCAAGAAAGCCACTTTCAGTTTGTTTTTAAAGCAGCCGGAAGGGGAATCATAAATGATGGTTAAGTGAGGTTTAACGTATATTTATTTAATATTTTACTTAATTTACGTGACTGTTCTAAATGTTTTGATTGTTTTTATATAGAAAAATATGATAATATTGTTGAAAATTGGTAATATTGGTAATATTTTGGGTGGCTGAAATGGATTATCTGCAATGAAAATGCGAAATTTCCCCTTAAGAACTCGTCTCCAGGACAGATTCAATTCATTTTGCCAAGCTACAATTGTATTGTCTTGACATCAACCATTGTAGAGAAGCAGTCTCAGGTTTGGCCTCCCCATTGCCAATGTGAGACACTGCTGCCATATTTACACCTTGATGCAGAGCAGAATCTGACCAGATTATAAATCTTGCTATTTGTAAATGTTGTGTCCAGCAAGATCTGAGTTTCTAGACCCATGAATGATCTGGCTTTAGACCCATTTAGCAAAAATCTTTGAGCCTGGAACTGAAGCTGCATGCAGAAGTAGCTTATGCCCTTTAACACAGTCCTCTTTAACACCCAAAAGCTGATTCTTTTTCCTGTTTTTCAGTCTGACAGTGAACCAGCTGACCCAAAGTGTTCAGCTTCGGCAACATCCTGAAATGAATCTGAATTGGTCTCGTTCAGCTTGTATGCACCACTACCAAACTCCAACACCATTAAAATGATGGCACCCCAAATTTAATAGAATGCTTGTGTGCAGTGCATAGCAAAGAATACTTCCTTCCAAAAAATGCCAGTCAGAATTATTTTTTTCCCTCTGGGCCAGAGTGTAAAGTCTAGAAGAGAGTTATCAGTGGTTTTGAACTTCTGCCATAACATGCCCAAACTCTGTGCTGTGTGCCTTATGATGGTTTGGTCTAGACCACATGCTTGCATCACTTGCATAACTTGCATTGCATCACTGGTGGTTTCACTAAAAGAAGCACTATATTCAGACATACAGTGCCCAAGAACTAAATGCAGATGCTGTGACGATATTCTGGTGAGGTTTTACAACACTGTCACATGAAGACAACTAGTTAGCCATTACATTGTAATTAGAGTATTAGAGTCACTTATTGGACAATCATGCTTGGCAGAAGTTGACTGTCCACTGGCACAAGACTAACCTCACTGTACACTCTACACACCTCTCTACCATTAATTCTGCTCACCTCGCACATAATTTATCAGGCCACAGAGCTCTTCTTGCGGTCCCAAAGTGTATAACATAACATTGGTTTCCACTGCTGCTCTTACTACTGCTCTGAAATCCTTGGCAGGTTCCTACCCAAAAAGGTCAATCGTACAAATTGACAAAAACATTTGCCATTCTAGGCCAAAACTATTAGAAAGCGATGTGGAAGTTGGGGACTTTGACCCAGCAGTCCAGAAGATACTCTTGACAGCAAGACACCTAAATGCAATGAAGTTTCTATGTGCTCAGTGTAAATGTGCACTCCATTAATCCAGTACCCAGTTTCTAGGTTTCTGGCCTTCCTGCAGAGATTGCTAGACAGGAAACGGATCATGTCTCTGTTTAAGGTATATATGGGTCATTGCAGTGGTTCCCAGAGACATATATTACATTTTTAGAGAGTTCTTGAACTTGCCAGAGATTGCAATTGCACACTTCTAAACACGTACTAAAGAATGTACAGCAGCAACTTTTGAATTTTGAGATGAAGTAATGATTTTTTTTTAAGGCGGATGTTTTATGATATAAGGGCGTTTCCATTTAAATTTCAAATTAGCATCATCTTTACTTCCCGTAGGCCAATTGGGTTGAAATGAAGCCTATGGGTTACCTCAAGCTCAGCCAAATACAGCTGTGAAAACCCCATTACAATTCGTTCAGTAGTTTTTGCGTAATGCGTGTACAAAAGTGACACAAAAATTGTGTTCTATTATTTATCCAATGTCCCCCAAAATGTACAGACATGCCAACTTTAATTTTTTTTTAATATACAGTATATATATATATATATATATATATATATATATATATATATATATAAGCCTAATTTCCAGGGTTAAGCT
>JAOVVA010000017.1:7362773-7385961 GCA_028565275.1 Leiocassis micropogon | reverse complement strand
TTTATGGTGACTTTTGTACAGTACTGTATATATATATATATATATATATATATATATATATATAGAAAGCATTTTTCACATTTCCATGAAATCCCCTATAGGAGGCAAAAGCGAGTGTCATTAAAGAGGTTCCTTGTTAAAGAAATTTGCAGACAGAGCAGTGTTTCTGTTAGTGTGTGTGTGTGTGTGTGTGTTTGTGCGTGCACGCGGGTGTGTGAAAGTCGTCTTACACAGTTGCCCCCCCCCACCTCCTCCTCTCCTCTTTCGTCTTACTTGAGCCATTCTTTTCAAAAGTAAATTGCAGGTTAATTTGTTTTATTTTTACTGTACATTTACATACAAGCACGCTTCCAGAACAAATTATGCTCGCATTCCAAAGTTTAACTGCACACACACACACACACGCACACACACACACACACACACACACACACACATAGTAACGGGTTTGATGCACAGGCAGCACCATAAACACAGACACAAGGTGAGGTCTTTCGGAAAAGGGGTAATTTTATTAGAAATAATTATGAAGGAAAGGGTTAAAAGGAGGGAGGAAAGGAAAAAATGAAGAGGAGATGCATGTGCAGCTCTGGAGGCAGCGCCCCACTGGCATGAGGGCACAGGCTGGCGAGTTGTGGCAGCAGGCGCTGAATAGCAGAGTGGGCCCGCGTGGGCAGCGGCTCCTGCAAGCTTCCTCGAACGGCTCTTCTCGTTGATCAGCCAAACCGGCCCCTCCCAGCCGCGGAAGGTGGGTATCTCCTGGAGAACCCTCGTCTGGGCAGCTTTCCCAGCTGGGACCAGAGGCCTTGATGTGAGACACACAGTGAGACACACCTCTTCAGCAGCATGGTCACAAAATCCGGCTCTGTTTCAGAGTGCAAGTGCCGCGGGAGCTCCAGCAGTCTGCTCATGGCTGTCCTCAGTAAAGACTGACTGTCCTCAGTGAAAGACTCCCTCAGTCCTCAGGGCGCCTTTGAAGTCCCTTCGGTGCATAGCATCACGTCTCTCGCATGCCACTACTCGTTTTAGCGTTCACCACGCGACTTTGCTCTGTAGATTTTAGGACAAGACCCCGAGCTACACTCCCCGCTTTGTTTTTATAGCGCGGGGAGAAGTCCAAGATCCATAAATGAGGATTAATCCCCAGCCGTGCATATTCCCGCAGCCCTGCCCCTTCGCACACCTGCAGAAGTGGAGGCTGCCTACATAGCGAAGAGAGACATGAGTTTATTTATAAAAAAAAATATACATACTTCAGGAAAAGAAAAACTATATTATTATACTATATAACTTACATTAATATAATATTAATAATATTTTCAAAATAATATCATATATCAATATATGACGTATAGCAATAAATTTAGTATTATTATATTTTTCTTTTCCTGATTAAAGTGTGTATAATGTTTTTGGCCGACTCTGTATATATATCATGTTCTATGTGTTCATTGTGTTTTTGGGTGAAATCAATATAAATCATCTGATTGTAGCGAGTCTCAGTATTAGGCAAATACAATATCTAACAAATAACAAAATATTACTTTTTTTCACTGTGCAATAATTTAATTAACAAAAATGGAGCCGAAAAACCCTTACTCTTCTACAAGATTCAAGAGAGTAATTTGCAGCAGGTGCTGCTAATTGTCAGCCCTTGATTAATTGATCATAAGCAGGTGTGCAGACTTATATAAAATGTGAATATTTTGCAGTTTGCTGGTCTGGAGCCTTCAGGTGTGTGTTAACACAATGCCAAGTGGTCTAAGGGTGTATTTGTCTAATACTGCTACAATAAGTTGAACACAAAGAATTAAAGGAGGGGGTACTAACATTTGACCATGACTTTATATACTGTATACACTGATATTTCATATTCTCAGTGGGATTAAGGCCGGGCTCTGTGGTGGCCAATTCATGTCTTTCACAACTTGAGCTGAATGAATCCTGGCATTATCATCTTGGAATATGCCAGTGCCCTCAGGAAAGAAAAAATCCATTGATGGAAAAACCTGGTCATCCAGTTTATTCATTTTTTTATTCTTTTTTTTTTTGGCACATAACATTGCTTAACCTAGACATCCTAGCAGCCCCACATCATAACACTACCCTACAGGCTTGTACGGTAGAGGCACTAGACATGTGATGTGATGGGTACATCACTTCATCCGCCTCTCTTCTTACCCTGACGTGCTCATTGCACTGGCACAGGGTAAATCTTGACTCGTCAGACTACATGACCTTTTTCGAATGCTCCACAGAACATTCTTTATGCTCCCTAGAAAACTTTATATTTTTTCCAATAACCTCAATGATAAGTGCTTTTCTTAACGCTATACAGTTGTTTAGTCGTAATCCCTTGAGTTCTCTTCACATCGAGTGTGTGTGTGTAAATCCTCTTACTTTCGCTGTTAAACATAGCTGTTCGTTCTACTGTTGTTTTACAATTCATTCATTCACCCTTCTGAAAAAGAGTAACATGCCATGACCACTTTGCCATCATCAACAGGATATGTCTTCTGACATGGTCGTTTAAGAAATGAGAAGCTACTCACTGCAGTTAGTGTTGAATATTAATCTGCATATTAATCACTGCAGTAATTATCCAATGGAAGGCTCTTATCTATTTGCTTAGTTCAATCTATTTGGCGACTTTTTTTCGGCCAGGCAGGATATATATACTGTATATAGACAGTATATGCACTTAACTCACCAGTGTGGATATCTCCTGCTAAAGGAGGTGAGTCATTACGTAAATAGCTAGCTCAAAGGCAGGGGCGTCTCAATGCTCATCAGCTGAGTTTCAGGGTCTTTAATTAATCACCCTTCTGGCCACCCACAACCCTGCTAGACCTACAGACGCATTATACAAAAAGGTAAAAATAGTGCACAATTTAAAAACTGTGTTTAGGTCTGATTACAGTTTAGTTTTTTCTCATCATTCAGATCAATATTTCTACATGCTCACAATCATGCCTATCGTACAAATATAATAGGTTCCAAAAAGTTCTACATATTCTAATATGAGATGAGATGAGATGAGATAAACTTTATAAAATTTCCCTGAAGGGAAATTTAAATTGCCACAGCAGCTAAATACATAAAGTCATACACCATAAAAATAAACATTAAAAATACTAAAATACAACACAAAAAAAAAAAAAATAGCTGTAAAATACATAACCTAAATCCAAGAAAAATCCTACTCCTAATCCTACTGAACCAACAGAAGTAACTTAGTTCAGTTCAGTGACCACAATCTGACATGTTTGTGAATTATAGCGTCTTTACTAGGTAGGAACGATGTCATTTCCTTAAACAGCGGAGATGAATGAGTCTTTTGCTGAAACTACTCTTGCGCTTGTCAATTGTTTTATCTAGGAGGTGAGAGGCATTATCCATAATTGCCAGCAACTACCTCCATCAATTTAAGAAGTTTATACCCCACAACAGACTCAGCCTACATAATGAGCTTGTTCAGTATGTTGGCATCTTTTGATCCCGTAATGCCTGCAAAGACCGCATAAAATATTCAAGAATATTTAATAAAATATTATATTAAATAGCTGGAATAAAAAAACATGCAGAAATATGATAAAACAAACAAAGCTGACGAAAAAAAAGCTAAACTCAATCTGAGTCTGTTTCATTAAGCACATTTCATCTTAGCAATGTACAGGCCTCAATCTTTTTAAATCGCGTAAGTATAAGGAGCCTAAAAACAATATTTCACACACAAACACACTCAGACGTGTATGTGTATATACTCTATACTGTACACACACATCAGCCATAACATTAATGCCACATAACATTATTCCAGTTATCACATTATCACATTAGTTATCAATACACCAGCAAACTGGCAAGTGCAGCGCAGCCGACCTCACACGGGCCCTGCCGATCCGAGCCCAAGAGCCCAAGCCTGCCGAGCCAGCCTCCAAATTCCCCAGATCCTAATTCAAGCAAGCACAGAGCATGGGATGTGCCAGACAAACAAGTGTTTTCTTGTCTCATGGTCAGTGTCATTGCTTATTTAGCCGAGCAGTTCGGAAATGATAAATCTCCATCACACTGTGCTAATATAGTCCTTCAAGGTAGGCACCGTCAAACCTGTCTTTAAGAAATAGTTTTTTCAATTAATTTTCTGGTTAGTTTCAAAAACACACACACACATTAATAAGGCTAAATAGTTTGTTAAGAAAATACCTAAACAAACAGCATTATGAAGACCATTGAGTTCTTAAAGCAAATCCGAAACTTGCTTTCAGTTCTACAAATGTATCAGAGTTTGGTTATAAAAAAAAAAAAATCCCAAACTCTGAACATCCAGCTGAGTACCACTAGCTACCAAGAGGCCAAGAGAAAAAGCTATTCACAAGACAACCTTAGTGCAGACACTTTTGGCCAGAAGTGGGAAGAGGGAAGAAGTGAAAGAAAAAAAACATACAAGTTTCCAAAAGACATGTTGGAGCAAATATGTGGAATAGGTTTCCCAGGTCTGATGAGACCATCATTGAACATTCTGACCTTGGCACAAAGTATGTTTGGTAGAAACCCAAGACAGCTTATCATATGAGAACACTATACACTAAATGAAGGATTTGTGCTTATATATGTCTAAATCCCATGGGAGCCATGGAAGAGCACAAGTTATGTGTTCACAGCTTCTGCACTGACCGTGTTCAAGAAGCAAGCTTTGATCCTAAAATTAAAGCCAATGGCTGTTCTCCAAAATGAACCCTACAACCAGTTCTCATTCAGAAGCTGAGATTCCGGGAGTCTGTATTAATGCCTAGGAGACATTTCAAGTCTAACAATGAACAGACAGTTCATTTGGCACTGAAATTTGAACCACACTGTCCAATTTTTGTTTCGGCATTGGCCAGAAATAAATCTCATTTATCCTCTACCAGCGTGCTTGCTCTCCACAAGGGAGATGGCAGCATCACTATCATCTGTGGTGGGATGGATCAGACTAGCCTCTCCCTATTTTATCCAGTTGCACTCTAAACAGTCTGATTCTAGACTTAAGAGTGCACACGTTCCACATGTTAAGGCTATCGAATGTCATTCATGCTGTGCAGCCCGGTTCATAAAAACAGACCTTTATAAGCTTTCATTGCTCTTGAGCACTGATGCTTTTTGAGGTTTCCCTTTTCAGTGACCAGCATTCAAAGTCCTGCATTTCAGCCTCCCTCTCTACCCATATGGGCGATCTCAAGATGCATGCAGACAGCCTTGTTGCCTTTCATGCCCAGAGGCATAAGGATAATGCTGTAGTTGGATGACTGGCTCCTGTGCGCCATCACCAAAGAGCATGCCATCTGGGACACCTCCACTCTGTATATTTTACAGAGCTCAGTGTTAAAGTGAACTCAGAATAGAGTTCTCTATTATCGAAGCAGATCAGACAATTCACCAGCTGAGCAACAACACATTTATTTTACTACGTATTAAATAATGGTATGATATAAAATAAAACACTATACTAATTGGATCAGGTGGTTTTGGGGTAACGGATGCCGAAAGGACATCTGAGGTGCTATTTAAGAGCGACTGATTTGTATCTATGACAATGTCTATGCTTAATGAACCATGCCCTAGACCTAGTGCAGAGCCCAACATATTTACAGACAATTTATATAAAGCATTTCTGTATATCCACAGTAGGCCTGGCAGACAGCAGGGTCCTTGGACAGCTTCAAAGGGCGAACACACTCAAGCTGTGGTAAGACAGTGCAGATGGTTCAAAACAGAGCCAAACCCCCAAAACCTTGTGCTTCTCGGTCAAAACTTGATGTCCTTTGATGATTTGCTTTCTATTTTTATGACAAGCCTCTGAAAACGGTAATGATTTAAAATGTAAAAATTACTTCTGCGTCAAATGCAGCCAATATGAGACAATAAGATGATATAAATGTATCATCACATGCAAACATTATAACCTTAATCACATTCTCTACAATATAGACTACAATAAACTTATTGGGTAAAGCTACAGAATGAAGGTGAAGAATGAAAAGCCCTTTTCTAAACTAGCAAAAAGTAGCAAACAGCAACTAGCAAAAAGTTGAATGTCGTTATTTTTTTAACAAACAAGTGCAGACACACTTCATAAACTCTGCATACTGCCATAAGAAATGAGCTGCAGGTTAGCCTTTGGGTAAATATCCTACCTTTCAGTTAACTCCATGCAAATGTGTGAGATCCCAAGATGTTCCAATGCTTTACAAGCCTTCTGCACAAAATGTCTTAATTGGTGTGCGCGTGTTTGTGTGGGTGTGTGTGTTTGTGTGTGTGCGTGCATGCACACTTTGGTGTATTAGCGCTCTTTATTTCTCTTCACGCCCAGCCGACTAGCCTGATCGTTCTGTTTCTGATGTTGTTTGTTGCCATGGTTACCGAGCCCTACATAAGCATAGCCAAACACTACAGTGTGTTTCTTTAAAGCCACCAGCCGCCAGTGTGCTTGTGTGTGTGTGGGAATAGATTTTTTTTATCTCATTATGAAGAACAAACGTCCTTATAAAAATATGGCCCTATTAACATACGGTTGGTAGAGTACAAAGTAGAAAAAGTGCAAAAATGCACAAAAATATCCCATAACTACAGAATTACATATGAGCATGTATGTTTGTTGTGCATCATGGTAGCACTGCGGAGTTCAAAAAAGTAGACACATCTCTAAAATTATCCAACTCATGCTCATCCCTCCCCATGCGCAACCAAAGTTTGAGTTATCTTATTTTGCATGTCTCCTGGGTATTTGACGTATCTATGAATGAACCAGGAATCGCACTATTAATAGCTACAGCAAATGAGATGCCTTTATAGCTACAGATAAAGAACCGCAGAAGTGCAGTCACTACTACTTCCATCCGTCATTTATTGTTGCTTGCTTCTCTGTCTACGCCACTACGAATAATTCCTCATCATTTCATTTGCATAATAAATCTAATAATTCTAATCATTACACAGGAAGAAAACTGATAACAAGCAATAATTACATTTGATATGGTTTAGAGTTCCTAAGAGAGATGAGGGGGAATGCTGCTCAATGAACTTGATCAGTTTCTTGGTGGGCATGCTCTCTTGTTCTAAAAAAAAAAGAGGGGGAAGAAAACAAGGGAAAAAAGGAGAAAAATGCAGGAAAGATCGCTAAAAAGACAAGCACCCGCCTTATAATAACATGTTACCCAGGCAACAAAAGGGGTGGGAAAGCAAGAGTAATTCTGGATTCCAACAGAGTAAAGGCTGCTTTTTTATTCCCAGAAGCTCTCAAGCAAATTAGCAAAGATTTAACTTCCACTGTGTACAAGTGAACAAAATAAATAACAAAACAAAAACGGGGTTTATTCAATATACAGCGCCTGATACTCTGCAGAAAACTGTTTTTTTAATAAGGTAAATATGATTCCTATATATAATGAAATCATTGTTGATTACAGATTGAACATGGACATTACTTGGATGTACTGTATATTATTTGACATGTGTATTCACTTTTTACTGATTAGCATACTGTAAGTACCCGTCATTGAGTTTGTGGAAATAGCTACTGTAAAGGTTAAAGCTAAAAATAGATGATCAGCTTTAATGTAATCAGTGATATTATTATTTCATGATTAATTTTAAGCTTTGTACTGAATTTACTCCAGAGCGTTAAAATTCACTTATACAACTTCAGCAGTGTTATTTCAGGTGTTTGTTTACCAGTACTAATACCCCTATCTCACCTACGCGGTTTCACGCGGTGGTCGTAAGTACGGTTCATCATGATTCACCGCGAGTTTTGGCGCTGTGATTAGGTTTTCATCCTTCCGTGCGTCGGTCCGCGCATAGTCAAGCCGCATAGGTGAGATAGGGGTATAACAGCAGGAATAACAGAGGGGAAGGGGGGTTATCAGGGGTGGGGCTTGTAGGACGACTTTCACACACACACTAATGGATTGGGAATGACTGCTGTCTGGCTCACGGATTACATAAATTGTCTGAATAACGGATTACATTTTTGAAAATATAACTAAATAACTGAGTACTTAAATGGCAGACCTAATGCGTTAGATTACTCGTTACATCAAAAAAGTAATCCATGTACTATAACGTGTTACTTTGTAACACGTTACACCCAACACTGTTGTTTACATTGTGCAAGGTAATAAAGTAGATTATTAAATCTGGCACATAAGTGCTCATAACATCGACCTTTACTCAATATTTTGATTTCATTTATGGTGCAGGTTAAACTTCAGCCAGAGAAATAAGTAATGCAAAAGTTTTATTAAAGTCTGTGAAGTGATCGATTTAAGACGGGCCCACTTTTTGGCACATGTGGACGTCAACGTCAGGCAAATACCAAATGACTGGCAAAGTTTCATTACATTTTGTCCACACAGTTTTGCGTGACACTGTGACAAAATCTGGCTGGACGGACATACAGTACAAACAGAAATTTTTCGGAGATTTTTTCCAATGTATGAAACAGATATCATTAAAAAAGCGAGTTCTTACCAATGTGCAAACAAAAAGTTTATTTTATTTATATAGATTCATGCTCCTATTTTTGGATTTCTTTATGTAAATTACTCAATTCATTGATTTTTTGAGGTTTATGTTGAGTCGAGCAGGCAGATTCCACAGTGGGAAACTATTAGCTATGTGTCCCAAGCTGCACACATCCAAACAGTCATTTATCCCTCTCTAAATACCCTCCCTGTATAGAATTTATACACTGTAACCCATGAAGAAATAAGAATATCCTTATTCTGTGCGAGCATCTGCCTTTACTGTTCTTCCACGCCTGATTATGATCTCATAATAACCTAACTTCAATCTAATAACATAATAATCTAACTTTTTATTATTTCAATAATAAACAGTTGTTTATTATGTTAAATGCCAAATAAATGTGTAATAAACATTACACATAACAGCTTAGTGCTAATAAAGACCTACCCCTTTAAATTATACTGATATTTGTGAATGATTGGAGAAAAATGTTTAGACGTATGTGAATCTCACTTCTTGCTGTCTTTTTTTATTTGATATATTCAACTAGAAGTCATAAATAAAATGAAACCAATCAGACAAGACATACATTTTTTGTGGTTGCACTTCAGCAAAGAGACATGATGAAAAAACCTGACCATGAAGTTTCCATACTGTCCTAAAAATATTAAAGAACCATTTATCTAGCCACATCCCTGTCAGGCTCTCAGTGATTCTATCATGTTGTCACTAATTCCACATCGTGCACATAATCACATGCTCACCAAACAGCAATGAGACTGAACCAAGTTATTATGATCTATGTCTGACCAGATTGCACCATGCTTTTATCAAGCACTTACTAACTCAATAACTACACTGTCAGTGCATCTGGTGGGTTGGTACAAATACCACGGCACGCAAGTGCTTTTCATCTCGAAGTGATGGTGTAACGAATTGGATCCAGTATTTATACTAAATGAACTGAACATGACATAGATGCACTGATAACTTCCTACATGCTCACAATAAGGGTAAGCACCAGAAGAATATGAAGCAACATGATCTTAATATGGTCTTGGTACAACGTGTCATGGACCTGCCCTGGTCACAGCACAAGCCTGAAGAGGTCCTTGTGAGAACTCCATTGGCGTCAACAATGCAGTGAAATAAAAATGACAACTTAGTCAGAATCCAATGCATCCCATTTGTGCCATGCTTGTAGTACATCAGGGATGTTCAAACACACTGAACACAGCCATGAGCTGGAACAGCATCTCCATTGGGGGCACACTCATTTCTCTGCCAGATTGAGGGGTCAAGGCAGCTTGCAGACAGGAGGCTCTGCCCTTGAATGTCTCTGGCAGGAGTTAATCAGGAAAGGTTCTTGTTGACCTCTACCTGTGTGCTTTTAGCCATTAAATGAGCTTAAATTTAAGAGTCTATGCAAAAAGGTTTTCACAATGATCTTATATAGCTTGTGTCGTTTTCTTTCCTAAAACTGTCAGTTATAATATTAAGGATATAAAGTAAGACAGCATGCCAATTTCATCAGAAACATCATTAACGAGAATATGCAAATCAATGTGAGCTAGCTGATGTGCTATAAAGTAAGTATGGCTTCTTTGAGATAAACTTCCACTAGCAGAGCTAAAAAAAAATAAAAATAAATTTCACATTGAGTCTGAAATGTCATTTACTCAAGATTAATTTCCTGTTTATAGAATTGTTGTGTAAAAGCAACACTACACTCACAATAATGTGGTTATGGTGAATATCAGCATGGTTATGATTACCTCTAAAATATAAAAAAATATGATCACAACTACCTGCATCACAACTACCTGCATCAACGATGTTTAGTATAACCACACTCTTTCTAAGGTGTCACTGCTTAATTATAGACCAATTTAAAATCCCAGTGCCGAGACTATCAGAATCCACAGTTTGAAGTGAAAACTGAACAAATGCAAATATATATATATATATATATATATATATATATATATTTTACAATATGCAAAGGCGACTTACCAGTTACCAGATGTGTTACAACAGTCTATGGTCACTGATACACTTTAGGTGCAGAACTTACATGCAAGTGCAAGGCTCTATAGGCATGGCTCTGAATATAAAAATAAATAGTTTGTATGTAGCCACTGCTAAAAATGGTCTTTAAAAATCTGTAGCTGCAGCCTGAGTGAATGAGCATCAAGTGGTGGATATAACAGGGAATATGAAATGGAGATGTTAATGAGTATTTCACCCGCCTTCGCTGTTCATGCTGCTACAAAGTCAACATTTTCAACTCCATCTGGTGATGTGTCATGTCCTACAAGTCTACTGAAGCCAGACTAATGAGCATGGTCAGTGACTAGCCTGAGGTTGCAGCAATACTTCCGTACAACTTTGAGTGCTCATGGAGTTTGATAGAGAGACAGAAGGCAGACTTTGGCCTTTTCAAAAACTTCATTATATTGTCTGAACCCTTATTTTCGCAATATTTATATGAAAGACCATTTGAATTAGAAAGGTAAAATCTCATTTGTGTGCAGACCTCATCTTTAGAATGAAAATGAAAATCATTAAATTGAAAACCTAGAATTAAAAATAATAATAATTTTTATTAATAATAATAACAACAAGGAAAAATATGGAACTTTCACAATGATCTTATATAGCTTGTGTCATTTTCTTTGTCCCAAAATATATTAGAGTGTCTAAATTCTCAAAGATATACAGGTAAAGAAGATCTGATATTACAATGAATATTAATACTTAACAGACAACTTATAGAAAATGTATCTCACGAACCTGCAAGTCTTGCTCATCATAAATTTAAGTAGATGTTTGTCGACTCGCCCAGCCTGAGGCAAGAGTACAGCCACACTAGTTGCACAATCAATTTACTGTCTGGAGTTAAATTTAACATAAGTATCAGAGACCAGCACAAACACACAAACACTATTTATGAATAAAGGATGATAGAGGATAGAAGTGCAATTGTCAAGTGCCTTATGTTTTCCTGTTTTAATTTGCAAAAAAATAAAAATGTACTACTTGATTAGTTATTCAAAAGAGGCCACTGAACCAATTTAAAGTTTTATACAGACTGTGTTTACAGCTGTGTCAGGTGCAACATCAATAATTACAACTACATGAATAAGCTTCGCAAAGAGTTTATTCTAGCTTTATCACGTTTCTTCGTTTCAGTCTATAAACCAGCACCCAGAAATTACAAAAAAAAAACTTCACCAAAACGGTAATTGAAGTTTCTTGATGTGAATGTGTACATCAGCTCCATACAAACTAAATACTAAACACAAATTCATCCTACAGTTAACTTGTTCAGTTCATTTGTTGGTTCCATCTGAATTTATATACACAGACACAGTTTACAACAAAAGATGACCAGGTAAACCCACTACAATTACTTGTCTCTAAGAACACTCTAAAAACAAAAAGATTTTGCAACAGACACCAATCAAACATAACATTCCAATGTGACATATTATGCCCAGTATTGTGTATGTCCCACTTGTGCTGTAGTGTCTGTCACTAAGACATTGGCAGCAGATCCTTTGGGTGCTGAGGGTTGAGGGGTGACGTCTCTGATCAGACTTGTTTGTCCAGCGAATCCCATTGGTGCTCAATCAGATAAGGTCTGGGAAGTTCAGAGGTCGGGTCAGAGGTCTTGAGCTGAGCGGGCTGTGGTGCACTGGGTATTTTGGTGCCTTTCTAACTGGCCAACATTTAAAAAAAAAAATTTTGCTGAATTTTGGTGAGCCAAATTTACACCTTGTCTGTTAGATCAGACCAGACGGACTAGTTATGTTATGGCTGATGGTGTATAATGGCTGTTAAAGTGCTGACACAGTCACTCCTATAGCAAAAGTTCCTTAATAACAGTATTAACATTATCACAGAATCAAGGGAGATACATATAAACATGCACAATGGCGAAGCAGAAGGGAAGCAACCATTTTAAGGAGCATTTCTTGCTGACAGGACAATGATTAATAAGAAGCAAATGGCTCTTTTTCAGCTGCTCTATTCAACAGTAGGCACTTCTTGGCAATTTAGCAAAATGGTGAATCATCATACTGTTAATGACTGGAATTAAGTAAATGGCACTACCTCTGCCACAAACAAACTGTTTTGTAAGGGACATGATGTCACTAGAAACAAGCATAAAGCACAAACAAATCCATTTAGTGTCTGTGTTAGAGAAGGGAGGATTAAAGGCTACAAACAATATCACACCATTCTGATCATCAGCAAGAAACAGAAATATTATTGTCCTTTTCTTGTTTTTTTTCCCCATCTTACTCACATTTATTATGAATATTACATATTTTTTAAACAAGTTTATATATCTCTCAGCGTGGCCCCAAAGTGTATGTGTTAATCAGCACTGTTATAGAGCCTAAACACACATGGCACCTCCTAAAACTACTTAGGTTTTTGCACAATTAATACTATTTGCACTGTTGTCACTTTGCCACATATAAAATGGCACATCATGACTGAACTGCAATTTACCTTTTTTTTTTTTTTTTATTTGCTTAACGAATGGTTATGACTATAACCTCTGTTCCCTGAGGGAGAGGAACGAGGTACATCACATAACGTATGGGATATCACGCCCTCTCGTGTCCTGGCTAAAGCCACCTATATTCACGCCGTAAAGACAGTCAAACCTGTGGTGATGTAGGTGTAGCCCCGCCTATAACTTTAAGCCATCGTCACCACGGTTGACTCTCAGTTCGACAGTCGCTCTTCGTCGAGCTAAGCTGAGAGGTGGGGCAGCAATGTGTTGTACCTCGTTCCTCTCCCTCAGGGAACAGAGGTTATAGTCATAACCATTCGCTCCCTTTCAGTCGATTCACTCGGTACAACACATAACGTATGGGACATATATTCACGCCCTGCCGAGCATCTACCAAAGTTGGGAACAAAAACCTTGATAGCTACTCTACTACCTAAGGTACCCCGCAGAGAGGACACAATGGGCCACCGAGGGGGCCGTTATATCAAGACAGTCCTTGGTGAAGAACAACTGGCTGCTGCGCAAATATCACCTATGGACATGCCCTTATACAGCGCCCAAGATGTTGCCATAGTTCTCGTTGAATGTGCCTTCAGACCCTGAGGCAATGGGACACCTTTGCTGCTATAAGCTAACGAAATAGCTTCCACAATCCAATGGGAAAGCCATTGTTTAGACAATGCCTTACCCTTTACTGGACTGGCAAAGCGGACAAACAATTGATCACATAAGCGCATATTTATTGTACGGTTCATGTAGACCTGTAGTGCACGAACCGGGCACAAATTATGCAATTTTCCCTGCTTCTCAGAAGCAAAAGGAGGGAGGCAGAAGCTATGAAGGTCGAAGACTATAGAACTATAATCAGTGGAGACAACCTTAGGTACATAGGCACATACGTGGAGTAACCTTTAAACCATTAGCAGCAAACTGCGTACAAGATAGATGCATGGACAAAGCGTGGAGATCACCCACTCATTTAGCAGTCGCAAAAGCAAGAAGAAGTGCCATCTTATATGAAAGAATTTTTATATCTACAGACTCAATTGGCTCAGAAGGAGGACCACAAAGGGCCTCTAGCACTAACAATAAATCCCAAGATGGACCCTGAGGAGAGGAAGTTTCCATGGTTCTGCTGCTAGCAGGCTGACTATCTCTGCAAACCACGACTTCGCCAGCCAACGAGGGGCCACCAGGATTAGGGACAGGCCCTGCTGATGCACCCTCTCTGAGACAGGCAGAATCAGTTCTACTGGAGGAAAAGCATACTGCTTTGTGTGCCAGCGCATCGATCCCCAGAGGGGCATTGCGATCTGTTATGGAAAAGAATAGTGGGCAGTGGGCATTTTCTTTGGATGCAAAGAATTTATCTCCCAACACCGCAGCGGTGTTGTCTGACTATGGGAGAGAAGCGCGGGGGTATCCCATAGCGACTGTGTTTTGTACCCATGTCAAGACTGCGCAAGCGCACCACTCAAGAAAGTGGGAACCCAACCGGCTCACATTGAGCACCGAAAGAGGGCTGCTGTCCCCTGCCGTTACACCAGACTGCAGCCTCATAGATGGCACTGGGCTTTTTTGTTTTGCAACATTGTAAACAGAAAAACTCTTTATTGATTTTAATAATGGAACATTCATACAGTTTACAAAAGGCACCATTTCTGGGGCAATCAAACTGTAAACATCGAGGGCACTTGCTGTAAGTCCCCGAGAATTTTTTAACACATCCCAACTGGGGTTCATAACTTGAAAAGATACACTTGTGTGTGAGGGGGGAGGATTGTGCTTGGGAGACTGTGTTAGGGAAGTGCAACGCCGATTGGGACTGATTCCTTAAACATAACATAGCGGCCTCTTGGGCAGCATTGAGGGAGGAGAAACAGTGTCTCCCTGCTGCCAGAGCTCCTCTCCCTTTAAAATTTGAGCTAGGAGGAGTGAGGATTCTTCCTCCTAGTCGCTAAATCCTTCCAGGGGCACGGTGGGTTTTTTGTGAAGGGGCCGCGGAGTGGTCACTTTTCGAGCCTATTTGGGCTTCATCTCTCGTTGCGGAATGATGTCTCGCAACGCCTCAGCCTGTTTTATCTTGAAGTCAAACTTTGCCTGAATTGCATCGAGTGACTGGCCGAACAACCCCTCAGCAGACAGCGGTTCATCCAAGTAGACGGCCCTGTCTCTATCTGGGATGTCTGAGAGCGTGAGCCATAAGTGCCTCTGTGCTATCACTGCGATCGGCATCGCCCTGCCGAGGGAGAGAGCTGCACAACGAGACATGCGCAAAATGTAGTCTGTTGCGGTCCTGACCTCGTTAAGCAGCGCACATATCTCTTGAGGCACCAGGGAGCCGAGCTCTGCCAAACACATTGCCTGATACGTCTAAAGCAGCGTAACCGAATTGAGCGCACGAGCAGTGCCTGTCTGAGCACGGTAAATCTCCTCCAGCTGGGCAAAGGAGAATCTACAGTCATGGAGGAAGGACAGTGGAGCCAGACACTCCATGATTATGCGAGGGTGCCAAATAAGCCGCCAAAGATGGCTCCATTGGTGGTGGGCTAACCAGTCCTGCTTTCTCAGCTCCGTCCAATTCCAAATACTGTCCATAACCGGGCACTGATACGCGGTTCGACAGCGGCTTGCTCCATGACGACGTTAACTCACCGATGAAGTTGGCAAGCAGTTTTTAACGATTGTTGGTTAATTTCATGCTCGTCCTCCGATAAGCCGAGCATTTCCAGACCGATGTCAAGCATGTCATCATCCTCGAAAGCATGCTGCTCAGCGCCTGGCTGCTGGCCAGCGCTGTAGGAGAGCTCACGGTCCTCCGACCCCTCAAACTACTCCATTTGGTCTGCCCAGCTAAGAGCGGGGACTTCTGCCGAAAACTCCTTGTGACACAGGTGAAGATTTACAGGTGACTATTTTTTCCCAGGATTCTCTCCACAAACGTGGCCCGTCTTTCCAGCGTTGAACGACGGAGCTGGTGACAAAGCGCACATGACTCAGGTTCAGCTAGCACTCTCCTAGCATGGAGAATTCCGAGATAGACGGGGCACACATCGTGCTGGTCCTTCTCATGCAAAGAGAAGCCGCACTTCTGAAGACAGGGGGCAAACAGCGGACTTCTTCTTTGCCATATTAGCTTCCATGCTCATACTAGCTAGCACTATTAGCCCGGCTAAACAGAAGCCAACCAAACTGAAATGTCGCTAATGCTCTGACTGACAGTGAACTTAAAGTCAGCGCTCCGCGGGTAGACAACTCACCAAATGAGGCTGTTGTCGCTAACACCAACAAGAACAGTTAAGCTGATTTTAAGCTCAGTCTTATAATGTAAAATGTAGAGTTGACTAGCAGAACCTAGAAAACTATATGGAAAAGGTGTTCACAGCGAGGTGAAGAGCATAAGAACTGAGAGTCAACCGTGGTGACGATGGCTTATAGGTATAGGCGGGGCTACACCTACTGTACATCACCACAGGTTTGAATGCCTTTGCGGCGCGAGGCTTCATATAGGTGGCTTCAGCCAGGACATGAGAGGGCGCGATGTCCCATATGTTATGTGTTGTACCGAGTGAATCGACTAAAAGGGAACTATATACTCCTTCTATATCTTGCAGTGTTTGTTCTTAGATTTTCATTGCTCTAGTAACTTCTGGTCAGTTCTCACATTACCCTGTGTGTACAGACAATATGTAAGATATACAGTGTGCAAACTACGACCTGTCTTTTTGTTATTGTCTCTATTGCTGCTGGATATCTGGAATTTCCTTCGGGATCAATGAAGTATCTATATATCTATCTATCTATCTATCTATCTATCTATCTATCCATGACTAGCATTTACTGACCACTAGCTAGCTTTCACCCACCTCTAACTAGCATTCAATTGCCTCTGACTAGCATTTAACCACCAACAACGTTTACCAACTTCTGACTAGTGTTAACGCAACTTCTAGGTATTCCTAGAACAGCCAAGAACAAGTTTGATTTTTCACATTGTTTTGCCAGATCAAAAACAATATCACAGTGTATACTTAATTAGCATTTACAGTTTCTCAACTGTCTACTGTGACCAATCACATCATCTCCTGTGTCACCCAGGTCAATTAAAGTTTGATAATGTGGAAAAGGTAATCCTCCTCCTTCCGATGCTGACACGAGATCTCAAACACAAAGTGAAAAAAAAAAAAAAACAGAAACTTAAAACTGTTTGGTGAATATTCTTTTCTATTATAGGCCTAGCCAGGTAGTGATGTGATTTATAGATTTTAGAATATGCAACTTTTTTCTCATTGAAATATATACGAGGAATTGAATAGTGGCTGATATTCATTCAGTCTTTCCTGTTTTATATTCTTAATGGACTTATTGGACTTCAGCCATGTTTATTCCTTCTTTTTATTATTATCCTTATTCTGTTGTTTAACAATGAACTTCAGCTTCAAATAACATTTTCCTCCAGGAAAGATTCCTAATTTATTACCAGTATGTTGTGGGCCGACTTACCCTGATCACATAATTTATAGTTCACCCTTGCTTAAAGTTGAAACTTTTTTTTTAACCACTACAGCCTTGATAATGCGGAAATACCATTTAGATGATGGTCTGTGCTCCATTTCAGTGTTCATGTATAGGAGCTGCTGCTGAGTGACTAAAAAAAATGACTAAAAAGTAAATTTTACTTAATAGCTTCCCTCTAAAAAAAAAAGGAAAAAAAAACAGTCAATACAAACCCTTTATTAGAACATTGTTGCCAACCTAGTAGTGACTCGTGACCCTGGAAATTGGAGCAGGATGATGTCAAAACTAAAAATTAAATCAATAGGCCATCACACTTGATTTATGCTATAGCTTACTATGTGGTGAATTTTAGTCATACAGCAAACAGTCTAGCAGCTCATTTTGAGTTGACTTAGATGTACATTTTTTTCATCTGTGTTAGAGAGTTTTTTCCTGGTGTGTGAGGCAGAGGATCTGTTAAACATTTACAGTATTTTTTCAGCCTGTATCAATAATAAGGGCTGCCTGGTTTCTTCAGAATTCTGAGCCTAATTCATCTCAAAAACCATGTGTCTACTGTGTCTTTGCAGAAATTTAGCACAAGACGATCAATACAATGTCTATGTGAATTGCAATAATGAGCCAATAGTCACCGTACCCTGCCAAAGTTATTTTTTCCTCTTTTTAATGGTCTTTTTTTCTGGCAGTCTTCATACAATTTATCGTTTCAGATTCATTTTTATTTACCCACTGTAACGCTATGCAGCAAAATTCTGTGTTAACACTCAGAGTGTTAAAATAACACCCTTCAGTGTTTATATAGGTCCATTTGACTCATACGAACTCTGAAAGCGTTAAACCAACACAAGAAAATTTTACCTTTTATCATGTCACCATAATAGATTTTATATCTCCTACTAATCATTCTGTAAAAAAAAATCCAACAAATTTAAATTTAGGCAAAATCCAAAATACTGTTAATTTTTTGTATTTCTTACCTAGTACCCCACAGACACAGTGTAGAATAATATTTTGGATTCAGTTACTGAAAATGCTCAACTCCGGATGTTTTCGTTAATTAAAAACAATGTCTGATGAAATTGCATTCAAATTTTTGTTCGTATTTTTACTTAAGGTTTCAGCAGTGAGACGTGTTTAGGCTTGTGAAGTTATTAAAACCACCTAGCTGTTAGAAGCTCAGCACTTTTTATTGATTGTTGGAAAGTTGTGGCGACCACACACATTTTAACTTAAAATGTGATACATTTGATCCTCATTCAATATATTTTTCTTTAATTTCAGTAAGATCAAACAAAATGAGTCTTGCAATTTTAAGGAAACAGTTTGACTCTCGATAGGAATCAACAAATAACATGCATTACAATATACATCATAAACTAAATTGAATAGGAAATAAAGCACTATATATGCTTATGCTTATATATAAATGCTTATATATTATGGCATTACAATCTGGTTATGATTCTACGGTTTCGTTTAACACCATGTCACATTATTTTGTGCTTTGTTTCTTATATTTAATGTTGCGAAATGACTCCAAAATATGTTGCCCCATATAGCTATCTTCTGCTATAACAGAAGATATTTAGTCCGTATTAAGTGAATAATCAAATCATGCTTAGTTTTGTAATATTAAATTTTTAGCATGGTGCTTTAACCATTAGAACCATAGCACAGTGGTGCAGCAGGTAGTCTTATTGCCTCACTGCAGAAGGGTCCCTCGTTCTATCCTGTGCTTGGGTTATTGTCTGTATCGGTTTCCTTTCACCGTCCAAGAACATCTATCTGTACATTATCTAAATCTCATCCTACAGTTCCTCCTGTGTAGGTCCCTGGGGGACCTGGAGCCTATCCCAGGGAACTTATGGCAGATTCTACCCTGGTTGGAATGCCAAGACATCGCAGACCACAAACGCACCTAGACTCACATACACGATTGCACACTACAGGCAACTTGGAAACGCCTGCACCGCATGTCTTTGTGCCCAGGGAAAACCTACCAAGCATGGGGAGAACATGCAAACTTCATTCACACAGCCCAGAGAAGATACACATCAGCCCTGACCCGGTTAAACGAATTAATAAAAGAATGTTGTCATTAATTTTTTTTATCAGGTTTTATAAGGTTTAAACATAATGTCTAAGTGGATGTTTAATAAGCTATTAGAAATACCAAATGGGGTAGAAAATAACAGAATTTAGCGGAATGCAAAAAGGTTGTGGACAACAACATTTCAAGCATGACTACATTTTAATACTGTCACTATGGTTACAGGCAATATTCAAGGCCATCACAAGGACGGAACCATCTCTGGGTGCCTGGTAACATCAACAAAGTCAAGGCCTATTGTGCACAAGTTCTTTACCAGGTATGTTTTTTTTAAGAGGCATTTGGTTCACATGTTCAGTTTATCTGTGCATAAAATTAATGTTCGTTTCACTCCTGTTATAATTCAACATTACAAAACAATTTTACCTATGTTCCTCATTAGTAAATAAGACCATACCATGTGTCTAGCTGCTCCAGCTACCTGGATCACTTACAAACTACTGTAGTGTACAAACATTGTCTTTCAGTTTCAGTCGAGCCGACAGTTGAAATGCTGCTGCTTATAGGCTGCTTCAATTTTTCTATACATAAGGAGGAAAATATATTTTAATTATTTCAAAAAAACGTAAAAAAAAATAATAATAATTACCCACACATGATCAAACTATATTTAGGTAGATGTTGGGGGCTTTGTCTAAGAGTTTGTCAAAGCCTTTAGACTACACAGCCCCTTCCTCCCCCCAAAAAGAAGAAGAAATATTATAAGGATTAATGATAATCATTCCTTCATTCAATACTGCTTTTCCTGTAAAGGGTTACAGGAAGCCTGGAGACTATCCCTGCCAATCTATCGCCTTGGACACACACCACACATTTATTCACACACTATGGGCAATTTGGGAACACCAACTAGCCTAATCTGCATGTCTTTGGACTGTGAGAGGAGACCAGAATACCCAGAGGAAACCCACCAAGCACAGAGACTTGAGGCAGAAATCGAACCCTCGACCCTGGAGATGCACGGCCACAGAGCTAACCCCTACTCCACCGTATTTATGATGTATCTTAATTTTCATAAGCAAATTGTCTTTGGCTCTTGTGCTTATTTTGTTGTGGAATGACTGCAAAACAACATATTGTCCCATAGAGTAAGTGAGAGCTGCTATAACCGAAAATATTAAATCTGTATTAAGTCAAATATCAAATCATGCTTAGTTTTGTAATATAAAACTTTTAGCATTGTGCTTTAACCATTAGAACCATAGCACAGTGGTGCAGCAGGTAGTCTTACTGCCTCACAGCAGCAGGGTCTCTCGTTCTATCCTGTGCTTGGGTTATTGTCTATATGGGTCAAGGGTTCTATTCCTGCCTAATCTGCATGTCTTTGGTCTGAGAGTACCCAGAGGAACCCCACCAAGCACGGGGAGAACATGCAAGTTCCACAGACAGAGAACCGAGGGAGGAATCGAACCCTCGACCCTTGAGCCCTGCTAACCACTGCGCCCCGCATGCCACTGGATTAATGAACTCCCAATTTTTATAAGCAAATTGTCTTTGGGCTTTTGTAGTAATATACTGTATATTATTAGGCACATTTTTTATTATTAAATTAGGATCACAGTAAAAAAGTAACATTACACATAAAAAAAAAAACATTTACTTGTCTTTGTAATGTATATTTGATTTGATTTTGTTTTTTTTAGCTGTTTCATGGGAATTTTTTTGTTTTTGTTTTTGCTTTGTTTTGGAAAAGTTCTAAGAAATATATATTTAAAAAAATTACAAAGCACAAACTAAACCATCTCTGCTTAATTCAGCTTCAGTTACTTCAGTTATGAAACAAAAATGCATGTCTTCTTTGTCTAAAAGTGAAATTGCAGAGAACTCATTTCCATTGTATAATAAGAGGACTATAATAATGTGTGTATGCATATATCACTTATTAAAGGTTACGTGCTTTTTGCTGTGGTTAAGTGCCTTTGGGCTAAATCAGGTAACGCTCCAGCTCAGGAAAGTCAAAAATGATTTTGGTCTCATGCAGCTACTACATATTGATATTGTCCATATTTCACTACAATAATTGGTCATTTAAATTGGTAATGTATTTCATTCTGTTTAATGCGTTTAACATATGCATAAACATTATTAGCATTCTTTATTTTGGTTGTTGCACATTTAATTGAGTGGAAATAAGTGGGTCATGAATGTTTCTTTTTTTTTTCTTTCTTTCTTGCTTAATTTTTTTTTTCAGTAGAAAAACTCATTGCCATTAGTCTCTATGATTTCTCTTACGGTCCTCGACTGCGTTAATGATCCACCGCACTGTATATCAACCTCAGAAAATGTCATGACGGAAAAGAAGTTTCATTCTCCGACTAATAGAACCCTTAGATACTCCGACACTGAATAACTTTAGCGCCTTAAAATAACTAATTTGTGAAAATACTCGTAGTATAAAGCAGCCTGGAGCCTGTGGGCTAAGGTGCGTCACTCGTACACAGGCTGCGCGCGCGGACATTTAACTCCGTTACCCAGGATTAAGGAAGCAAACGCTCGTGCACGCGGAGAGAGATGAGATTATACATCACTTACCGAGTTATCTGTACACCCGTATGTGCTGTGCTGCTCTCTTCTTTAGGACGAGCTCTTCTGTTTCTTACAGTCGGCTTAATGAAGGGAAATGTATCAAATATTCCGAACTAACTTCGAGTTCAACATCCACTGAGAGCTGTGCGCAGGAGCAAGTCTCTCTCTCTCTCTCTCTCTCCCTCTCTCTCACACACGCTCTCTCTCTCCCTGTGTGTGTGTGTGTGTGTGCCCGGTGCCTGGAATGATGTCTTCCTAATTCTAAATTAAGTTAAATTTATCATTATAATTATACACCACAAGTATTTGTATGAATTCTGTTATAAAATAGTGAAATCACATACAAAATGTTTTTTTTTTCAATTATAGTGAAATAATTAAATGACATCATCAGAAAAGTGTTCTCTACTACTGTTATCTATCCAAAATTACCATGTGACTTTCAGTGAAGAGATTTCACCATTCATCTGAGAGAATCCATCAGCCACGAATGGAAATATCTTCAAGCTAGTGTTGTAACGATACACTCCGGTCACGATACAATTCAGTTTGATGTTACAATTTGATCTCAAAATATCACTCACTCACTCACACACTTACCGTTTACACCGCTTTATCCTGTGTACAGGGTTGCGGGGGTCTGAACCCTATGCCAGGAGACTTAGGGTACGAGGCGGGGGACATCCAGGACAGGGTGCCAATCCATCACAGGGCACACACATACATACACACATATATTCACACTCTCATTTTGGGAATGCCGATTAGCCTAATCTGTATGTTTTTGGACCGTGGGAGGAAACCGGAGTACCCGGAGGAAACCAACCAAGCACAGGGAGAACATGCAAACTCTGAAGCGGAACTCAAACCCGGACCCTGGAGGTGCAAGGCGACAGTGCTAACCACCACGTCACAATGCCGCCCATCTTAAAATATTTAAAACAAAATGATTTTTTTTTTTCATTTCATAAGAATATGCATATTGTCCAACTAAACCT
>JAOVVA010000017.1:7345128-7362443 GCA_028565275.1 Leiocassis micropogon | reverse complement strand
ACATATGAGCAGCTGGTACATTTATTATTCATTATTATTATGTGCAGATCCATGCAATAGGTATATTTGTTTTTAACCTGTTTTCAAGGATTAATGTCTTAGATTGAAAGAGGAAATTATACAGCTTTTGAATCTATCAGGAAAAAAAACACTCCAAACATGTCCTTGCATTGCTGCTAGTCGATAAAGAAGGTATGTGAGAGTAAATCAAAATCGCATCTGTTTGGTTGGAATTCAAATAAAACATATATTTAAAATACTATATGTTCAAAAGTTTGTGAACCACCAAACATCACATCCATGTGTAGGCCTGTTGCACACAATTTCCATAGGATGTCTTTGTATACCATAATATTATAAGTCACCTTCAATGAGTAATGTTGTAACACACCCTTGCACAAAGCAAGGTCTAGTAAGACACAGTTTGCCAAAGTTAGATATAAAGAAACTCAAGTGACCTACACAGAGCCCTGACCTCAAGTCCACCGAATATTTTAGGTTTATGTTTAAATTTCACTGAGCCCTTTCTAGCTGAAACAGTCATGCTTCAGAATTTAGTTGAAAGAGTGAAGAGTATTAAATCGGCAAATGGCAACTAAATTTAAAATGGGATGTTTAAAAAGCACACATGAGGGTCAAAGTCAGGTGTCCAAAATTTTTTGTGATTTTGTATTTTGTATATTACTGTATATATACAATGCGGCACCGTGGCTAGCACTGTGGCCTCACATCGGGTTCGATTCCCGACCCGGGTCTGTGTTCATGGAGTTTGCATGTTCTCCCCATGCTTGGTGGACTTCCTCCTGGACTCCGAAGGACTGGCACCCTGTCCAGGGTGTACTCTGCCTTGTGTCTAAAGCTTCCTAGGATAGGCTTTAGGCCCCTATGTCCCTGTATAGGATATATGATATAGAAGACAAAAATGAATGAATACTGTATACCATTATATTCATAACAAAAAAAGGTCTAGTTATTAACTTCTATAAACATTAAAATTGTTTAAAAGTCAAAAAAAAAAAAATCAATATTATATGTTATTAGTTTTCAGGCAGTAATCTGTGTGCCATATGGACAATCCCACTGGCTGGCCTAAGCCACATGAGCAAACCTGTGTATAAACCCACAACCGGAGCTACTGTTTATTTATTTATTTATATGTTTATTTATTGGCAAATAATACAGTATAATACTCAGACTGGAGTTAGTGAGTACCATATCGCAATTGTGTGGTATGTTGATTGAATGTGAATTTTTGATGGGTTCACTTAGTTGGTCAAGTAACACCATACAGTATGTTCTTGTCTCATTTGATAAACGTTGTCTCAGGTTTGATGAGAATCATATGAAATCATGTGACTCAACTAACTCTTCAGTAGCCTATCCATCCATCAATTATCTATACCACTCATCCTGTGTAGGGTCATTGGGGGCCTGGAGCCTATCCTAGGGAACTTAGGGCACAAGGCGAGCTACACCCGGGATTGGGTAACAACCTATGGCAGAGGACAAGCACACACACACACACGCATGCACCCCCCCCCTCCCATTGGATTATGGGAAACAACTGCAGTACTCTGAGGAAACCCACCAAGCATGGGAAGAACATGCAGACTTCACAAACACACAACTGCAGATGTAATTCAAACTTCCATCTCTTATTAATTGCATAGCATTCTGTCTAACAAACATAGTTGGTAATCCAACTTTTAATGCAGTCATCCATCCGTTTTTAATAACAAAAGAGCTTACAAATGTTCTTTTTAAAACCTTCAGAAGTTAAAATGTAATAGTGCTTTCTGCAATTTGCTCCTATAGATGGGACTGTTTTTCAAATTAACGTTTGAGATGAAGTACATTATAATGAAATGCATAAACTGCCTGGCCAAAATAAATGTCACATAATCCAATATTTTGTTCAGACATTTAGATTTGGTTACAACGCATGTGACTCTTTGTTTTCCCAGAAACTCTCTTTCACAATTTCAGGTCTGGAATATGCTTGTGCCATCAGTGTAGAAAAAAAAATCCATTTGTGTGATAACCTCGTCATTTAGTACCTTCAGGTCATCAGATGACACATAATACTAGACCTGACTAACTGAAGCAACCACAGATCATAACACTGCCTCCAGAAGCTTGTACAGTGGCCACTGTGCATGATGGCGCTTCATGCACTTCCCTTCTTACCCTGACACACCCCTTGCTCTGGAATAGGAAATAACTGGACTCATCAGACCTTTTTCATTTTTCCAGGGTCCAATCTTTATGCTCCTTGTTTTCTTTGTTTGTTGCAGCCCAATAATTTGACCCTTCTGAAATGGCAACCAGACTATGTACATATTATAATACTAGATACATGCAGTACACAATATCTCTGCATGCCGTAATCATTTATACAGTACACCATGTATAACTGTTGTTTTGGGGCTAGTAAATGAAGCACTTTTTAAACAGCATCACCTCACAGCAAAACACTGTGGGAGCAATGAGGATGTTATAATCTAGATAGGTTGCAGAAATATTTATAACCCTGAGGTCTGTATAATTGATGAAATAGCATGCTTTTGTGTGTCTGTGTGTGTGAGTCAGCTAGTTGTGTGAGTCTGATGGGGGTTGGCCACCTGTGCAGGATAGGAACACCGTGGGTGGATTTTGATGATGCGTACCAAACTTGTTTCACTATCGACACCTTCCCCACAGACAGCTATGTGAAGGGATCTGAATGTGTGTGTATGTGTGTGTGTGTGTGTGTGTGTGTGTAAGACAGAGGAGAATGAGAAAAGAGAAAGACAGAATGTGTATGTGAGGAAATGAGAATACAAGAGAGAGTGCAAGTAAATACATCACTAATGACATACTTTAAATCAACTGAATATTTAATCACTGGCGAGATAATGGAAAATGAGATTAGTATTCTAATAATTACATTTTACACATTAATATGTTTGCAAATCCATTTTACTTCATTTTACTGACGCAAGCATGGCACACAGAGCTGTAATTGGCCATTCTAAAAGAAATTTTGTTATCCTTTGTAACCTGTATATTTGAACTAAGTAAATATACAGTACTGTATCTTTGTCCTGACTGAAAAAAAGGTATTACATTAACAGGTTAAAGAGATATGTCCAGAGTGTAGGAATGATACAGGAATGATGCTTTTCCCATTGAGTCATTTAAATACCAACTATACGACTATGTTACCCATAAAAGAGGCATGAGAACAAGAAATTTGATATGCAAGTATCAAAGTACCACTAGGCCACTGAGCTTTAGAAGCCAAATACAGCGGCAGCCAAAAGTATTACGACAACATATGCCATGTCTTATAGTTTTTTTTGCACAAACCAGGTGATGTCACTAATTAGATCTGCTGTGCAAATTAGAATTAGCTGCTTTAGTTAATGGATGGAACAAATATGTGGCAGGAATTTTACTTTCTGACTTTAAATTTAAATTCTTAAGTGACCAGCACACTTTTGTGGCACATTTTTTCACATGATCTTCAGAACAATCAGGCAGGCATAGATTGAGCAAGTGACACCAGAGTAAGATGCAGACATCATTTTGACTGTATGTCCAGCCTGATCCAGCATAAGAAATAAGAATAAAGTCCTTAATTCAAAATATTCATTGTTGCATTGCAATTTCATTGCATATATGAATACAGTGTAATACAGACAAACTACATTAACCAAACTAACATGATTTCAAAAAAAAAAAATCTCAATTAAATTACCATACTTGTTAAACACTTTCAGTAACAACTTCATTTGCTCTGTATATAACTGGAGGAAATGGCATGGCTGCATTTAGGAAATCGCTTTGTTCAAGGTCGCTGAGCTGGTTGAGTCGTACAATCCCAGATCACTGAATAACGCGGAAATAATTGTCTGTACAAAAAGTTGATTGAAATTGATGCTATATTCTAGTTTTATTGAAATCCTTTAGTATTGTATCCCAAAGAGCAACGTCATGTTACTGCTTTGTCTGCCCAAACAACATTAATATGGATAGTACAGTACACTGCTTATAGCCTCTAGTCTTTTATGTCATTCTCACACAACATTATGTTTTGTGCCTCTAAGAAAGAACTAAATTGTCTAGTGTGTTTAGTGAACACCAGGGGTTTGCAAGTGTATATATTATCAATAAGACAGCTGGCATTAGACAACTGCATGTTGTTTTGGTAATTTTTTTAAAGGCTGCTGTCATGTGGATTGCTTCAGATCAGGTCATGTCATTCCACAATCAATACTTTACACTGTGGGTCATCCACTAGCATGCTCCATAACCCAGCAATATACAAGAACAGAGGTTACAAAATCTCTCTGCTGTTCTTTCTCCTCCTTTCCTAATATTAATTAATGCTTCTTTGTAATTCAATCAGCTGAACTGTCATTTACTTTATCAGAGCAGTACAGATGGGTACATCAGCCTGCAGAGAAGACATGTTCCATCAGTGTCACATTAGCACTCTTCATCTTCAGTCCTCACTCTCCAGTCACACCAACACAAATATTCAACACCAAATGCTCAGAAGCAGTGGATTCAGTCCAAAGACATTTAGGCAGAAAGCACTGAGAATGTTGCCAGCTATGATGCTGATAATAATGACAACCAGTATATACGTATACACACAGGCACTGTGTACAATAAGTGTGTATGCTAATGCATGAGGAGAAAATGTAAACAATTACTCGTAGTGTTCACATAAAATCATTTTAAAAGGTACGTTGTTCCTGAAATGCCAAACTAATAACATAGTGCTAATATTTAGAGATGCTGTTAGAGCAAAGGATAAAATGAACAATTTTCTAACTATGGTATGGAAAGGCCTCCCATAAATCTCAGCATAATTGACTTCAAGCGATTGAGCTGACTGCCATTATGGGCTCTGCTTGGTTTCCTTGACAACGATTGTCTAGGCTTTTTCCAGCATCATAACAGCACAGAGCTGAGAGAGGACAAAAAGCTTTTAATAACTAACAAGCCAAAGCTCAGTGAGAACAAACTGTCTCTATCACATGGGTTTTATGAATCAATTTAACACAATGGAGAGAAATAAAGGAAGTTATCGTGACAAGATGAGTGGTGCAATATGACTGTGTGCCTTTGTTTCTTAACCCCTGCATTTAACACAAATGCATCAAAGTGTAGCTTATTGCTAAAAAGAAAAAGAGTTTCATAAGCAACTGTACAGTAAACTTCATTTGGATCTGTTGTATAAATATGAAAGTTTACTGTAAAACAAGTACTGTAAGTGCGGTCTGAGTGAATTTAAGGGTCTTTGCATTCATGTCTGATGAACTTTATGTAGCACTTTATATGTTATAATTCATATGTACACTCACAGATTTGTTTTTTAAATCTAGTGCACTTAAGAATTCTTCAAATTGTCCCTTTGTAAAAGCCTTGAGGTTTCTAGGCAGAACTGTGGAACTGTATTTCCCTTTCAGAGGAGTGTTATAAAGTGGACATATGAATACATGTGCAGGTTTCTTGGTTTAAACCAGTGTAGGTAAATAGTCAAATGGTTTGCAAACAGCATAAAAAGTCAGTAAACCAAAATATAATTTTGCAAAGTGACACAGTAAGGATGAGAAACCTTTGGGGATTTGCATTCAGCAAGTGACATTCATGTTCTGCGAGGTTCAGATTAGGATAAATGATTAGCCAGTCAATTCAATATTTAGCCTTGATAATTTTAGAAGAATTTAAAAGAATTTTAATAGGATTTTTAACATTATAGTTCTGCTGAAAGGGGAAATTATACCCATTGATAATATCGTATTTGATTAAATCTAAGCAGTTAATGCGATTTTGCTCGCTTAATATTCATCTTTCAAGCAAGCCAGTTCGACAGGTAACCATCCGTACCTGACACAAATTCATCACACTGGTACATCTAAATGTTCCGTCTTCAATTCAATTCTTTAGTTTTTAAGTCTTTCATTTCCAGTTAAACCAATTGTAAAAAAGGCCTCTGTCTTCTAATCCTAAAGAAGATGAAACACTTTTGGTTTCTTCTTTTCTTGATATTTTTTGTTAAACACGCCCTAAAGATTCAAATGGTCCACTTTGTGTAGTCATTTGCGGGCTATATATATTGTTGGAATGTCTCTGATCAGGCTTAATTTCTAATAGCATGTCAGTATTTGCAGAGAAAATAATAAACAGTATGAACGATAAACAGGAAAGTTTTGAGTTTTACTATACTCCTGTATGCATATCCATAATTAAGCAATATTACACAACAGGGAGTGCTTTATTGCTGAATATGGCATAGCTGTGATGTAGTCGTAAGCTCGAAGATGGAACCTACAGTACAGTAAGTGCCAGAGGCAACACAGTCATGCTATATACAGCAAAACAGCACAACCTCAAGTGTGTAATTGCTTTTATACAACAGTTTCACAAACACCATTTGTTATCACCAGATTATGATTTGTTTGTTTATTAAACAAGTTATTTTGCTCCGGCAACACAAATCCTTTTGCATCTGGCGAAGCTCATGACCAAAAGTTAATGACTGAGAGTTAGTGTAATTAACGGGGGTGAAAATAGTTTTCAATTCTTACCGGTACTATGTAGCCAAAAGGTGAGGAGAATAAACCATGGAGGTGGTGGACAGTTCTGTAAATCTTCATACACTTCTCTCTTTAAATTCCACTTATTCTGCTTTAGAATATCAGTTACCGTATCTCTGCGGTTTCGAGGTTACATCCCAAATAGTGTTAAATGAAAAGCTAATGCATTGGGTGTACAATCATTTGACCAGTTTCAGAAGAATGTTTTTTGTTTGTTAAGACACTCATGACATATGAACCATTCAAGCATTAAGAAGCATCTAACTTAAGGCATAAACGAGTGAGAAACAGGTGCAGATAATGAGAGATGATTAAGCCGGTGCTTGATGATGCGACGTGCTGAGGAACAGACGAGAAGGGAAATGAGGTTGCTGCTGAGGTTGTTACATAGACAACCAATTTTTAAATGACATCTTTAGGCATTTTGCAGCCTTTTGAAGTAAAACACTATGTTCCCATATTGTTTTACTTAATCCACATAATATAATTTAATTTAAAATGAAGAAATGAGGAGTGGCCCAAGACGTTTGTATATTACTGAACATACAGCACTATGAGTCTGTTCGCATGTTCTACTGTATATGCAATCAATGGGTGAACCATAGAGAACCACCGTTGCTATCTCAGGAAATAAAAAAGAACTCAAAGAAAAAAGAGGGTAGGCATGCTGAAGTTAATATAGTTCAAGAAAGAAAAAAATAACAGAAAATATGAACAGAATTAATCACCACAAATTTGCTTTAATTTAAAAATATGGCCTCCACCACCAGTATTTGACAGCTTGATTCAGCACATCCTCATGTTCAATAACTCATTGCCCATTTTCTGGCTATCTAGGATTTTTGCCATCAGTCTATCTATGCGTCCATCCAAGACTCTCATTTGTGTAATATGTTGAGAATAAATGGTTGAATATTTTGTAGAATTTATGCAGCAATCTCATTGTAAGCAGTAGATGTGCTGATTAGATTTTGGAACTAATCCAAACAGGATTATGTTCAAATGCCTGCAATTTTTTTTTCAATAGCTTTGTTCCTGTTTAAAGTATATTTTAAGGCTATTTTAGGCATACAAGTTAGTAGCAAGAAGAACTACAGTTCTTGGCTGCAGAGGCATCTGTGTCAGCACAAGTGAGTAATATTTGCTTTACATTATTCTCTGACAGGAAATTGTACAGAGAGCCTAGTGTTGCCACACAACACTAGATTCTGTTTGTGGGATGTAGGTTATTTTATCAAGCTTTTAATTTGCTATTTTATTATTTGCTATTACATTGTTGATGTAATAAAATAAAGAAAAACAAAATAAAGTTACTTTAGTGTGCTCATCTGTCGATAAACTGTGGCAAAGGTTTGAAGAATAAGCTGACCGGTTCCATCTGCTATGCTGACAGATGTAAGCATAGTTCAAAGTCTTATCAATAAAAATGAATTGCATCCGTTGTCTCCAACCATGACATACAATTATGGTCTCCTTCTTGATATGTCAATATCAGTACATACATGAGCTCACAGATGCCCATGATTGTCGAATGTCAATGTTGATTGATTGACAGGAGAGAGAGAGTATGCCACCCTCCTAAGATAGCTTGGATAATTTTCTCCCTTGACTCCTGGGCACAAATGGATATGGTATTGTTGGAATGTGAACTCATAAGTCAGGGTAAAGCTTTTGTATTGCACCACTTGGAATTTTTATTTTTATTGAAATGATCAAATGCAATTTTATTCTTTATGTTTTGGAAAAAGGTGCCATCAAATTCTAAATCCAATTAAGAATGAATGTAATGTACACATGATCACAGCAGGATAATCTCTCCGATTAAAAAAAAAAAAAAATTTGTGTGTGTGTGTGTGAGTGTATGTGTGTTGGTTGTCACACAAACATTGAGTACATAATTCCCTTAACACTTAGCCACTGTGGGTGACAAACGTGTGTTGCCATGGTTACCACAACACTGATGCCCTAGTTATGTCCAGCGCAATGAACATTGGCACATTATCTATAATGTGTGTTACTTACACACAAACGAACCCTTCATAAAGTGAGTTTTAAATCAGAGGTTCTGTTTAAATACTCATCACCTGTATTTGGTTTGAGCATGCTAGCAATGCTTTCTGTGTCTGCTACGTGAACCAAATTAATAGTTAAAGTAATGTGTAAAACACTGCAAAAGCATGCAGTAATTTTAGCTAACTAATTTAGTTACTTGTGTTAAAATCGTCCATGTCATGAAGACTGATGTCATGTACTGTAAGTACGTAATGTGTCAGAACACCCAGTGTATCACAGCTTGTTGCATATGGGCTCAGCAGACAAAAAAATCAAGATGGTTGATCCAGCTTCCAAATTTTCCAGAACTCAATTTGACCGAGCATCCATGAAATGCAAGGACCAAAAAAATCCAATCCGTGAAGGCCGCATCTTGAAACCCACAGCACCCAAAGGATTTGCTGCTAATATCCCAGTGCCAGACACCACAGCACACCCGCAGAGGTCTATTAGTACAACTTATTAAAAATGTATTAGTCAGGACACCTGACTATCACACACATGTGTTTTTGTCCTAAACTGTGGTCACAAAGTTGGAAGCATACGATTGTTTATATCTCATAACATTACATTTCAATTCAAGTCAACTCAATTTTATTTATATCACACTTTTAACATTGTCACAAAGCAGATTTACAGAATCGAGAAAAAAAAAAAACCTAGGGAAATGAGCATGAAATGTGTGAGAAAATATGTATAAATCAAAATTATAAGATTTTCCCTGATGAGCAAGCTGAGAGAGACATTGGTAAGGAAAAACTCCCTGAGATGTCAATAGGCAGAAATCTTGAGAGAAACCAGACTCATCAGGGAACTCATCATTATTTAGCTGATAACAGATAGCAGGGATTAATCGGCAAACATACCGAGTGTTAGGAGCCAGTATAACAGGAGATCAGTATAACAGGAGATGTGTTTAAGTCATATGGAGTCCTCTTTCATTATTGGATCAGGTACAAAACTGTTTGTAGGAATTTCCATCCTTAACTATTTTGCAATTGCAGTCACAAGCAATTAGAGAACAGCTGCCTGCATCAGCCAAATCCAAGACCATCTTCATGGTCAAGTGGAACTGTCCCCAGTCACCACATGCATCCCAAGCACAGGGCCACCATGCGATGGGATCATCAACCAGAAGCGGGGCACCAGGATTTTTTGTGCAGAGTGCAAGCAGCGACTCCAGCAGGACTAACTATGACAGCATAACTAAAAGGGAGAGCAAAAAGGAAACACATACAGTACAGTACATGAGCTCTCGCTAGGTAGTAAAGCAACCAGTACACTACACCTTCAACAAACCTGAGTGATCAATTTTCCTTCACTTGAACTTAAAAGGGAGACACTGTGTGTTAGTGGTTAATACTTTTGCCTCAAACCTTCATGGTTTGGGATTCAAATTTTGCCATATGGCCTGTCTGTGTGTGTCGAGATGACATGTTCTCCCTGTGCTCAGTGGGTTTCTTCTGGTTGCTTCGATTTCCTCCCACAGTCCAAAGACATGCGGTGTAGGCTGATTGGCATTTCTAAATTGCCCATAGTGTATGAATAATCGTGTATGTGTGCTTGTGCCCTGCAGTGGGTTGACACCCTATACAGGGTGAATCCTGCCTTGTGCCCTAAGTTCTAGTTTAGATAATGGGTGAATGGAACTAACTGTTTCCATGTAGGTGAAATACTGTAAAAATGACCAAAATACAGTAATCATCAGCTAAAATGATATGTAGTCATTTTATGTTAATAGTCCCAGTAATGAACACTACAACACATTTCTTCCAGCGCAAATGACTTACATTAGCTGGTGAAGTGGCTATATTACACCATGCTGTGCATTTATCTCTGCCGAATATTTTGCAAGTAAAATACATTACTTATGTGTGGATGTCCAAACTACATCACCCTATGAGGTTTTGTCATATGCTCACTGAATTTTCAATCACAAAATGCCTGCACTATATGTGAAAAGATATAGCTTTCTGGAAATGTTTCCTGGTTTCTCCTATAGATTCACCTCAATGCATCATGCTATCAGATAGCTTCTCAGGCCTAGTAGTATTTTAATTTCAACTTTTTCTAAATTGTGTGACCATGGATTAATGGACATTATTGAAAGCGATTTTCTAAAACCCTTTACTATGCTCAAATCTCCTTGATGAGTACATTTCTCATAAATTTAAAATGAATAAGGCCATATGTATCTGTAAAGCTTTGCTTTTACCTTCCTACATATTCAGAGTCAAAGCAAGGTTGCCATGGCAATGAGCTTGGAAGCCAAACCAGGGTCCTTGGATGACAAGTGTGCCTGTGTAGTTGTGTGTATGTGTGTGAGAGAGAGATAGGAGACTAGACTAAGATTAGGGGAAATAGAATTAAGCTCTCACTGAAACCTTACCTCCCTAAGTACTTAAGGTCTTTCAGGTCAAACAGTTACTTGCTCAAACATTTATAAATGTTTTGTGGTTGTTTTGTAAGCAGTTTGATGCACCGAGGACATATCAAACACTGTAGCTTGTCTCAGGCTGGTTCTTAACTACCATACAATACCACTAAGTGTTCACTATTACTGTTGACCTGTTTTTGCTCCTGACCAGCTCCATTCAGGCAAAAGTATATACTGTCTAGCTAGATACTAAGATACTATTTTGTAAAGATATTATCAAATATCTTGCTCTACAGAATTTATATACAACTGTATGGGATTATAATAGAACATTTGCCTTGCAATGCATGATCTACAGAATTGGTACTTTTTGGAGTTTTATAAAACTCCATAAGCCTGCAGTAGGACTCTATGGAATATTTGCTTTGGGATTTGCATGATCTATGGAATTTGTTTTCTATAGACATGCAATAGAACTCTATATAATGCATAGAGTATAGAGTACATCGTGCTGTAGCATGCATATTTGAGAGAATTCTGACTTAATTCTATAGACCTGTAGGACGTTTCTGAGATGTTACCACAACACTGATGCCCTAGGTACTGTATGTCCAGCCCAATGAACATTGGCACATTATCTATAATGTGTGTTTCTTACACACAAACGAACCCTTAATACAGTGAGTTTTAAATCAGAGGTTCTGTTTAAATACTCATCACCTGTATTTGGTTTGAGCATGCTAGCAATGCTTTCTGTGTCTGCTAGGTGAACCAAAGTAATAGTTAAAGTAATGTGTAAAACACTGCAAAAGCATGCAGTAATTTCAACTAATTTAGTTACTTGTTTTCCTTTTTAAAAAATTCTCATCAGTTGTTTAGAATGCTCTTATATCTTCACTGCTCTAAAATATCGGCAAGTTACACAAGAGCTCTTCTTGTCCTTTCAAGTAATTAAAAAAGATTGTTGCTCAGTCTTTGATGGATTATAGATTATCTTTAATTCTTTATTCGCCTCTCGCGAGATCTGCTCATGGATGTGTTTAGCTCAGTTGCAGTGGAGGCTTCTGGCCACCCAAGCAAGTTCTTCCATTTTCCTTCTACTCCTTTTAAACTATGTTTTTTATTTGTTGTTATCACATTGCTTTATTTATTGGCAATAGTTCAGAAGATCTGATTTTGAAATAAATGATTTTGTAGAGACAGCAAGCAAATGTTTATCCTTATTTAATGCTGTGGACTGAGACAAGAGGACTGAGACATTAGGTGTCCTGATGGACTTGTGTTTAGCATTTGGTACATTTGGCATTCACTACTGTGATCATTTTACATTTTTGGCTTTATATACACCAAACTAACAATAAGATGGGAAAAAATGACCATGGTCCAAAAAACTGACCACTATAAGTGTTTCAAGCTGTGGACAAGCTGAGACATCAACTGCATAAACTTTTTTCTTAATCACGGCACCAAGCCCAGCTTCCAGGGGTTTCGCAAGCCAGTGCACTCCCAGTGCAAGTCAGACTGGATTAATAGGGAGGTTTTAATCAGGAAGGGTAAAACTTTTTTCCTTACCCAACACCAAGCCAATTTACAGAACTCTTTCTACCTAACTCTATTTCTATAGCAGTTATTTTCTTTTAGAACTTTTTCTTTTAGTTTTTCTTATGAAAATCCAATAAAATTTGTCATTTAAAGACCAAAACCAAGGAGACACTGACCCCCTGTGGATAAGAGAGAAGACCCTTTAACTTTGAAATCAAAATTCATTTGAAAATCTAAATCTTTAAGGAATGAATTAACATTTAATTAACATTTCTGTTGTGTGGTGGTAAGATGTATGCAAAGAATCAGGGAACATACAGATAAAGTCAAAAGTCAGGATCAGAGTTAAGACAGATGTGCTGGGATTGAAATCAGGTTAATCAAGAAAAAGAACTTTATATGTCACCTACAAGCTACATTTACCTAGGTAGTTCATTTTCACTAAAACAAGGAACTAAGAAAGATTAAGACATGTATCCCTTCATAGGAGTAGATTATATGATTATCTAGACAGGGCTCATCATTCTGAAAATCTCTGTAAAATTATATTTTGCTCTTGCTGTGTCTGTTACGTAACTAGAAGCAGATTATTGATGATGAGCCCTCTGTTGGATAATTACTGCAGCGATTAATATGTTTCAGCTGGCAACAACTTATTTAACCCTAACTGATGCAAAGAGTAGCTGCTCATTTATTAAACAAGCATGTCAGAAGACATATCCTGTGGTCATGCAAAGTTACTGTGTTTCAGAAGGATTAATTTAGTACCCTGCATCAAGAAAAGAAAAAGATATTTCCTTTTCCTCTCAAAACTTCTAAAATTGGGGTAAAAATTAAAAGAATAGTGGAAAACCATCCTCTTTAAGGAAAAAATGTGGTTGGGAAAACATCCTAAATACTGTACATAAGCGTGATGGGAGAGCATTTAAAGGCTTAGTGAAATCAAATCACACCACAGAAACAATTTGAAGAGGATTGGGATTGGGACTAAACAACTGTGTAACTTATTCATCGTCTACATTGCTTAAACAGTATATATATATATATATATATATATATATATATATTGGAGTTCCGTTCCAGGAGCATTTTCATAAGTTGGATTTGTTCTTAAGTCTGACAAATTGAGTTTGTGCAAGTTGAAGCCAATCAAATGTAACAGTGTTGTCTCTGCACCTATAAATCGCGAGGAGAATCCCGGACACTATTTTGTCTCAGAGCTGTGAATCGCGGACAAAAATCGTTCCGGAAATGTGCTTGTAATTCCAAAGCACTCGTATATCAAAAATATCGAATTTCCCCAAAAGAAATAGTGGAACGCAAAAATTTATATATAGAAATGGTTTAAAAAGAATTGTAGCTAATGTGAGGGAGACGTGAGAGAGGAGGGAGAGAGGAGGAAGAGGAGGAGGGGGCAGGGGGTTTATTGTGTAGGACGACACACATACTGTACACACACACACACACACACACTAACAAAATCACTGCTGCCTGGCTCAGTGGAAACTTGTTCTTTTTGTGTGACTTAGAGAGGTTTTGAATAAGAAACCTCTCCAATGACACTTGCTTTAACCTCCTTTTGAGGACATTGCAGAAATGTGTAACTGCAAATGTGTAACAGTACGTACTGCTCGTAGTGCAAAACATAACTCGTTTATCAAGTTAAAATGTATTAAACATTTTTGCTTGTCTTACAAATCACTTGCAGACCACGTTACTTGGTTTTACTGTTTCAGGCTGTGAACTCTGTTTTGTTGAGGATTTCCCAAAATTAGGTTTATTCAACATCAGGACAGCTTTACAGGACAGCCATTTTCGATCATTGGGCTCCCAGACTGATTTACTGAAACCAGTGTTTCACCTACACCCCACATTTTATACAATCACTTACACACTGAAAATATTGTACATAATAGTAAATATTGGTATCTGGAGCAATGCAATGTCTATTTTTTGTACAAGTTACTTCTATGTTAGTTCATAAAATGTTCGAATGTTCATAAACCGGGGACTACCTGTGTTCTGTTATTTTATGCACACTCTAATATATCATAACAGAACATAAGATGTAATCCCCTGCTACACTAATGCACTTTCCCCAGCATTTCACTGGTTATTGTGTGTGTGAGTGTATGGCATAGATTGGTATCTAAGAAGACAAGAACATAGAGAAATGGAGAAATGTTTAATAAGACCTGTGAAAAAATGTGTTTCTTAGTCACTGGTTGATTATAACTGTGACTCATCCTTGCGTGTCTCTCTGGGAGAAATAAAGAGCTTAGATAAGCCTTAAGATAAGATATTCATGTCCACTGGTGACCGATACTTTAAAAGAAACATTAACAAATTAAAAGCCAAAATTAAATAGACTACATTATGTGCACAAAATAATCAACAAAAACAACACCTCTCCTGGAATAGTAACTCCACAATATAATAACTCTGTGAGAATAAACATATTATACCACTGTCTTCTCCAGGTGGTGTATCACCAGTGTATTGCACAGAGGTCTGAAATATAACAGCTTCAAACAAGAAATCCTGACCAAACTAAAAAGACCAATATTTTACTGTCTCACTACTATGTACTGTAGTTCCCATAAATAAGAGCATATATAAGAAGATTTTTCCTCATCTTCAAGGTCTTCAACGTATGGTGTACAAGAAAACCTTGCCTTCAGTTATGTGGCACCTGTGAGCAGTATATGAGCAGAATACATTCATTCTACAAACATGTCCGACATCACCCATCTGTGTCGGTTTCTAAGAACCACTTCAAATACATTTAGGCAGTCTTTTCTCTGACTTAATCCATGGCAAAGAAATCACAATAGCTCAAGTTTACCAGTATAAAACTATTCAAAAATACATCTCTGACTTCAAAGAGTCACGAACTTGACATGAGTGCTAGAGTAAAATATTTTGGTCCTTATAGGTGAAAGGAATAATCTAAACCTGAAATGGACTATTAGAAATGCATACTTACATTCCAAGTTGAGTGAATGTTGCAGGTTAACAAGAACATCGGTTCGTTGCCAAGCAAGGACTTGTCAAAACTTTAGCTGGAAGGTGAAGAGCGATGCTATGAGCACTAACACAAGGACACAAACCCTGGCAAAAGTTTTGAAGACTAGGCTGATTGCTCACAGAAATAGCACAAATGTCCACAGTGCAGCCTGACAGATGCAGATTTACTGAAGACTTTACCACATAAATAAATAAATATATTAAAGTGTGACTACTCTGAGACTCCACCATATGAGGCATAGTAAATTACTAGAATAATTAAAGGTCACAAAGGACAGAAACTGAATCATAACCAATTCCACAATCTATTATGGTCTATTTATTAATGCCTTACATTATTTGTGTGCTCAGGTCAGTATTAATAAGTAAGTATCAAGTTGTCAGTGGAAACTGCATACTTTGAGTTCTGGCATGATATAGCTGTGGACTTACTAGATTTACTGAGGAATCACTTGACGGAAAGACATTTGCTTGGATTTAATATATTTGCATATAGATGCATGCAACAGTACATTCCATACCTCGGTGAAGACAATTACTAAGAAAAATAGATTTTAAAATAAAGTCTATTACTAGTATTGAGACCTGAAAAGTGCAAAATGTTTCACAAAGAAGTCAGGTTGTAGGCAGCCTCATATCTGCAGAAAAAGTAAAACTTTTATATACTGTAAAAGCACCTTGAAGTACCTATCCCTGAAGTACAAGGCCCCACAGAGTGTTGGTTATATAAGGAGACTACAGGGATTACGTGGCTACTTCCTTAGCACAATCAGATTTAAGACTGATATCTCGCTAAAAAAAAATATAATAAATTATATATGAGCTCAGAAAACATGCAATATTGCCAAGACCATTAAAAAAAATCAAAGCCCTTCTGTTGTCCTCCAGGCTACATTAAATTGGAAAGGGGCACATTTGAAAATGCTGCCTCAGCTAATCTGCAAGCTTACTTTACCAACCTATCATTCCTTTACCCAGATATCAGGTTGCAATTCACATTTTATAATGACTTGTCAAAATAGGCCTTTGAGAAAGTCCAACAAAAGCAAAATAAGATGCAAAGTTATAGGGTTTTATATTAAGAGAATGAAATGATAAATTTTCACAATAAGGAGCTTAAGTTCTCATTGTGTAGGGAACAAAAACTTAACACTAAGAAAACACTTTGTGATGAGCACAAATTCAAAAAGCTGAATGCAGTTGGCCATCATCAGGTTGGTAGAATGTCAAACATAAAATACCAGCCTTGAAAGGCAAATGTTAATACACTCACACTTGACATGTTCAACTGTTGTACATCTGTTTACCTGCTCTTTAACACAAATATCGAAGCAGCCAACCACATATCAGCAACTCAAAGCATTTAGGCATGTAGACATGGTCAAGGTGAAACTGAAGTTCAAACTGAGCATCAGAATGTGGAAGAAAAGTGAGGACAGAGTAAAGTAACTGGAACTAAAATGTCTAAACATGACCCAGCATGACATTGTAACTGTGCATAAGCGAGCTTCATTAAGTCAGATTTAAAAAAGTTAGAGATAAAACACTTGCACCTTGGTACAACAGTAATACTCACGCCCTAAAGAGAGCAACCCGTAACCTCGAGCGAAAATGGAGAAAAACTAAATTAGAAGTTTTTCGAATTGCGTGTAAAGACAGTATGTGCAGCTATAGACAGGCTCTAAAAACTGCTAGGACCGAGCATCTTAGCCAACTGATAGCAAGAA
>JAOVVA010000017.1:7317388-7337037 GCA_028565275.1 Leiocassis micropogon | reverse complement strand
CGAGATAGCGTGCTCTTCCCCCAAACACTGAAAACAGAAAGCGAGGAGATCGCCCTCAGCGAGATATTCTTCTACACAGAGGGACGGACTTGTGTCTAACTCTGCCATCTTTCTGGTGAGTAATAAGACACTTCCTATTTTCGCTTTCTTTTAAAAAAGTACTTGCACACACGCACACTCACAAAAGCGGATCCTGAAGACAAAAAGATCTGACAATGCCTAACCTACATGTCAGAGACGAGAATCGACCCTGGAGGTGCAAGGCGACAGTGCTAACCACTACACCATCATGCCGCCAAAAATTAAAAGGTAAAATAACATTTGAAAAGCACACCAATTAAGTATGCAGTCATTGCAAGTGTTTACTTAACTGCATATATCTTCATAGTTTTGGAATAATTTTGGGAGAGCTTTGAACGGAGGAGATTTCATTACATTGGAGTGTTGATAGTTTGGTTATGACATGGCCTACTTTTGTAGGTTGTTTTTTCAATATTGCCTCATTAAAGTGTACTGCAAGATGTTCCTTTTAAATATTACAGTGCATTTTGCAACAGCAGCCATGCTGTGTGTATGATATTTTTGTGCGTATTTGAAGTTTTGGAAACAATTTGCCCTTTTTTTCATTTTATTTAATTTTAAGTAGAAGAAGAAGAATTACATTTGCTTTGATTTTTGCCTCAAACAAAAAAAAAATCAGAGCTGGAAATCAAACTGTCACTTCGTGTAGCAACATGCAACCATTTTATATTTAGAATACTCACAGGCAGTGGAGATCTTACAGCAAAAGACAACAGACTTTATATAAGCTTATAAGTCCTTTATATAAGCCCAGTGACAAAAAAAAATCATGAATAAGAAAACTGTCACTTCTTGGGAGATTTTCAGGTACATTACGTGCATCCAACCATCAATTGTATTACATCTCCACAGTTAACAGCAACTTCCAAATATTTCTCTACACCCACGCTTCTTCTCACTTTATGAATAGAAACATATTCTTCCCTCCATGCAACCTTTTTCTTTTCTTTTTTTTGAGCTACTTTTCAAAAATAACTTTTTGTGTGTCTCCACTTAGGTTTGTTTTATATATTTTTTCTATCTTTGTATCTTTTAAGCAAATTCTAAGTCAGGTCTTACAAGTCAGACAGTACAGAGGGTTATACGCAGTACAGTATCTCAATATATACACTATTGTACTGGACTCCTTTTGAGGCGCAGGCTAGCACAGAAAAATGTGGCCTTGTAATGTTTCCCTTGGATTGATGAGAAGGTGCTAGACTGAATGCGGTGTTATAAATAAATAACATTCTCACAGCCCGAGAGCACAGTTTTCTGCTTATTGCTTATTCAATCTTATTCAAGAATATTGCCCAAAGTAAGACAAAAAGAACATGCTAAGTATTTCTTGAAATATTAGTTTCATATCTCATTTAATGTAGTTATAGTGAATGATAAAATAATAGGGTAAGATAAAAGACACCAAGTTGGCAACTGCTATCCCTGAACAACCAGTCCTCCTTTTTCTCTGTATAGGCAGTTACCAGACATAGTGTCATTCTTTGTATTGTATTTTGGAGCTCCTGATTATGTTGCAAGAGTCAGCGATGTTTGTTGGAGAATTGTGTATGTGACATGTTGACTGTTGTCTTGGTATCACACTCCATTGCTTTATTCTACACTATCATAGTGGATAAGCCTCAGGGCTTCTCTGTTTTTTACTCATTACTGATGATCACCTACAATAAAAGTACTTCGTCTGTAACATGCATCAAAATGAAGCAGTTTCTGTGTTTAATTCCAACCCTTGGCAGAGAGACAAGGGTTGGAATTAAACACAAACCGACAAAACACAAACAAACCAACCAACAAAAGAAATAATGCATTTAATGTTAGAAATCACTATGGAGGCTGTTTCATATATTTAAGCAGCATAGTGATTAGTGTATAGTACATCAGGTCTGGGAATGGTTCAGCATTGCAGTCAGTGTTGTAAACTTCATATTTGACCTGCTTGCTCACACCTGCATAAAAGTAAAAACTCCTGTTTGCTCAGCTTTTTAAATTCCAATACACAACTTACGCCTTAACCAGATGACCTGTGAACGTTTCTGGCAAGCTTTGAAAAAATAAATAAATAGACGAATTAGAATATATGTTAATTTCGAATAATGTATTTGTATGAGGGGCATTCAAGTCAAACCAGGACTTTTTGAAGTCAAACCAGGACTTTTGATTCAGAATAACAGAATGAGGTTATGGGAGTAAAAACTAATTATTTCTTTATTTTTACTTTATTTCTCAATTGCACTTATCCCAGCATTTCTAGTGCTTGGATACCATCAATGCAGAAAAATTTCTCAGTATGCTGCAGCCATGATCAGACTGCCTGCATCACATCTGAAAAGCTGGCCTCCAAGGAACTCCTTTAATGGCCCAAACATGTGGAAAGTGCTTGGGGTGTGGTTCCTGTAATGTCCAAGTGGTATTTGTGAATGATTGTGTGTGTATAGTTCCCACAGACAGATGCGCCTCTTGGCAACAAGTTAGCCTTCCATTTTTAAAGATCTTGCACTATGGAATGGACTTCAATGGGCTCCAAGCCACCTCGGCCAGTTCATCCTTCAAGAATATGGCGTCTGTAAATGATAATTACTTTTACTCTTTAATAAAGAGGAAATTTCACACAAGTCCCGGTTTGACTTGAATGCCCATCACATTTGGTTTGACAGTGGTCTTCTGTGATGAGACGTTTGTCTTTTTTTTTCTCTGTCTGTCAAAATCGCATAGTTGTTCCCGTAGATCTTTTGCCCTGTAATAGTATATGACTAATGTGCATGCTTGTGTTTTGATCAGCAAGATGTGTATGTGAGCCAGAACACATAGGATTTCAGGGATAAGTCTGACACATGCATGGCAATGTAATCAAGCCAGGGAGATTCTTTGAGAAAATTATTTCTACAAAGTCATTTATTTGTAAAATATTTTGCTGTTAAGATTCAATTTAGGTATAAGGCTAAATGGGTTCTAATTATGTAAGCATATGTATGCAAATATTTTTCAGCACCATTCCTGTGGGACCCAAGAAATACAAGCATTTGTACTTCTCCCTTAATATTTAGAAATACAGCTCTCACATATTTATGCATACATTTAGAAACTGTATTAAATACAAGAAATATAGAAAAATATATCAAACTTTCAGCAGGCAAGCTAAGATCATCTCTGGCTTAGAACTATTCTCCTCACTGTAGATATTCTCTATTCTCCAGGGTGCCCACATTGGCCTTGAATCTTTCAAAAGCTCCTTTTCATGGTGCAGCAAGCATTTTTCAATTAACTCACATTTACAGACAGATTCAACTCCTGAGAATATGTCAAATACCAGCCTTGGCTCCCTGTGACTTTTGAGGGTTTTCTTTTTTTTTCAAGACAATAATCACGCTCACTATTGTGTGATAAAACTGAAAAGATGCGGAGGAGGTTAAAAAAAACAGTTCTACTCTAGCTCCTGCTCACTAGTTTCACACCAGCTAAAGGCGAAACGAATGGAATCTGAAAAGAAAGGGTTGAGGTAACTCAAGTACACATAGGAGGATGCGGTGGAGTTAAGCAGGTCCATGTGTAGAGTGTAGAGGTTAACAAAATCTACAACAGCTGAAGACTGAATCCCATTCCTGTGATCAGAAGCTGTCCAAGTTCAAACTGAAAAAAGAAGCAAACAGATATGTTGGGTAATACAAAGTCAATTGTTAGAGTTCAGTAGCATAGGGGTTTAGTGGTTAACACTGTTAACCACTCCAGGGTTGAAGGTTTGTAGAGTTTCGATGACTTGGTGGATTTCCTGTAGATAAGCCAGCTTCCTCCCACAGTCCAAAGACACTCACATTAATTGGCAGTTCCAAATTGCCCATAGTGTGTGATTTTGTGAGTGTATGTGTGCTAGGGCTCAAGGATCCATGCCTAGTCCCTATTGTTCCTTGGTTACCCATTTATATGTTGACAGGATCATGGACACCCAAGGCTCAACAATAGGGAGATAGGAAGGCACCAGCTCACCCAGTGCACCACATCCCAACATTCATGTGGTGCATCAGGCTCCTCAAAAACCCACGGCACCCAAAGGAGCTGAAGCCAACATCCTGGTGCCAGACATCACAGACTTTGAATCATGTCGTGAGGGGCCAGAGCCAGCCCAGTGGCACAAAAACACAAAACTGGATGGTTTTGATGTTAATGGTGTAAATACTATTATCCTGCTAAAATTGGCCAGTGCTATCAGTGAATACTTGGTCTCCAACAATTTTTAGTAGGTGTTACTGTATGTGTCAAAGTAACATTCACATGAATTCCAGGACTCTGTTTTTTTTTTTTTAGCAGAACACTGTCCAGATCATCACACTGCCTTCATTGGCTTGACTTCTTCTCATAGTGCAACCTCGAGCCAGCTATTCCCCAGGTAAGTGAAGCACACACACACACACACACAGCTATACACATGATGTAAAAGAAAATGTGATCCATCAAACCAGGCACCTTCTTCCGTTGCTTCATGGTTCAGTTTTAGAATTCACATGCCGTTTTCAGCAGGAGACAGGGTTCAAAATGGGCACTCTAAATGATTATAGTCATGCAGCCCTATACAGCAATACTGGTGGCAGCAGCAGCAATGTGCCAGAGAACACTGCTGTGCTAGGTGGACATGTTGCAGTATATGGCAAAGGCAGGCCCAGGCAAGTCTTGAGTGAAGCAAGGTGTGGCTTAACTGAAGCAGGGCATGGCTCAGGTGAAGTAGGGCTGACAGAGAGGGTCTTACAGGCTACAGCATTGGCAGGAAACACGTGAGTGCACCCAGGAAGTGCTTTAGTGTTAGCATTGCTAACAGGAAGTATCTCATTGCTGACATGGGTAACAGGAAACAGATCATGGCTATAAGGATTGTCCTTAATGTATTGGTGCAAATTTTGTTTTGTTTTGCAGATATCCCAACACTTCTTGCCTTTCCGTGAGTTGTAATCATAAGTGGGACACCCATATAGCTACCTCTGTACTTCTTTGCTGTCTGCCTTCCTTCACCACTTGGCATGGGGATTCTCCTCACCCTGAACACCACTGTATCTTGCATCCCTCTGAAGTGTCAGTCTTGCATTCTGTCAGGAACTTGGACGGCAGGCATGGCATAGTTGCAAATGTTAAGACATTTGGTAAACAATAGATAATATAAACAGGATCAGAAACTAGAAAGAAACCCAGAACACAACTACTTAACAAAACAAGAAATCAACAGAACAGATGCAAGGCGAAGACATAACCAAGACCAAACCTATTTATACACAAGCTAATCAAGCTAAACTAGATACAGGTGCCTGCAAAGGAGATTACATAACCCTGGTGAAAAGCCCTTTTGCAATTTTACTGACTTTAAGTGCTTAAAAGAACATGAGAGCAAATACACCATTACTTTTTGAGTGTCTTAAACTGTACTATGACAGTATACTGTAAATAGCAGTTCAAAAAAGACGTTACCTGGATTTCCACCCTCCCTAGCCGGTAGCTAGTAGTTGATAGCAGCAGCGCTAGTAGGTGAGATTTGGCAACACCAAATTAAGGGGAAAACGGGGGGAAAACACACACAAGACTCCTTCCTTAACATTATTTAAAGTCCCCATATACACAATTACTGTATACATGTTTCTTTGTAAAACAGCATTTTTTTCAAAACTATTCAATACTTGTCTTAGACTTTGTGTGAAAATTAAATTAGCTGTTAGCCTCATGTACATGTAGCTGTTACTATAGAAACAAAAACATATTAGCACAACCACAATATAAACCAGTCATTTGTACCTGAGGTGTTTCAGTTTTAACCAATCAAATCTGGCAATAAATAATTTTCTTTTTCTTCATGATAAAAAGTAAGAATTATCTAAAAGTCGGTTGACATTTGTACAAAAATGAAAGCTCCATGTTTCTCCTGTATGGCACTTTGTCACAGAATGTTAGCCGCTAGCCCTGAACACCGCATTATGTCTTGTGCAAACTGCATTTTAGAATCAAATTAGAACGATATGACATTTCATTTCTGTTTTGCACTTTAATGTAAGCATTTCTCCTAAAAAAAATAAAATAAATAAAAATCGATAGATTTGTGTGCATTTTGAATTGAATATGTATTAGCCACTAAATAATGCAACACCTTAACACCTGTTAAACACATCATGTAATGAATAAAGGCAATAATGTTGTGTCTATATATCCCTTGAAGATATGCAAGCTAAGTAGAATGTAGATATCTTTACAACCGGGGAAAAAAGCCCAATCCAATTTGTCAGCTGTGTCCAATGTTTAATATCCTTAAATTTCAGTTAAATATAGTGCAATAGTTTGGATATGAATATCCTAAGAGCAAATGAATGCAGATTCATGTGTGACACATATGAGTGTAATTGAACAGATAGACCAATTATCTACTGAATTGCACTCATGTTCTATTTTCATAGACACACGGCACCCACCCAAACACACTTTAGCTCTTCAAAAGCAAAGAAGAACACAGTATCCTAAGGATGACAGATACCTGCAGTGCCAAGCTTTGTGCTTAGGGAACAATGTGCACAGGCAACTAAAATGCATGATCTTTTGTAACCATTTACCTGGAGTTTAGATTTTATTAGCTTCTTTGTGTCATGGCCAATAAAGTCATATTCTAATTGCAAGTAAAGAGTTTGCAAAAAGCATTCAACATAAATATACATTTGATGACCACTTTATACAGTGGGCCAAAAAAGTATTTAGTCAGCCACCAAAAGTTCTCCCACTTAAAAAGATGAGAGAGGCCTGTAATTTTCATTATAGGTATACTGTACCTCAACTATGACAAAATAAGTAAAAAAAAAAAAAAAAATCCTTTAAAAAATTCAATTAATTGGTAAATTCCTTGGTAAAATAAGTATTTACAAACAAGCAAGATTTCTGGCTCTCACACCTGTAACTTCTTCTTTAAGAGGCTCCTCTGTCCTCCACTTGTTACCTCTATTAGTGGCATCTGTTTGAACTCGTTATCAGTATAAAAGATACCTGTCCACAACCTCAAACAGTCAAACCCCAAATTCCACTATTTGAGAGCTGTCAAAGGACACCAGGAACAAAATTGTAGACCTGCACCAGGCTGGGAAGACTGAATCTGCAATAGGTAAGCAGCTTGGTGTGAAGAAATCAACTGTGGGAGCAATTATTAGAAAATAGAAGTCATACAAGACCACTGATAATCTCCCTCGATCTGGGGCTCTACGCAAGATCTCACCCCATCAGCAAGGGCACTGAAGATGAAACGTGGCTGGGACTTTCAGCATGACAATGATCCAAAACACATCGCCCAGGCAACGAAGGAGTGGCTTCGTAGCATTTCAAGGTCCTGGAGTGGCCTAGCCAGTTTCCAGATCTCAACCTCATAGAACATCTTTAGAGGGAGTTGAAAGTCTGTGTTGCCCAGTGACAGACTCAAAACATCACTGCTCTAGAGGAGATCTGGATGGAGGAATGGGCCAAAATACCAGCAACAGTGTATGAAAACCTTATGAAGACTTACAGAAAACGTTTGACCTCTGTCATTGCCAACAAAGGGTATATGATAAGGTATTGAGATGAAATTTTGTTATTGACCAAATCGTTATTTTCCACCATAATTTGCAAATAAATTCTTTAAAAATCTTTTTTTTATTTAGTTTTTTCAATTTTGTCTCTCATAGTTGAAGTATACCTATGATGAAAATTACAGGCCTCTCTCATCTTTTAAGTGGGAGAACTTGCACAATTGGTGGCTGACTAAATACTTTTTTGCCCTACTGCAAGGCATGTTGTATTAATACTGGGTAAAACCTTTATTGCTCAATAATGTTTGCTCAATAACTGGTTTCCCCAGTGTGTTGGAAATATTTGTCTAAGATTCTGCTCCAAGTTGATATGATTATATTACTAACTTGTCAAAGATTTTTTCAGCTGCACATTCATAGAATCTCACGTTTTGGCACATGTGAAAGAAGCTTAATTGCATTTACATCTGATGACTGGGGAGGTCAGTGTCACTTGCGGTTTGTATCATGGTATGTTATAATACTAAAAGGAGCCATTATAAAATGAGAAAAATGTGTCCAAAAAAAGATGCAGATGGATGTACTGTAAATGGTCGTCAATGGTGAACATCAACTCATGAAGGATGTGGCTTAACAGTTCTTGATTAGTATTAAGGGATTAGAAAACCTTCTCCACATCATTACACCACCCCAATTAGTCAAACTGTTGACCCAAGGCAGGCTGGATCCATAGATTCAAGCTATCTATTATAATCATCATTTACCATTTTATTTTGGTCAGGGTTGCAGCGGTGATAAAAGAAATTGGGCCAAAAAAAAAAAAAAACATTTGCTGAAAAGTGCCTAACATCATGAATCTGTGAGGCGTCAATGTTACCATCTGTGTTCCCATGGGAGTATGATGTTAAATGAGCTTATAACTACTAGAGTCACAAAAAGTTACAACTGTGTTGCTAATGTTAGTTTTAGCAAGCTGAGTTCATTAACCAGCTGCATGCAGGGATTGATCACTGACCCTTATTCGCTTCAGACTTTGCATGTTGCAGTCAAACACCAATTCAATTTAATTTCGTTTGTTTGCAATTTCAAAAAAATAGACAGTACAAAAATCTGAATGTAGATTTAAAGACTATACAGTACATGATTCTCAAAACTGATATTACATGTATAAGAATGTATGTTAAAATGAATAGAGAAAATAAAATAAAGTTACTATAACAAATACAATATGTTGTTTAAACATTGAAATAATGGAACACCGACAAGGCCAGAGAACACTGCTGTGTACACGCCCATCTTCACAGGCGCTACTGAATATTAATGAGTATGCAAAAACAATAGTCATGTGACAAGGTGTCAAAACAAGATGTCGGAAACCCAAACTAATTTTTTTTTGGCAGATTCTGTAAAAAGCTTGCGCCTTTCTTTGCGAGTTGGCTCTGAGTCAGCCATGATGGAAGAAAATAATGAGGTCACAGGTCACGTGATTTCAGTGCCATGAAAGGGAGGTTGGGTGTAATGAGCATATTAAAAGTACAGGCTCCACAAAACAATTTTTACAATTTTTATTAGATAGATGTGCAAGGCCAAGACTTGCAATATTACTAGTCAATTTATGAATATTCTTATTATTTATTGTGTACTTGTATAGTCTGAATCAATCTTCAAGTCTCTAACCATCAAGTTACACATTATGTGAAGTGGGTGGACCTGGGTTCTCATATTTTTTGCATTTTTTTTTTTCTGCTCAGGAAACGATTGAGACTGTGGTAACTTAATGGTTTAGCCATCCAAAGGCTGCTAATAAGTGAGATTTGGCAACACCAAATTGAGGGGAATAATGGGGCAAAAACCACGAGCACACAAGACTCCTTTCATAACAATCCTTACAAAAAAAGTCAACATATACACAATTATACATTTTTCTTTGTGAAACAGCATTTTTTTAAGCATTTAATATTTGTCTTAGATTTTGTGTGGAAATGTAATAAGATTTTAAAAAACTATTAGTAGAACCACAATATAATCCTCAATATTTAATGAGTACACCAATGTCCATTTATGTGCATTTATTTTGTAATATAGCACTTTATCCAAACATATGACTGCAAAATGTTATAAACCACAAAATTAAGTCAATTGCCAGTTCTTTAGTTTACCAGCATCTGCAGAGTAGGCAAAGATATTAACTATGAATTAAGCAAAAGACTACCATGATGAACTGTTGACAGTAGGGTCCTTGTCTGAGTCATTTTATGTTAGTTTCTAAAGTTTGCTACAATACAAACAAAAGGAGCAATTTCATACAAATGCCTTAGCTGACAGCAAATGTAGTAAACAGTCTACAGCGTTATTGTTGGTCTTTTGGCTGCTCTTGTCGAGGGGTCACCACAGCAGAACAACCGATCCGCATACAACTGGTTTTACACCAGATCCCCTTCCTGACGCAACCCTCCCATTTTATCCTGTCTTGGGACCAGCACTGCATGCAGTGGCTGGGGTTTGGGCACTGGGTGGGAATGGAACCTTGGACTTCCGCATGGCAGGAGAGAAACCTACCACTGAGCCACCAACTCCCCTAAGTTGTGACCAAAATAAAATAATAATAATAATATAGTATAAGATACACTCCAGTTTTATGCCTGCACAATATTATAATAATTAAAAAAATATGATCAGTAAAACATTGTACTGTATGTGTGCAGTGGAATTTCAAGATTTTCCCTTATTTGCTAACACACACTGATTCACATTGTTTAGACTTTACTGACCTCTGTTGGTGCATAGAATCAAGACGAGCACAAACAACATCCTGATTGTATTTACACCATTTAGAAAATGTTAATGGTCTCAGTTCTAATCTCTGAGCATTAATAGTGTTTATGTTTTGTTTTGTTTTGTTTTTTATCATGGAAACTGAGAACTGGAATTGAATTGGGTTGAAGAGACATGACCATATAATTCCTCATAAGAAATTGCAATAGCAAGAAGAGTTCTTTTGTTTTAGATATAAACTAAATATATTTGTGTTTGAGTTTACAAGATCAATATACAGTTTGATGATCGAAAATTTAGCTGTCATTTGGACAGAAGAGGAAAGTGAAACCCCTTAAAACAAAACAACTGCAGTACAAGAAGCTGTGGAAGACTGGAAGAGCATCACAGAAGAAGAACACAACAGTATGGTGGTCATTTGGTTGCTGGCTATATGCATTTAATGACATCAAGGGCTCTGTATATATGACCAAATAGTAAGAATTATTTACCTGTTGTGTGTTCCAATACTTTTGCTCACCTAAAATCAGATGGTCTGCCACCAAAGGTGGCATTTTTAAGTTGTTTACCACGTCTAGATGAAGATTTCAGAAAATAAACACTGAAATTCTAAACTACTCATATTCAACTTTTAATTTTAATCCCCAAATTCCACAGTTGAAATAATTAACCTTCAAAATAATTGACCCTGCCGTTCTAAAACTTTCAGATAGGACTGTATAAACATTTATTTATTTACTCATTTATTTTTGACATACCAAGAGCTGAGCCCAAAAACTAATTAATTTTCATTGACAACCTCAGATTTTTTAATGTATGTAAAGTCAGTTAGTATGAAAAGATTAGTAAGTTTTATGGGCCTCCTTACTCAGGCATGCTTTTTCAGTCCATAAATGTTCTACAGGATTTAGGTCAGGGCTTTGTGATGGCATTTTAATACTTTCTTGTCTTTAAGCCAGTTAAGTCTTCCGAGTTATGCTCAGGATCACTGTCCTGCTGAAAGATACAGTTGTTTAAACATTCTTGCTGATATTAAGGTTTTGTTTGACTGTTTCTAGATTATTTTGTTTCATCCTAAAGCCATTTTATTTCTAAAGTGCACCAGGTGTTTTTCGTTCATAATAACCAGACAACATGCCTCACAATTGGGATGATGTTCTTCATATTAAAAGACTAAGCCCTTTACCTTCATACATGGTACTGGCCAAACAGTTCTCACCCAAAAGGACATCATCTGCAAGTTATAGTCTGACCTTTTGTCTAGCGATAGGGGCTTCTTCCTTGCATGCTATTCTTTCAAGTCATGGCGATGTCTTCATGATGCACCTACTGATGTATTTAAAATCCTAAGGCCTCCAAATCCAGACCCCTTGGTGTAGTCCTGGGTTTCAGATGAACATTTTAGACCAAAGTTTGTTCATCCATAGGGGTTCATTTGTGCTCCTTTCCTGACTTATGCGTGATTGTACAAATGCTTGTAGTACCTTTAGTTGTTGGAAAAATCTTCCTGTTTTTCTGAGATCATGGCTGAACTGCTTGTATTTTTCAATTTTTCCATGCTCTAAATTTCAGTGTCTAGCCTTTAAAAGTCATTACATCAATTCCTGGAATCTTTCAGGCTGTTTATTTTTTTTAAACTGCCTCTGAATTTGGCAAAATAAACGTATGGTAACATGAAATGTATGATTTGTTTAAAGAAATGAATAACCTTAAATAATCATACATAATTTGGCAAGCTTATTTTAATTTTCTCATGTTTTCAGGTAATTCATTAGAAACATATGTAATCAGAGCCAAGTTATTGGATAATCAGAACTGTCTGGTTTCATTGTGTAAATAGGATATGAAAAGAACACTAGTCTTATCATATTATGAGTAAACGTCAGGGTTATGTAACTGTTTCAGTATGACATAATTGCTATATACAGTACATCTACATTCAATAAACATAAAATCTCTTTTAACATTCCTTGCATGTGAGATAAAAACAATATGATGAGAAATACAGTATGTAAGACATTTGTTCAAACTCAGTCAGAAAACAAGTAACAATTAAATGCTACTGTAAAATACAAAAATATCCTACTGTTCAGTGCAAAACAGCATTACATGTCTTTTCAACACAGTAAACACCTAGTCCAGAAAGACTAGAGCAAACCTGAGAATAAATGTGGTACCATATTCCAGTGTCATGCTCAGTGTGATGGCTCATGTATGTGATGTTACTGTAATGTGGAAACTCTTTGGAAGCTACAGTCAAAAATTTACACAACAAAAAAATATATATATATTATCAAAACCCTGAACATCAAAATCTTTAAAAATTAAACTAAGTAAGAAGTCATTCTAACTTACAAAAGAAAAAGAAAATTATTAGCTCCCTTAACTATTGTTTCTATCATTTTCTTTTTCAACAGTGTTTTTATTTTCACTTCCTAGTACATCCTTAATTTTCATTTAATTAATAATAAATTAACGTCTAATAAAATAAACGTCTAATGGCCAGTTAAAATTTGGAGTGATGTCCTCTAAAGATTAGCCACACCTACTCAAGTGACTGTGGCATGTCATTGGATTATATTTAATACTTCTGGCACAGTAGTAACTCCATACTGAAAACTGACACACTGCTGGATGCCTCAAAATCTGTCCAAATGACACGTTGTTTTATACATTCCACAAGCGTCGTTAAATGATCCCTTCAGCGATGTTGGCTGAAATTTAGGTTTCTCCACTATTCTCCAACCTATCCAGTGTTTCAGTGCTATGGCTCTCGGGCAGTGACGGAGAGGCAAAAGCAATAGAGGGGTACGGACGTCCTTGCTCCAGGTTCACATAATTCACTTGAAGGTTAACATAGTGTTCTCCTTCCAACATTGAGTGAATCTCCTGCAAATTCTTCACCAGCATGGAGAAAGTTGGCCTGAAATCAGGCTCAGGATTCCAGCACTGCAACAGGATACGCCACCTGCAGTCGTCCAAAAAATAACACTTTACACAGAACCAGTAAAACGGACTTTATGTAAACATAATGGAAGGATGTTACGCAGAGAAACATGGAAATAAGTGCTTAAAGTATAAAAATACAATCTGACCTCTAATCCTACCCTGAACTAAAGTCAAAACAGCTACAGTACAAGTTAAAAGGTAAATTTAATAACAGAACAATAATAAGTAGCAGCTGAAGAAAGCAGTTTATTGTAAATTATATACTGTATATAAACATTTGGATGAACAGTTAAATCATTATGAACAGTTATAATAGCAGACTTCAATGTTCTCTTACAGGGAGTCAAGGCAGTACTGAGGCTGTGGCAGTCGCCGTCCCTGTAATAGATACTGTGTCATATCATAAGGGTCAACATCGGGATATGGACTCGCCCCTCTGGTCAGCATCTCCCACATTAACACACCAAATGACCACTAAAGAACACACCAGAAAAAAAAACTGTCATCATTTAAATTATAACATAATGTTGGTCATGTAAGATAAGATTATCACTATATTGTAAACATATTTACAAAAGCATTGCACCAGTGCACTTCTAACAACTTCTTACTAAACCATTACAGTTACTGACCACGTCCGATTTGGTGGTAAATTTCTGCGTCTGTAAACTCTCTATGGCCATCCATTTGATAGGAAGTTTGGCTCTTTTATGGTCTTGAATGCTGTAATACTCTTTATCCAATATGTCCCGTGCCATGCCAAAGTCAGCCACCTTGACTGTAAATGTCTCATCAAGCCTGGAACAATAATTTTGAAAGACATCAAAATTATTTAGACATGTAGCTCTACAATACTGTATGTCTGTTTAATGTCATCCGCTCTACAACTAGTTTCATCATTTCTTTATTTTAATTGGGTAGTGTGATCATATGAACAGATGATGTCGATATTCTGGTCTGAAAAAAAAAGAAAAACAGTAGAAAGTCCCTGTAGTTGATTGACAAATCAAAATAGTAAATTAATGAAAGGTGTAATTTTGTGACTTTAATTGAATATCCATCGTCAGAAGTGGTTAGAAAACAGTCAGATGAAAACATACAAGGATAATCTGTGAAGTTGTCTTAACAAGACAATGAGACAAAGCCAACTGGGTATAAGACTTAACAGAACTTAACAGAATCAAAACTAATGCACATGACCAGAACAAGCATTTCTGACCATGTGCATTAGACACACACATACATTAGTACAAACACACATTTAAATATTTAAACACAAGCACGATTCAAAAGTGATTATGATGTAAAATAAAATTAGAAAGAATTTTATTTTTAATATGAATTGTGCTTGTGTTTAACGATTATATTTTTAGATCCTATTTACACTATACATAAAAACTTTGCAACCATTTTAGTATCTGCAGAATTATTTTATTTTAAATAAAATAATAAACTTTTGGTTTTAATTAAAAGGTATTTTTCAGATATTTTCAAGGTTTCAAATCAGCAGCCTAAAGAGCACCTAATTTATACCAGTTGCTTTCTACTAAACAATGTTTCTCATTACAACATTGGGAATATAAATAGATACTCACATGCAGTTTCGTGCTGCTAGATCCCTGTGCACAAACTTCTTTTGTGCTAAATACTCCATTCCCTTAGCAACCTGAAGCCCAAATCCTATCAGGTCCTTTACTGTGGGATTCTAAAACAAAAGCATATCATTTTTTTTCCTTCAGTACTTATAACTTAAGTTATTCTCTAGACACAAAAGAAAGTGTAAGGATCTATCCAATGATGGAAACTTAAGCACTTTTGTAAGTTGCTCTGGATAAGAGTGTCTTCCAAATGCATAAATATAAATCTTGATATATTCAGTACTGTATGTTAAACAAAATGTGCCCAGGACACCCTCTTTGCTTTAATCATAGTATAGCTGTACATATTGTGTGCGCAAACCAGAAAATGTATCTCTATGTACAGTTACTGGAAGGCCAAATGTTTACATACATGTTACATTCCATGTTTACATTCCTATGTTAAGTCAATAAGGGTATCCACTTTATTTACAATAGAGGTACAGAAGAGACAGATTTATTTCAGGTTTAATAGATTATAGTCTAGTTTACAGACTTATCAGTCTAGAATACAGTATTATCAGTGGGTTAAATGTTTATGTACACGTTGTTAGTATTTAGTGCTGATGTTTTTTAATTGCTTGAACTTGAATCAAATGCTTTCCTCATTCCTCTGGTGCAACTTGTGCGTCCTCTGTGCGTCTCCTTATTCAGAATTGCTGCTGAGTTTGCTACATAAACAACCTTTTTTTAAATCTTTAAACATTTTGCAGCCTGTTGCAGTAAACCATTTGTTCCTGTTTCTTTAATATGTCAGAATAAGGGGTGGCTCAAGACTTTTTGCACAGTACTACTCCACAGGCCACGTTTTTACTTTGTTGTCTTAAACCAATTTGTCAGGTGTTCAAAGATTGAAAGGTTAGATTGAAAGAGTGTTTCCACACTATTGCCAAACTGGTCAGCTTTTGTTTTAAGTGACCGGAAAACACACATTCAAAATGCTGATCACCTGCAAAATTCAGTCTGGCTTGCGTTTTTATGCTGCTCTTAGAATAAGGTAGGTCTTCGTGCACAACACCCTTACAGGCCACAGTGTTACAGGACACTTATTAGTCCAGTTCATCTACCTTCTTCATCAGTTTTTTATTTTTTGTTACCTTAGACTAAACCCTACTACCTACCTGGAGGAAACCCACCAAGCACGGGGAGAACAAGAATATTGACAAAATTTTGACACATCATAATATACTGTAGTTAAATAAATCTAATAAAAATCTGTAGTCTGTAATCTATTGTTTTGAAATTACATATGATGTGTGATTTGAGTGTGGTTACATGGTAACATGCCAGGTTAACACAGAATTTTGAGGCTGACTCCATTTCCCAGGTCATACCTCTGACTAAGAATACCATGGGCGCAAACTCCCAGTTCCCACATTAAAATGCACCCAGTTACTGACTGCATACACCTGGATTTTAATCACTACCACACACAGCACTAAGACTAACATATTTCAATATATAACTTTCACAAGATGAGTAAATACTTGCTTTAACCTAAAACTATCCATGTTTGCTGTTAATATATATTCCTTCTGTGCATGAATGGAAAAGTTTAATAAAGAATATACAACTAAAAATAAAAAACCCTAGCCATTCCTACCCTTGTTTTAGAGCGGATAAAGTGTCGGAGGTCTCCGTGTTTCATGTACGGCAGGACCACAAGGGGAAGGCCATCAGCAGGTAACAGGATACCGAGCAGTGAGAGAACATGAGGGTGGTGAAAGGCTTTCATCAGGATGCCCTCTTTCAAGAAAAGTTCCACCTCTTCCAAATCTGTAATCCCTGTCAATGCAGAGCAAAATCTTTTATATCCTGTACTGTACAATATCACTGATAAACCACTGTCCAAAACGTAAACTATTACTTTATTTTAATTAATGAAAGATTGACTGTGTTAAACTGTGCATTATCATTTTTACTATACTATTAATAGATAATAGTTGTTTTATTTGTAATAATGGAGATTTATTGTGAGAAATACACTCTGTCATGTGTCTTACATTATGCTGTCATGATGATATGAAATGACTTGATTTTGAAACCTACAGTTAAACGAATAAAAAAAAGTTTAATTATAGGCCTTACTGTTTAATGACTTCACAGCACAGTGAATTTCATGATTGTCGCTGTCTTTAAGGTGGCCATGATAAACCGTTCCAAAATGACCTGCAGAGATCAGATGAGTAAGAACATAGAAGAGAATGTCAAATAAAGATAGGGTTTGTATGAAAGGATGATGAATCAATAGCACTAGTGAAACTAGAAAGAAAGGACATAAAATGCAACATACAGGTGTATCGACATGTACCTTTGCCAATGATGTCATCATGCTGGATGCTGAGCTGCTCAGGAGGGATCAGAACATCCTTTACCTCCTCCAGCAGCTCAGGCCTCAGGTTCGACAGTGAGATAATTTGAGGTGACATAAGGGGAGCAACAGCAGGGTCTACACCACTGGCATACATCAGGCCTGGGAATGCCATGCCTGACCCATGTGACGTACCAATGGACATTTCTAAATCACGGAGAAAAATAACATGAGATGTTATGTACAGTTATGTTAAGGTTGACATTTTTATAGATCTTACTCTCATGCCAAAAAGATCCTAACATTTCATTATTATATATATTATGAAAATTATATGAAACAATAGCTTTAGCAATGAATTGTACAATTCTTTATAAGGTGTAGAAAGAGATCTACATGAGCATCATAATAATGTCTACTTTACCTCGTCTGTAATCTCCCACAGGTGACAGTTCTCCAGTGCGAGTGGACAACATCGACAATCGAAACTCTGCCTGCATAGCTACAAATGTTAGATAACAATTAATATTGGCATTATATTTTGTGCAGGTTTTTTAAAAAACTTTCTGGTCAAATAAGGGTCACAGAAGGGTTAAATTATTGGTCTGCATCAAGCAAAGTGAGAAATGTGGTTGGAAAAAAATCATGAATGCTTTAAATGCTTGATGAAGTTACATCATTCATACATACATACACACACACAAATAAATAAATAAATAAATAAATAAATATCCACACACAACATGATAAGAACTCACAGGATTGGGATTAAACAGCTGTGTGGACATAAGAAAACCACTTCTTTGTGAACATAATCAGACAAAAAAAAATTATTTCTAGGGAGCATAAAGCCTGGACTTTGGAGCAATGGAAAAAGATCAAGTGGTTTTAATGAGTCCAGATTGACCCTATTCCAGAGTGATGGGTGCCCACTGGTCAGGTCTAGGATTTTTTTGCATATCTGTACTTTACTTGAGTATTTCGCATATTTGATACTTTTTACTTCTACTCACTACATTTTTTAAGAAAAATCTGTATTTATATCACTACATTTTAAATAGATACTTGTTTATTTTAAGATTACAATCACAAAAAAGTGATTTTCTAATCCAAAAATTAGCATTTACGCTGTGACACACACCATAACCTAAGCTCCAACCCACTTGGCAAGGACAGGAACAAAATAATCCCATCAACCCCAGTTTACAGAAATGACTGGCAGTTCAGTAGAAACTGCAGAACGCATCCTCCCACTTGGTCTCTGGGCTGTTGAGGTAAGATTAGATGTAATTTAGCTAGTTAAACTAGATTAAATCTAATCTCAAGACGTATATCGAGACTCAAGACGTATCTGTTTCTTCAATACTAAATTTACTCCCCTCTGACTGGCCATGTCTAAACCAACCAGTACAATAATTAATAATACTTGTGTTAAAAAATATGATAAATTGGACTAAAACATTTTATCTCGTTTGTTTGTTTAAACATAATATTAATTTATACTTTCGTGATTGTAAAAAAATATATATTTTAGATTGATTCAGAAGACAAATCTCTTGTACTTGTACATTCATGCTATGAATGGCATCAACTTCATTAGATTTTTTAAAAATACTTTAAAATACTGTTTATCAGTAACTGCATATTCAAAAAAATCTGTTTGTTTGGGGAGTACTTTATAATAATGAATAAAGAATGTACTTAGTCCAATATGCGCCAAAATATGCAGTGAGGTTATTATAGTTTAGTAATCTATTAGCGTGTTTACTTAACACAGCATGTGTAATGTAAGGGTTCGAAGTGTGTGTGCACCGCCTCTCTGTAGACAGTGTTCATATGCGCACATTTCAGTACTGTATATTTTGGTGCATACCGCACTTCTACTTGAATAAATAAAAATGAAGTGGCATTTTTTATTGTAGAGGAGAACATTTTTACTCAAGTCCTTGTTCTTTTACATGAGTATTGAGTTTGTGTCCTTCTGCCTCTTCTGTTCACAAGGTTGCTGAGGATTTATACATGATTAACCTAAAATCGTTAGTAGTTATCAATTATATAGTCTCACCTTTCTTCCGCTTGCGCAGTTGGGTCATTACTATGAAGGCTAAAGCAGCCCCTGCTACCAGTGCTGCAAGAATACCCAACACGATGCCAACAGTGTGGTTGCTACTGGAATATGCTACACGGCCAACGTCATATATCTCCCCATTTACTGACACCTGGAATGGTAAGAAGAATTATTTGTTTCGCTTTATTTTATTTGTTTCATCATTTGTTTTGCTTTAGCTTGAATTTACCTAAATGAAAGTAACATACAGTGGTGTGAAAAACTATTTGCCCCCTTCCTGATTTCTTATTCTTTTGCATGTTTGTCACACAAAATGT
>JAOVVA010000017.1:7270138-7280168 GCA_028565275.1 Leiocassis micropogon | reverse complement strand
AAGGGGAAGGGGCATGATGTCAAATTACGCGCACGCACACACATAATGACAGGCTGAAACAGAGAGGGAGAAAATGGATCTTTAACCTCTCTAATGAGACATTCTTTTGCTTTACACACGTGTTATAATAAACAGTACACGCGCGCTGTACACACACAAACACAAAATAAAATATTTTTTATGTGCACACACGTGGTCACAGTTTTATAGTAAACCGTACACACGTGCATGGAAGTTGATTATACCAGTGAGAGACGCCCACTAAGACCCAGCAGAGGAGACGATTAACCGTTTTTCAAGTTAAAATTTATTAAAAATCTTTGCTTGTCTTGCGGAACACTCGCAAACTGCGTTACTCGCAATCCGAGGTTCCACTGTACTGTTATTGGTGTGTTGACATCCTTAACTCGCCTTTTTTTTGCTTGTTTTTTTTTTTTTTTTTCAGCAGATTGCTCCGAGATATAAAATTAACAATGAAACAGATATAGAAATTGCTCGCCTGATGTTGGCCTCAAACACTTGCACTGTGGAATCCTTGTCAAAGCTGACAGTGTCGATAACCAGCTTGACAGCCCGATGAAACTCGGACACATTCCCAAGCACCTGTAAAAATAACATGGTCCCAAGCAGGTCAATCACAACACACTTTATTATTAAAGATCCTGATACAAATGCTTCACTTAAAATGTTATAAACCATACTTCTTTTACCATTCGTGATTAACACACTTCTGTAAAGAAATGTCATAATAATGTATACCAGGGTCGAACTGGTCAAAATGCAAAATTGTACAACTCCGATCTACAGAACTTTAATAAATCAATAGTCTGCATTTAAAACCCATAAGCATTAAGCCTTTGAAACAAACGTCACTTTGTTTAATAGCCTGAACTTACCAAGAGAGTGTCAAGAGTGTCAATTAGTGTCAGGGAGTAGTTGCCAAGCACGTCGTTAATGTTGATGTTTGACCTGAAAGTGAAAGCAGATTAGTCCAGGTGATGAATCACATAACTGCTTAAACATCAAGTTTTTACTATTTGAGACTTTTGAATAGCAGGAAAAAAGAGAGGTGATCTGCAGACAAAACAGGATGCCATCCAGATACATTATGTTAATTTCTTTTTTAAGTCCCAGAGTATGTCCTGCAATACACTTTTTGTGTCCAGACCACCAAGTACAGCTCATCAAATCGTCATTTTGGGTTAGTAAGTTGTATACGGAAAATAAATAAATAAATCAATCACCAGGTGCTAAAGAGTGATGCTTCAGCAGGTATAAAAAGATGATTGTAGATTTTAATCGCAGGCAAGCTGAGGCATATGTAAGAGCAGCAAACATAGTTTTTATTTTTTAACAGCGTTTTGGCCTGGTTCACACTAGGCACGACTGCATTGTATCGTCCCAGAGTACGAATGCTTGCACATTAGTTACATTGTTCCGTATCCTGTACACTTGCCTATTTAGACTCACCTATAAAACAGATGACAGTATGCATGCACCTAGTTGTTTTGTGAGCCGCCAATAAACACAACGTAAATAAGAGTACAACTTTCAACCTTCATGCTATCCTTAATATTTTTTGATGTTTTGGAAAAATAAAATGTCAGCAGTGACCCTCTTGTGTACATTCCTACTTCATCAGCTATGGCTGTGTATTTCTGAAAAAGAGAACTGTGGCAAGTAGCGCCAATGTCTCCTTTAAACAGCAGTCCACTAGATTTGGCTTTAATATTTGATTCAAGACATGTTAAAGTGGGCGCTCAAGACCACCTTTTCAAGTGAACTCCAGCATGGTATGCGGATCCATACCAGGGCACCATATGGAGTGTTCACATTTCAGTCACATGGCCTGGAATCCCTGTAGCATAAAAGCACGCTTCCGCTGAAACTGAGATATGTGGTCTTTGGCTACAAAACAAGCACAATACGTAGTTGCTGTGATGGGTAAAATAAAATAAAAAAATTCGTTTTTGTGGTTACTTAACTGAACTTATCCTGCTAAAATTCAAGAACACAATTTAATTTATAAAGTGATTTTAGGTAACAGCTGAAAAAAAAAAAAATCACAGAAAACTCTATGACTAACAGTGACTTCCACCCAATTATATTAAATATATAAATATTAAAATGCAATTTACAATTTATTAGTCATTCCAATTACATTTGGTTCCTGTAATAGTGAAAAGCACATATAAAAAGTCCTGTATTCCCTGCATCGACTTGACTTGATTTGGATTAAAATGTTGTCAAAATGATTATGATACTCCTGGCCTGGAAAGTTCATCTAAGTAATCTGAGAATTTTTAAGCAGTCTTATCCATAACAATAATGATGTGGCTGAAAAAGACTCATATCCACTATCAGGACAAGTTTAATTCTAAGTTGTAAGGATGCTTTAATGAATTCTGCAGAAAACCATAGAAATTTTGGAGAAATACACTGTGCCAAACCAGTATTTGTAAAATTTGCCGGAAGAAAGCTGCATTTAAAAAAAATAAAAATAAAAATATCTAACCACAAACGCAAGCACCTGGCGTTCACTGACTGAAAGGGTGCACAGTGCTGTGAAAAAGTGTTTGTTGATATACTGGATTTGCTTTTATATATATATTCCTGATTTGTTTTTGCATATTTGTCATACTTTTTATGTCATACAAATTTTAATATTACACATGGATAACCAGAGTAAACACAAAATGCAGTTTTTTAAATGACGATTTAATTTTTTTAAATGGAAAACAGCTGTCAAACCTGGTGTACCTGACCTTATGTGAAAAAGTAATTGCCCTTAAACCAAATAACTTTGTGTACCCTTGGAGGCAACAACTGCAATTAAGCATTCGTGATAACTCGCAATTACCACATCACAGTTCCTTCATTATTTGGCAAGGGGAGAAATTACTTTTTCTACACAGGGCCAGGTAGGTTTGGACAGCTTTTTTTCCTTAATAAATGAAATTATCGTTTTAAAAAGTGCATTTTGTATTTACACTGGCTGTCTTTGTGTAACATTAAAATGCATTTGATGATCTAAAACATTGAAGTGTGACAAATATGCAACAACAAATTCAATCCAAAGACTTTATTTCACAGCACTGTACGTAGAGAAAAGATGTATGTTTGTTAAGAACTATGGGTGGCCGGTGATACTGTGAGGGATACACAGCATTATGCACTTGTTGGAGTCTCATGAGATGAGAGAGCTTGGACCCCAGAGATCTGTAGAGGAGCGTGAGATCTGACACACACATTAGAGGTTAGATTCAGTCCTGCACAAACTTCTAAACAAAAGGATTTTTTTTTTTTAAATTAGAGTATGTACTTTTTGACAAGGGTTTGTTTTTATTAGGAAACTTTTCTTCAGGTTAAAGGTTAGATTTCTCTCAGAGTTTTACTTTGAGTGAAAATTAATCACACAGACATTTTTTCCATCACCATTTTTACTCATCTTTACCAATGCCTGCTCTTTATATACAGGATGTCTTTCACACGCGCACACACACACGCGCACCCACACACCACAGTGGCCGGGTACAGATTCCCTCGCTGTGGTAGTAGGGTAGGTGCATGGCTGAGAACCAGTGTCACGTGGTGCCCAAACACACACACACAGACACACACGGGTAACTTACGGGTTCAGTTTGTCTGGTCCTCTGCCCTCGCAGTCGATGGGATTAAGCTCGTCTTCAGGAAATGCGTACTTCATGTAGTTGTCATATCCGAAGTAGAACATGTCCCTGGCCATTCCCTTCATTTTAATCTTGAGGGCGTCGGGAAATGAGCCATACTTCCTATCGTACTCGTCCCTGCTGTCCTTAAAGAAGCTCAGGTAAGACTTCTTCGGCGTGTTCTGTCTGATCCTGGAGCAGGTTCCGACCGGGAGGTGCTCCCTGTGCTCGTACACTCGCTGCGACCAGCTGTTGGTCCCCTGCTCTGCATCTGCCGGAGGTTCTGTGTGTTTGTGCAAGTTGAAGCTGAACTGGAGCGGGAAGTGAAAGCCCCAGCTGGGTCCGAGTCCGAACGCGAGCCACAGGATGCAGTTCAGGGCCACGCGTAGCACAAGAAGACCCACTACTATTGACCTCCATTGCATCTTTGCTTGACGGCGGCCGTCAGAGTCATAATTCAACGTCGACGGTGTTTAATTTTCGACGGCTCGAAGCGCAAAACGAAGCTCCCTTCACTTTTCTCCTTTAAGCTTTTCAAAAGCACAGTCACAGTTCCTGTCAACAAACCCAGCCCTCTTAGACTGCCGGAGCGGATTGGTGCACCGCCTATGTCGTCACGAAGGACCGCAGTGATTGGTCGGTGTGAGTGTCAATCAGGCGTACACGCACAGCAGGGGTGTCGTGGCGTTGCTCAGGTTTGGGCCAAAGAGAACGATGGAGTGTGTCAAAGTCTCGCGAGATTATACGAGAACGCGAGGCTGGATCTGAACTTTGAACTAGTCCCCTGCTTGTGCTTGAAATATTATAGATCCACTAAAATCCCTAAAGGTGCATTAAGAAAAAGACACACAATATTGTGCGGTGCAGTTATTTATATCTTGGGCCCACAAGTTATTTATCTTTATTGGCCATTTTTTATCTTTATGTTTATGCATATAAACAGATAAGGTATTTGCATTTACACTGTTGGTTCTCAATGGATATGTAAAATACAATTAGTGATGTATCTTGTGCACACTTTATAACAGCAAAGCAAAGTAACTCTTCAAATAAAGCAACGAAGGCCTTGGTGTTGCCAATATATTTTGGAAATAAACAAATTCAGTTAGTGTAAATTAAACTACTTTGAAGGTTTTCATGCAAAAGCCTTGAGTCCTTACACAAATAAATAACATGTTTGCACAAGATAAGAATTTGTGTGTACAAGATTGAAATCACAGTTTTCGAGACTTTAGGGCTCCCTAAAAATTCACTCAAGTTAAAGAAGATTAAGCTTGAACTCTGAATATCTTCCAAAGAATTTTTATATAAAAAAGGGTTGAGGGTTCGAATCCCACCTTGGATCTGTGTGCATGGAGTTTGCATGTTCTCCCCGTGTTTGGTGGGTTTGCTGCCACAGTCCGAAGGATAAATGTCGTTCCCAAATTGCCCATGGTAAGTCTGTGCCCTGTGATGGATTGGCACCCTGTCCAGGGTGTACCCCACCTTATGCCCCAAGTCTCCTGGGATAGGCTCCAGGCCCCCCTACATCCCAGTATACAGGATATAAAATATTTAAAATGATAATTAAAAAGTAGATAAATATTTTCACAATAAAGAATTTTTGACCAGATAAATCATTTGGCTGTTACAGGTCAATGAAATGTTAAGCCATTACATGTATGTAGTAAAAGAGCCATATATTTTGAATGAAAAGAGCAGTTTCTGCGAAACTTACAATACACAGACAATGGTATACATTGTAGCAAATCCCCACATTTTATCACAGCAGACCACTAGGGCTAAAATGCACAATATAATTGGATGGGATGCCAGCTCATCATAGGGCACAAGCTCACCCACACACACCCAGTCATACACTACAGGTCATTTGGGAACACCAGTCAGCCTGCATCACATATGTTTGTTCTGTAGAAGGAAACATACCAACATGCACGCGCACACACACACACTCTGACCGTGGAGGTATGATGTGACAGTGCTGACTAACAAGCCACAGTGCCATCACATAGATTTCACTAGCTCGCCCTCAAATTCTCTATATTGCTCATCCTATACATACACACACACTTATAACTGATTCAATATCAATCAAACCCTGGCACTGGAGGTGCAAAGCCACAGTGTTAACCACTTGACCACCGTGCCACTCAACACATAGATATTAATTTCATGTAAAGCATTATTAGTTTATTTGTGGAAACAGCAGGTTGAGGCACAAAGTATAGTTACTCACAAGATGTAGGTACGATCTATAAATTAAGGTCTGTTTAATAATCTGTGAGCACTAAATAAAACAACTTAATGTTGCTGAATAGCTGCTTCAGTGACAACTTACAGTAATGTACAAAAGTCAGAGCCCCCTCTTTTCACTCACATGACCATTCATACTTCCTTTTCAAAAAGTAATGATGTGATAGGCTCCAAGCCTTCTCCAACCCTGTGCAGGATAAGCGGTATAGATGAAAGATCAGTGAAGCTATCCACTGAATAATGAATACGACTAAAGTACTTGCCCATATTTCCTGCTTCAAACTCAAGAACTTTGAGAACTGATGAAGTGAACCAAGTTTACCTGCTCCCTAATATATCCCACACCTTGTCAAATTTCATCAAAACAGCAGTGAGCCACTACAACGGCATATTCTCTTGTGCAGAAAAACCAATGCTTGCTTTCCATCCATGTGCTGATACCTACCTCATTTTTCGGTCAAAATGTGTTAGAATGGATTTACATTAAGTCCCATGTGTGTAAATACTCATATTTCAGTTGAAAACAGTGCTACATTTTGGACAAATCAAGTATGTCCACTATGCTGTATGTGTTTAGTGTCTCTATCTTAATGAAAGTAAAAAAGTAAGTCAGGGGAAAAAGGATCTTTATAGAATATACAGTGTATAAATCAACTGCCTTTATGACTGCATATTCAGGACAAATGCATATCCATTTTCAATCTTTTATAGCTTATATAACTAAAATATCTTCAGGAGTTCAAGCGGACAACTAAAAGCTAGTTAGTTTAGTAGAGAAAAAAAAGTAAACATGGATGCATAAGACAATGTGAAAATGTCTGGACAAATAGTGCATTGCTCGTCACATTTACAAAATTCTTCACTAACGGACAAATGTATTGTCCACCTAAGCTGTTCACTCTTTATGAGTGCAAAATGCTTTTAAATTAAAATTTACACAGTTGGAAGCAGCAAAATAACTTGCTGATTTGTTTATTTATTAACAGTATTTTGAAATTGCTACTGTATGTATTGTAATTTTTACATTTCTTCCCCATGTTTTAAGTAAAATCCACCATCTTCTAGTTGTAAATCAAATAGTTTTCTTCTCATTTTCTTTGCACACCTCAGGCTTTAAAAATACATTTTGGAATTCAACAGCAGAAAATACTGCAGAAAGGAAACTGTGGATGTGTTTGGTTTGCTTTGCCTATATTGCATATTTCAACCCTGACAACTCTTACCAAGTGGTTACTGAAGATTAATGAATGACTGAAGTATTGGCACACTTGGGAACAGCCAATAAATAAAAAAAAATTCAACAGAACTTAAACAATTTAATTCAAATGCAATTTTCAGTCTACAAGGGTAAGCTGGCTCGCAGCTTATAGATTTAATATTATGATGAGATTTCCGGTTTCATTTCAAAACAAGTAGATTTATGCATTGAGAAAGCAAAGCACTTATCTAGGATTCTTATAATCCTGAGCTCAGGTTTGTTGCCAAGTCATAGAAAGCCACAGCGTCTGATTAAGAAGCGCTGTAAACGATATGAAGCGATTAGCACTTCACATATTATTACTGTTTTTGGGAACTAAGAGTTCCCAAACACATCTTGTTTCGTCATTAGAGGGACATACTCAGGTTGAGTTAATTTACGATATGCTTTTTTTTGGATGTCAAGAATTATTTATTGATTCATATTTACAAAAGTGCATTGATAGTGAGGGGTTCAAATATTTCTCTTTACAGAGATCAAAGCAAAGACGTTCATAATGGCAATGGTACAATAATCTACCTTAAAAGCATGCTGATTTTATTTCTTTCATTTCTTAATAGGTGAATAAGTTCCAGGCAGACACACCTGGCATTACTGTTCCGCTCCAGAGAGAAATCTGCTGCACAAGGCACTTTGAACTTCGCCGCCTCTCTCTCCCAGCTTACCAACAGCAAGACATCACGGAGTTTAAGAAAAGACTACACCTAACTCTTCCATACATTCACTTAAATAGATTTAGGAAAAATATTTTACGTGAACAATATTTGTACATACATGTCAAGATATTTTGCTGACTTATCAAATCACTCCTCGGTTAAATATTAGAAACTGCTTTCTCAGGAGAAATGTTTTGGCCAAAAGAAGAGCGAGAGAAAAGCAGAGTGGCAACAGTCATACATAATTACATTCTCACATGAGCAAGGCATGGCATACTTTAGTGGGGGAAAACAAAACTAAAAAAAAAAAGTCTTAATTCTCCCATGATTTTGAAAAAGTACAGACTGGAGGTTAAGACGCTCAAGAAAGCGAAGCTAGTTTGTAGACTGCCGATTTTTTTGTTTAAGCAGGTGAAAGGTCTTCTCAAAGGAGGAGGACAAGGAGGGGCACGAGGTGTTGGCTGGAAACTGCAGGCTTACATCATTTAGCGACAGGTTCAGAAGACTGGCTCTTGGTTATGATCGGTGTATCGAGGATATCTGCTACCAACAGTGATGGAAATAGTGTGACGGGACAACTGTACAGTTTCACAGAGTAAGCAGGATGGGGTGTGAGAGGAACGTGTCAGCACAGGAATCTCAAACACTGATTTCAGCTTCTCCGCGTTTTCGAATGCTGGATGAGCCACTGCAGTGTGATGTCTAGAAGGACAGAAAGTTAAGGTCACAACAATATACAGTACGCTTGTTGAACATTACAGAATTATTGCACCAATTTATTTTCAATACTCCCAAATCTGCTGGATAACAATTTTCCTTTTTTCTTTTGTATAAATTAGGGAAATTAGTTTGAAATGTGAGGAAATATGTATAAATGTATAAAAATGCATAATATGTATAAACTAAAGTTTGTAATCGGTTTCTAAATGAGCAAGTAGAGGGCGATGGTGGCAACGAAAAAAAATCTCTGAGTAATCCCAATAGGAAGAAACCATGAGAGGAACCAGATTCGACAGGGTGATCCTTTTGGTGATATTGAATAGCAGGGACTGATTTGCAGTCTTACTGAATTTTAGGAGGCTGGAAATTCAGTATAACATGAGAGGTTAAAGAAACCTTAAAGAAAGATGCAAGTTAATATGGAGTCCACTTTTCTTATAGGAGGCTCAGGTACAAAAATAGTTTGTAGGAATTTCAGGCCTGAACTAGTGAGCGTCACAAGTCAACAGCTGTATGTAGAGTTTTTCATTTAACTGCTTAAAAATCTCGGGTTAATCAATCCTATTGCACCTGGTAGAACCTTTTATGCTGAGCTTTTCCGTTCTGTAGTTGAACTTCAATCATGCATGTGGTTGAGGTGTCCTGAAGTCTACCTCATCTGAGCACCATGACGTATGTATTTTCATTTCTGAATTGACACCCGTACCACACAGCTGACTTTCATGTCAGGGTGACATTTGTCTTATCAAAATCATACAAACTGTGGTTTTAACAGAGGCTTAAAAGAAAGTGATTACTGGTTAAAGTAAGAGATTTTAACATGTTTGAAGTGACATTCTGAACCACTGTAACTATTCTTTCTATTCTCCTAATTGTTAGCAATAATTCTGCAGTTGACTGTGCATTCGCAGCACAGGGGAACCATCTTACCAATGTTGTCTTTCTCTTTGCAAGAAATAGAGTAGCAGCAGATCTCCCGGTCTTGAATAGCAGCCAAGTTCCTGGAAAAAAATAAATAAAAGTATGATAATTCTTGTTTTAGAGTAGCAGATAGATCTCAACATTATCTGTTCAAAGGAGATTATTGCATATTTTGAACATCTTCAGCATTCCTTCACAATGTAGAAAGAGATAAAAATGCAGAAAGACCATGGAGTTAGAAAGTGATTCCAAACTTTTGAGCGGCAGAGTACATACATACATACATATATAAAAAAATAAATAAATAAATAAATAATCACACAGTCACACAGTTATGAGTCAAACTTTGATGTAGCAGGTTGGAAATCCAGAAGTGTTAAACATTGCATGCAGCCTATAGATGGCAGTATGTCCTTTGAAAATGCAAGACTTTGATTCTGCACTAACTGGGATACACAAAAGGTGTACACCAGTGGGTCTCAAAGTGTGGGGCGCGCCCCACTAGTGGGGAATACAGACATGACAGGTGGGGCGCAATGAACGGGAGGGAATTA
>JAOVVA010000017.1:7251782-7263826 GCA_028565275.1 Leiocassis micropogon | reverse complement strand
CATGTGGTCTTGTGCAACGCCCACATGTAAAACACAGACACTCCTACCTCCGTAATAAACACGGAGATGTTAGTCCCATCCGAATGCATACATGAAATGACAGACGTCGTCTGAAAAAAATTCCAACGTCGTTTGGAAAACTAGTCCCGTCCGAATAGGGCTAAATAAAGATAAATAAAGATTAATACAGTGTTAACGATTGTTAATTGATTCATTGCCACTAAGAATTTAACCAATTAAAAATGTATTAATTAATAAGGTTTATTTTGCATGTAGTGCGCACAGCTGATGATGATATTTTAATCAGCAGTGAATGTTGATACTGTGGTGGGCTGCCTGAAATTATTTGGTATGGAGAAAACACCCTGAGTTAAACTGAGGGGGAAATGTGTTGTCTGGTTATTATTAATTGTTATTGATTGTCAACTGATTGACTTGTGAAATTTGAGAAATTTTGGAGGTAACTGAATACATGTAACTGAACTTCAGCCTATATTTCAGGTAGGTGTTCTTCACTTGAGTAGTTTTATTACAGGATACTTTTTACTTTACTTTTTACTCCACTGGAAAACTACAGCAAATATCTGTGCATTACTTTAACTACATTTCTGCATTGTATTGCATTACTTAACCACATTGCAATCTCCACATTTGTCCCATTGCGGTTTCCGCATTTAAAACCCAGTCAACTTACAAACAAAGAGCACCATGAAGAAATTATAATTACAACAATTACGGTGTGTGTTTTCACTGAGTGCTAGCTCATGACTTTATGGCCCAACACTTTGTTCAACATTAAGTGCTTTATTTTTAAAACATCACTAGAATGTACCGGGCTTACAATACATAGTTATAGAGTTGTAGCAATTACCTCAGTAGTGACGTAACATGACGCATCAGTCAACAGTGAAATTTTAACAATTTTAGGTGATAAACTACAGGCGCTGTGGTGAATGATGCTGCTGATTGAAGCGATTACACATTTCCCATCAATAATAGAATAGTGGTGTCCATTGAGTGGAGTTTGAATTTGAACTTTAAATAGGATTTTTTTTACCCCCTTTTCCCTTTTTCGGGGTGAGAGCTTGGGGATTTTACTAAAACCTTACTTCTGGTTGACTACATGCACGGTATAAAGCTATACCGTTGCCTGCACTTGTACCACTTGTTCTATTTAAAAGGTAAAGCGTTTATTTCAATATTCTCCACCGGCAGACATTATATATATATATATATATATATATATATATATATACACACACACACACACACACACACATTGACAAAAGGAATCATGAACTTCGAAAAGGTTTACAAAGTTTTCTTGCCACTGTGTGTGTGCTTTTATATCTATATACATCTTGTATTTTAAAGCTCGCTTTACAATAAAGCCCCAGAAAAAGAGAGACATTTATCGCTAGATAATTTAGCTGAACATTGCAGCTTCTAAGTGGTGGACACGCGCTCCTAACACATGGCAGTAAATATGCTTGGTATGCACCCAAGATTTCAGAGAAATCTGTCTTTCTAATCACAACAACATGACCGAGTGGTTTCATTGCAAGAGTGCATATCTCTGGTAGATGCCAAACTGCAAAAAAAAAAAAAAGAAAAAAGTGGGTTTTTGAATAGCATTTAATGACATTTTTGTCATTATCTCAGTCAAAGAACAATGGTATCAAGAGCGGTGTGCGTTTTTACTGAGTGCTAGCTCATGACTTTATGGCCTAACATTTTGTTTAATATTAAGTGCTTTATTTTTAAAACATCACTAGAATGTACTGGACTTACAATACACAAAATATGGACCCGGGTTAGTCACTTAACTGCAAAAGGCTGCAATATATTACTTAATTTATAATGTGACTTTCTTTCCTTTAATTTTTTTTAGCATTGTGCAGCCTCAGATCGTATGTATTCAAAAAATTCCTAAGGAGTTGTTATTTTTAGTTTTTGGAGAACTTGTGTGCTTTAACATAACAAAACCTGTTAATACTCAACTACTGATAACAAGAATAATAGTAATAATCAAATATAAAAACTGCCTAAGTACATCTTATTGGATTTACCTACCTTTAATTAAATGCATTTAAATGAAATAAATTTAAAATAAAATAAAATGTAATTTAAAGTCTTATAATAGTAGTTGACCCAAGAACCCAAAAGATTGGGCAGCCCCGTCTACTGAACATGACATCGATAAAGGACGTTGCTTTAGTGGGAATCGATGCTAAGACGTCATACAATTCACATCGTGTACAGTAACCTGCACAGTACTCAGTGCGTATAACACCACACCACCACAAGACGTCAAGTGGTTGTGCGAGTCCTGTAACTAACAGAAACCTCCCCCGCGCGTCTGAAGAAGAACTAAAACATGCGTTTGAGCAGGCACAAACACGCACGCACGCACACACACACACACACCAACCCACCTCCTGAGATTATGGCTAGGCAGTGAGTCAAGTACCATTGATGCTACATAGTCAAATACTGACCTGTGTTATTTTTTTAACCAAAAGTATTTCCCTTACGCATTATGTATTATGTCATGCTTTGTAAAATCCGAAAAAACTACAGGTAAAGTTTGTGATTATGTCAGGCTATATTTGCTTTTACACTCATTTTAATAAACTGCCAGTAGTAGTCGTCGTCGACTTATTTTACTTAAATGTTATAATATATGTAAATGTTATCTTTTTATTTTACTAAAATGAGCCAAAGTCTTGTAAATGTATCTTTGCATGTGCTGTGTTGCATATAAACCACTCCAAAGCTAGATCACAGAAGTTAAATCAAGTCACTTTCAGGTGTTCTGTGGTAAAATTCAAGTCATTTTACTTTTGAAAAAGAGGAAGTTTGGTGGGGCCAAAGGGTTATGTAAAAGTAAGTAGTGACTCTGAAATCATTTCACCATGTAGGCTTGTTTCTACACATCACAACAGTAACAGGAAGTAGTTACAACTGACTCTCAAGCAAATGTCTCCTTAGCATTAGGGCTGCAACTAATAGCTATTTTGATAATTGATTAATCTTGCGATTATTGAACCAATTAATCTGTTCCCAAATAATCAATACCTCTAACTTGGCTATCAGCTTTTAAATTTAGCTTTAGGTTGTTGTGTGCATGTGGTAACTAACAATCAAGAAAATAAAGATGAATACTGTACTTTATTAAAATATGTCTTATAATGAACTTTTCTGATGAAACAAAATTTAAAAGCGAAAATAAAAAACAGACTATAATTAAAGCTTAGAGATAGCTATGGTAATTATGGGAGTTAAGTTGAAATGTTCAGAAAACTGAAATAAGTCTAGGATGAAGGGTCATCTGGTAGGTGGGGCTCCACAATAGGGATGAAATGTTCCCACACTTAGAGGAGATTTCTGCTCGTGAAAGTGTTTGCCATCACGCTATTGCTCGTTCCACTCCAGTAAGCCTAACAACTACGCTTCAGGGAGTTCACAGTTTGCACGAGAATCAATAGTGATGTCTTCAACAAATCGACAATTTAATTTTTTGCCAAATAAATTTCATTACTGATTTTAGTCGACAATGTCAATAAATCGTTGCACCCCTACTTAGGATAAAGAGAGAGATGATAGCAGCTGCGCACAACAGCAAGAAGTTTAAGTATAATAAAGTTTGATGCCCCCTTTGCCATGTTTAAACAGATCTACACAAAACTAACATCTTGCATGTTCTTATTGTTCTGTTTGAATCATGAATCCAAAGAAACTGCTCGAACCTGCCAAGTGGTTTAAATGACTAATTTGTTGCTATTTTGGAAACTTTCCTCTTAACATTTTTGCTAGAAATAACATGGGCAGGTGGAAAAAACATGTAGGTGTGTGCAGAATTCCCTCCAGTTCCCCACTCGCAACTTTATCGGGACTTTTACAAATCATGAAACTAGTGACACTGAACTGGCTTCCTCACAACATCTATCAGGTTGAGTTTTTTTTTCTTTTAATAGCCTGATTTTAAAGGAGATTAGCAAAATATTGGTGCTTAAACCAGAGATTAGCATTAGACACAAGAAATGTATTAACATTTGAAATAGATAAAGAAATACATTAAAAGATAAAAAAGTAATTAAATACTTAAGCAAAATAAATTAAGTAAATTAAACATTAAGAAGTACCTGAATGCTACATGTAGTGTATCTTTCTCTAAAACAGGTCACGGTCAAAAGGTCATGGAATACAACTCTATCTGCATGCATATCTTTGAGGAGAGCTTCAACATTAACACTCAGACAATGGCAAATTATCTCTTCAGTCCTGACTGACCAGCGATAACTACCTTGAACCTCCGAATGCAAAACATAACAAAAAGTTTAAATTATTCATCAGCATTTTTAGACTGGAAAACCCTAAATAAGGCTTTATTAGACACACATGAACCAGGCTGGTCCACGTCGTAGGTGCACAGTTAGAGACTCCTGCTTGTTTTTTTTTTCTATAATCATTATCTAGTAAATAGGAATGAGAATCGACAGTCACCTCCCGATACGATAACGCAATACCTCGGTGCCGATTCAATTAAAATTGCAATTCTATAAGTATCACACATTTTATAAACATCACAATTTGATATTACATTTTTCCTGACTTCGTAACAATCTTAAACCTTTTAAAAAACTTTAACAAGTAATTAAATGTAGCCCATTTCTTATATCATTTTTTTTTTTTACTTAAAAACCAAAACACAGCATTTAAACAATACAAACTAACGTCAAATATATTCATACTTTGTCATACGAACACCCGGCCTCAGGAATTTTTCGCCTCATAAAAATAGTGAGATAGTAAGAAGAAAATAGAGCCACTTTCAGGTTCAAACTTATGCTATAATAATTTACTCCTTCCACATGGGACCAAGTACTTAAAATATAATTTTCTACCGTAAACTCCTAAATGTTAAATTGCCAGTCAGAATGTCATTTTCAACCCTTTCAAGTGCATTTGACTAATGAAGTAGGAAACTAGCTGTTCAGGTTTTGTTAACAACATGCTAGGCAGTTAACGTGGATAAGTTTTCTTTCTAAAAACAGCAAACTGTATAGAGTTAATATAGAACCAGTACATGTTTGTATATTGAATCTAAAGTTAATACTTTTACAGTTTGACTAATTTAAAGGTAAGAAGTTTGATGTTTTTGTTTATTACTGATGCTGTGTGCAACAGTGCTGATTTGAAGGCAGGTAAACGAGGAGAGAAAAAAAAAACTATATTTGAGAATAAAACCCAGAGTTGACTTTTGCTTCTGTAATTTTCTGTATCCTTAAAGACACGCTTCCTGTTTACTTTATTGAGAAAGAAGCTTTCACTGAGTTTGGCAACCGACACTGTCGACTAAAATCGATAATCAAATCAGTTGGCAACGAAATTTAATTGCAGATTTGTTGATGAAGCCATCGTGCTTGTTTCTCGTGAGAACTGTGAACTCTCCGATATGTAATTGTGCGGTTTACAGGAGTGAGGTGAGGAATAGCGCAATCGCAAACACCTTCATGAGCAAAAAAAACAACTCAAGTGAGGGACACGCCACTCAGTTGTGAAGGATGTGAGCGTCAGGTAAGTGAGGAAAGGATTCACACAGTTCTCCTCAATTAGCCTTTTTAAGGGGAATTCACACACACAGATGCACACTGGTGGCTTATTGATAGCTTTTGAGCTTTGGACATGCGTTTTCTCTCTCTGACATGATGTTGAGCTCTTGAATTGTTAGCTCACAGGGAGACACGCACAGACACACTAATTAGCTATAATAGCTATATCAACATTCAGACATTATCTTCTTAAATCTGCAGTGCTTACAGGACAGTTTATCATTCTCAGGTCAAGCTACAGTTGAAACCAGATATTTACACAAACTTCAGGAAAAAAACAAACTTTTTCTGTTTTAGATCAATAAATAATATATTTTTTGCATTTGCTAAATGTCAGAATTTTTGTGTGTTTTCTTTATAACTTTCATCAAAGTCAGAAGTATACATACATAAAGTTTATTGTGTCTTTAAACGAAAAGAAAACTCCAGATGATTCCATTCTGAGCTTAAGAAGCTTCTGATCTTCCAAACAGACAATGACCCCAAGCATACCTTCAAATTTGGCAAAAAAAGACAACAAAGTCAAGGTATTGGAGTGGCCATCACAAAGCCCTGTTCTCAATCCCATAGAAAATTTCTGGGCGGGACTGAAAAGGTAAGTGCGAGCAAACCTGACCCAGTTACACCAGTTCTGTCAGGAGGACTGGGCCAAAATTTTAGCAAACTGTTGTAGAAAGCTTGTAGAAGGAAACGTTTGGCCCAGTGGAAGTTTCAGGGCAATTCTATCAAATACTAAGGAAGTGTATGTAAATGATGAATGTAATGATAAAAAAAAATCCATAAAAGTCTCCCTCGCTCGATTCTGACATTTAACAAATGCAAAAAATATGTTAATATTTATTGATCTAAAACAGAAAAAGTTTACTCTGATTTAATGTTTGACAGTAAAGAAAAAAAATTGGGTTTTTTTTTTTCCCGAAGGGTATGTAAATATCTGGTTTCAATTGTATATAGATGTAAAAGTAGTCACTCGGTTTTATGATAAAAACATTTGCACCAAAATTTGATGAAAATACGATGACTAATTTTTGTTTCCGTCTTTCAGATTTGACTAAAAATCTTTATTAAGCACGCCTTGAAGTGACGGTGCCTGATTTCCTTTTGAAAGACATCAAACGTGCTGGTTGAAGATCTGAGGATGACTATGTAATTCTAAGTCTAGGCAAGTTATTGCTCTTAAAGCCATGAAAGAACAGTCAATAAAGTATCAACAATGTATTAATAGCTAAATCTTTACCCCCGTCACACTCAGCCACAAAAAAAAAATTAAATTGGGTATGAATATAGAAACTGGTAAGGACATTGTAGTAGTTTAGGACATAAAAAGTAGTATCGTCTCCCTGGACGTGGAGCTGCCATGCTTTCTTTTGGGAAATGTTTAAAAAAAATGGTGAGGACGTGATTGAAGCATGAGGCAGGAAGAAACCTTAATAAGGACGTAATAATGACAGCTACACAGTTAACTGGACAATTCCAACAACTTTTAGGGACTTCATTGATGTAATACAAGCAGAGCACAGACAGGAAAGACTGGATACCGTTCTGCCAGAGTTGGTATGACCATGGTAGGGCCAGAACACATTTTAGATATGTGTTTTAAGTTATTTTAAGCTTATATTGCGTTCTTATAATTGGTGCTTTCCACGTTAATGGCATGCATGCAGCAGGTTATTAAGGCGTCTATATCACGATCAGAGAATTTAGTACAGTTAAAACCCTGGATTGTGAGCATAATTCGTTATAATTCGTGAGTTTTCCCATAAGAAATAATAGAAGCTCTGATGATTCGTTCCAAAACCCAAAAACATATACAGTAGAACCTTGGAATACGAGCATAATTCGTTCCGGAAGTGGGCTTGTATTTCCAAACACTCCAAAAATCAAAGCTAATTTTCCCATAAGAAATAATGGAAACTTAAATTATGCATTCCACAGCCCAAAAAAATATTACAAAAATAATTAATATAAAATGAAAAGTAAAATAAAACAAATTAACCTGCACTTTACCTTTAAAAAAAGTAAAAATAAATCCTCACAGATAAGTGTTTCCGTTTATGCGCGCAGGCGCTGTATATATGTGTGTGCAGCTAAAGTAAGAGGAGAGGAGGAATCAGCACCACCCCTCTTCTTCTTGTCTTACACAGTAGCACTTCCTCCTGTCTTATCTGAGCTTCACACACAAACACACAGACACACACACACACTGACAGAAAGACTGTTTTATCTGAAAAATTAGCAAGGAACATGCTAACAACACACGTGAGTGTTTCTGTGTAGAGCAGAGAGAGAGAGAGTGTGTGTGTGTGTGTGTGTGTGTGTGTGTGTAAAGGCGGGGGGAGGAGGTGTGTGAAGGCAAGAGGAGGGTGTGTGTATGCGTGAAGGGGCACGGTGTCAAATTACACGCGCGCACACACACAACGGCATGCTGACCCAGGGGGAGACTTGACCTTCAACTTCTCTAATGAGACTTTCTTTTGCTTTACACACGGGCGCACACGTGTTATAATAAACAGTACACACACGCATACAGACACAAAAGAAAAAAATTTTACGCGCACACGTGGTCACAGTGTTATAGTAAACAATACACGTGCGCACGGATGTTGATTATACCAGTGGAGACACGCACTAAGACATAAGAGCAGGGGAGACGATTACCCACAATTCCCCAGCGCAAGAAAGAGAAAAACCGTTGGCTGAGTTGTGATCATGTGACGTGCAGCGTCAAAATAAGAAGCGCATGCATGATACTCGGTACTCGTAAACCAAGAATTGTTCGTTTTTCAAGTCAATAATGAAAAATAAACGGTGCTCGTCTTGCAAAACACTCGCAAACCGCGTTACTCGCAATCCGAGGTTCCACCGTATCCTCTTATTAAGGGTTTCGTGGTAATGTAACATTTTCGTTAAATAGATTCATCTCCCGCACTGCTACAGCCTTTGTAACCTTTTTCTTCACGGGGGCCGTTGACATTGAGTGCAGCATAGAGAGCAACAGTCACTACACTTGGACACAAAATACGTGGTCACAGTGTTATAGTAAACAGTATATATGGATGTTGAATATGCAAGTGACCGAACATGGAAGACAATTACCCATAATCTCGCCGCAAGAAAGAGAGAAGAAACATTGACTCAGTTGTGATCACGTGACGCTCGGCAGACAGAGCATATACGTACTGCTCGTATTTCAAGACCTCGCTTGTTCATCACGTTTAAATTTATTACAAATTTCTGCTCGTCTTGCAAAACACTTGCAGTCCAAGTTACTCGCAAGGTATAAATACTAGATCCAATTCCTCACACCATCACTCATGTATGTCAGTATTTATACGAATCTACTGGACACAATGACAACATAGTAAGTGTGTGATAAGCGTCTGATAGGAGAGTGATGCAAATTAATCTGACATAGTAATAACTCAGTTCGATCTCAGACACGGTAAGCACATGACAGGAAAATAGTGACATGATAAACATGTTGAGAGCTTGACAGGGACATGGTTAGAAAGCAGCATAGACATTTTTCAATTTTGACCCCACTCCCACCATGTTCGTTAGATATTTTTAGGGCACAATGGGAACTTTGTGGTCTTCATCAGAGTGTTACAGATTCTTACAAGTCTGAAAATCAAGCAAACCTTGGTGCAAACATTTTATCATAAAACTATGGGTGTCTCTCTACGTCTTGTATGTTTGTCTAAATTGCTCATATCCCTAAACGTTAGCTGGCTAGATTGTTGCTCACAAAAGACAAAATCTGAGAAGTACAACTTTTTTTTTTTTTTTGTAGCTCTTAAGTTACTGTATACTTGAACTAAGCTGCCTTAAAAGCAGCTGATGAATGTATTCATTAGGACATTTTTGTTGTTCTGTTTAACACAACATTTCCAGAATACATCTATTTAATGCATCCAGTCATACAAATGCTTTTGGTTCTGTGCATTCTGACTGATTTTTAATCAGTTTTCTCTCTTATCAACAGTTTCTTTGCCTGAACACTTCACTTACATTCACTGGCCACTTCATTAGATACACCTGTTCAACTGCTCTCTAATGCAAATATCTAATCAGCCAATTATATGACATCAATTCAATGTATTTAGGTATGTAGACATGGTCAAGACATCTCCTGATGTTCAAACCGAGCATCAGAATGATAAAGAAAAGTGATCTAAAATGTGACATGGTTGCTGATGCCAGACAGGCTGGTCTGAGTAGTCCTGAAACTGCTACTGGGATTTTTAGACACAACCATCTGTAAGATTTACAAAGAATAGTCTGAGGAGAAAAAAAAACAAAAAAAAAAAAACGTAAATATCCAGTGAGCATCAGTTCTCTGTACGAAAATGCCTGGTTGATGCCAGGCCCCACTGGTTTGAGCTGATGGAAAGGCAATAGAACTCAAATAACATCTCATTACTACTGAGGTCGACGAAGAATATCTCTGAACACACAACCAACGAAGAATATCTCTGAACACTACAGCAGAAGAAGACCACACACAGTGTCTATCCGGTGAAACAGGATATTGAGGCTACATTTCATATGGGCTCAACAAAAATTGGGCAATAGAAGATTGGGTAAAACGTTTCCTGGTCTGATGATTCTCCATTTTTGGCATAAATATCATGGAAGCATGGATCCATCCTGACTTGGTGCAGTGGTGTAACTGTGTGGGGGATTTTTTCTTGGGACACTTTGGGCCCCTTAGTACCAATTAAGCATTGTTTAAATGGCACAGCCTACCTGAGTATTGTTGCTGAGCATGTCCATCCTTTTATGACCACAGAATAACACTTTGTGTCACAAAGCTAAACTCATCTCAAACTGATTTCAGCACGAACCACAAACAATTAAAGCAGTTCTAAATATAAAAGTGGGTACGACCCAGTACAAGCAAGGTGTGCATAGTTGGATGATAAGATTGAGATAAATTCTCTTTTTTTTGACAAGACAGTTTTCAGGATCAGAATAGATGCTGGACTCGAAGCATTATCTGGGAGATAATGCCTGGAGCATTATAAATGTGACTTAATGAGGCAGGACAAACTTTAAAGACACCTAGACGCAAGACATTTATCGCACAGTGAGCAGGTTTATGGATTAGATGATGACAGATTTTATTTTGCATCATTTTGCCTGGACATTAGTTTAGTTTGTCTTCAAGCACAATGTTGGCAGAATGGCAGAACATGTTGATTGTGTGTTCTGGACTTTTACAGCAGCCTGAAGCAGAACAAACAGGGAGTGATGCAAGAGCGGGACACTCAGATCATAAGCCGAATTCACATTACTGAGGTACTCGGAATAGCAGACTTCACACAAGAAAACACGCAACACGTCTGAAGCGTGTGAAATACCTGTGATTAATTGGATCTTTTAGCTGATTTCCTACCCAACCCTGGAGATGTCTGGGCTCCATTTGTCACACCTTCTACCACAGCTCACATGACGTCATCAAGACGAAGTTAACAGACCATGACAAGATCTAGCAATACACTTCCAGTAATGTAGCCGTGTTCCCCAAAGGCCGTGTGTAATCACATTTAGGTTAGGATTAGCTAATCAGCACCATGACACTGACTGTTCAAAACCTGCTAGCTTGCTAGTTAGCTAGCTAAACTGCTGAATTTAGCTCGAAACTATTCTGTGAACAGTATCCAATATATGGGAATGACTTGACTATTAAACCAGCTCTGGATACATAATGTTACATATTTTCTATCTCCCTCTTGGTAAAATGACAGCTGCAGTGTTTAGGCCACAGATAACGTCAGGTCAAGCTAGCTCGTCAGGAAGTTAACTAGCTGACAGACAAGCGTCACTGTTGCTTCTTTATCTTTTTTAACTTCCATTCGGTAATTAACTTATCGTGGTAGTTGATATCCTTATTTTTTTTTATATTTCCTCATCTAATTACTTTCCTGAAAACCTCAACAGCTTTAGAAGAACAGGTTCGCAAACGCTAGCTAGCTAAGCCAAGCTAAGCTAAGCTAAGCTAATTACAAAAAGAAGGGGGGGGTGATGCAAACACTTACAGCTATCACATTGACAAACGTGGTTTTGCCCGAATACTGAAGACCAACCAGGGTTAACTCCATCTCTTCCTTCCAGAACAGGGACTTAACCCAGTCTAGGAAACGGTTAATCAGCGCCAACATGACTGCGACTGACAGATTCCAGCGCTTTGGCTTTGTTGTTCTCGCGCACTCGGGCTGTAAGCGGTAGCACGAGCGTGATGTTTGGGAGGAACTGCGCGCGTGTCATATGACCCTGATGCTGTTCTCCACACTACCGCTACTCATTACACACCCGCTAACACACACACACACACAGACACACTGTACAAGCTTGGAAAACAGTAACACTGAGGAGCAAAGATATTGTTTGTAAAGTAGGTGGTATAATACTTAAACAGTAACACAC
>JAOVVA010000017.1:7226137-7251682 GCA_028565275.1 Leiocassis micropogon | reverse complement strand
ATTTCATTCATTCATCTCATTATTATCTAGACACATTTTTCTCACACATACACAATTTATTATTATTATTATTATTTATTTATTTTTATTATTATTATTTTTTTTTTAATGAATTCCTTTCATTTTTGTGAAGCTGCTTTGAGACAATGACCATTGTTAAAAGCGCTATATAAATAAAATTGAACTTAATTGAATTGAATTGAATTATGGGAAATTTTAATTTGGCTTATAAGTGTTTTGGAATACGAGCCCGCTTCCGGAACGAATTATTCTCGTAATCCAAGGTTCCACTGTATATTGCACATGACATGACATTAAATTATATTGCACACAATATTAAAGAACCCAGGCATACAAATTGCAGGTAAGACTAGTGCACCTGGTTTCTAGGCCATGACCATTTTAGATCTCCTCCCTATAAAGAAAAGGAGTTAATGTTTGATGGCCACAGGAATGAAAGACCTCCTGCGGTGTTCTGTGGTGCTTCTCAGTGATCTCAGTCTATGGGAGTATGAATGTGCTTTGGTAGGACACCAGTGTGGCATGCAGTGGATTGGACGTATTGTTTAGAATCCTGAGAAGTTTCTCCAGCATTCTCCTCTCAGACACCTCCACCAGAGACTCCTTCAATGACAGACTCCTAATAAGTTTGTTGAGTCAGTTGGCATCGGCTGTCTTTACACTGCTACCCCAACACATTACAGCGTAGAAGATGGAACTGCTAATCACTGAGTCATAAAACATCTGCAGCATGCAAGCCCAGAGTCTCCTGGAAAAATACAGAGAAAATATAATGTATAATAAGTTTTGAGGTACATGTAAAGGAATCTTGGTTTCTCAATGTCAATCTGAAAGATTTTAAATGCCTTAATATTCTATGTTTTGCACAAAACAGTTTTTTTTTCAAAGGGGAACAAGTCTGAAGATTGAGATTTTCATGATGATTTTTTTAAATATTTGTTTTTAAGTGTAAGTAGACTTTATAGTCAAACTGACCATCACATCTACATGTGGTTCTTTCCCAGACCCTTGCAAAAAAGGTGGAAGCATGCAACTGTTTAATGTCTTTGTATGCTGTAATATTACAATTTCCTTTGATCTAAGCCCAAACATATTTCAGCATGACATTGCCCCTGTGCATGACAGTAGTTCCCTGAATACATGGTTTACCAATGTGGGAGGGGGAAACTCAAGTGACCTACACAGAGCCCAGCTGAACACCTTGTTCTGGCCTGACCTCACAAGTGTTGTGGCTGAATGGGTATATCTCCACAGCCATGCACAAAAATTTAGTGGAAAATCTTTTCAAAAGAGCATGGTGCCATTTGACAACCCATGTTTGCCCATACACTACATAAAATATTATATGAATGAATAATCTGTTATGAATTTGTTAAATAAGATTTGAAATGTTTTGGAAAACATGCACCATACATGAATATGTATATATGTTTTTTAAAAGAGAACTTATTTTATAAGAGAGAAAAAAAACTTGTGTGTTTTTTCATACTATACTATTCCCCTAATTAGGTTGATAGTTAGTAGTCTGTGTCATAAACCTCAAAGCATGTCGTCAACCCACATCCCCCAACCCCGGTCCACCCTCCACCTCGTTCTTGACGTTGTTCCAGTTCAAATGCAACAGACCAAGCCACAAACAGTAAGTGGTCTTGACTAGAAAGAGAAATGTTTTGACGTACACACTGTATCTGTCTTTCTCACTGCTATTTTCCTTAGAGTGGGTGAACACAGTTTGATTTCAATCCCCCCAGAGCCAGGTTTTCACTTACTAGGGGCTTACCCTATTGAATTGACATAATATGACTGCACAGACTTACACCTTTGCCACACTTAAAACAAGCAGCACTGAGTTCACACGCTTGTGATTGGGTGATTTTGAGATTTGGGTGTAATTCATAAATTATACATTGTATCTGTCAAGCTATGTCAGTAGCATTTATGTTATTCAAGAATGGACAAAGTGCTGTTGAAAATTCAAAGCACTTTTGTAAGTCGCTCTGGATAAGAGCATATGCCAAATGCCTAAATGTAAATGTAATGTAAATGTATATTTAAAATTTCTCATTTTAGTCTTTATTGTCTTAGATATGATCTGCTATTTACTTATAAATAAGCAAATTTCTTCTAAATAAGTACACATTTTGATCACTAGCTTTAAAAAAACTTAAGACATTCCAACATTAAAAACCAGAAATGTTGACATGAACACCTGAGAATGATTCTTTGAAACAGCAGTCAAAACCATGAATTGTTCTGAGAAGGAAACTGACACCGTCATGGAGGTTACACAAGGAAGTATCTAGTGCTGACTGTGCTCAATAATCAAATGCTACATGATGCTCGAATGTCTACTAACAAAATTTTTATCTGCATGACTTTCTTGTTTAATAATTTTTTTGTCATTTTTAAGTCATTTTGTGGTCTGGAGTAGGTTAAAGAATATGAATGAAACGTTGGTGACAAATATCTACTAATATGACTAACTCTAAATAGGTCTGCTTTTATGTACACATGTACACTTGATTTTAAAACAAGGTCTAAACTAACCAACTGACAAAAAAACAAAAAACTAATTGTATTTTATGATATATTTTAACCATAAAATAAAGGAAAATAACAGTCAAATATTTGATGAGATCAAAAGATATTTTTTAGGGATTTGGTATATCTTACTAGTGAACAAATTAAAAAAAATAATATAAATATATTGATAAACTGTGCCTTTTACTAACAAATCAGCTTGACTTCGGTTTGTTGATCTGCGGTGCTTCAAGAGAAAAAACACCCATTCATATTTGAACACTGAAACGTGACCACATATGTGACTGGAAAATTATGAGCACAAGATCCAAAGCCATGTTCAACTTCTTTTCTGTGGTTTTCAAAAAGGGAGTTTATTAACTTGAAAAAAGAAAGAAAGAAAGAAAAAAAGAAAAAGCACAACCTCACCTCACTCCCACTATTGCTTAGAACTCATTTTTCTACAGGGATCTTGAGTACAAAATCTGGTTATGTAGACAATGACAGAGTGATGGAGTTTTATGTCATATGGTAAACAGGTAGTGTAAGAAAACCTCTATTCAGGGTTTTTAACTTCATTGTTAAAGTATTCTTTTCCCAGACTGGCTCTTTCTCACAAAAGTTTAACATCCTATTCATTTTGTTCTCTATTGCTGCTTTGACATGACTACTTCAGTAGTCATGTCAAAGCAGTAACTAAATCAGCATACTATCATCTTACAAACATCGCAAGAATTAGATGTTTTGTTTCCAATCAAGACTTGGAGATATCTTGTCCATGTCTTTATTACCAGCAGGGTGGATTATTGTAATGGTCTCCTCACCAGCCTTCCCAAGAAGACCATTAGACAGCTGCAGCTCATCCAGAATGCTGCTGCCAGGATTCTGTCTAGAACCAGAAAATGACCTGAACACTGAACACGTCACACCAGTCCTCAGGTCCTTACACTGGCTTGCTGTAACATTTAGGATAGATTTCAAAGTACTCGTTTATAAATCACTCAATGGCCTAGGACCTACATACATTGCAGATATGCTCACTGAATATAAACCTAACAGACCACTCAAATCTTTAGGATCGAGCCAGTTAGAAATACCAAGGGTTTGGAAAAAAAAAGGGGAGTCCGCTTTTAGCCATTATGCTGCCTGCAGTTGGAACCAGCTTCCAGAAGAGATCAGATGTGCTAAAACATTAGTCACATTTAAATCTAGACTTAAAACTCATCTGTTTAGCTGTGCAATTATTGAAAGAGCACTGTGCTACGTCCAAATCTCTTTTTATAATTATTTTCTTCTCTTTTATGAAAAGCACTTTGAATTACCATTGTGTATGAAATGTGCTATACAAATAAACTTGCCTAGCCTTGCCTTGCCTATTGATTTTCAATGGTTTCCTAAAAGCACTGCACTTCAACCCATGTTCTAGTTGTCAGCATGTTTTACAGAAATCTACAGACATGCAATCCTGCAACTAGTCACCAGCACCTATTCTGACTATGTAAGCTAATTTAGACCCATGACACAATACTAGTTACAGTAGGGAGAGTCTTTCAAAAGGGACAGGTATGCATAAACACTTATTTGATCTGACTAGTTTAATGTTATTTTTGTCCACAAATATGAGACCAGATGTACTCTTCTGAGCAGATATTTTCCTGGCATATCATTAGTAAATTTGCCAAATGAGAAATAATGTTTTGATTCAATATAACACTAATCTCACCCTTTAAGAAATACCCAGCTAATTCAATTATATGTAAATTTTATCTGTTTGAACATACTATCTATACGTTAACATTAAATATAGTATCTTGGGCTGAGAACTGTCTGCTAATGTTTGGTGGCTTAGTCATTTTCAGGGCACCCCTGTATTTCCCTTGTATATTCAAGAGGGTATTTCCGAACCACATGTCACATTTATCAATATGTACTGTAACTTAATTTCAATTATTTTAATTCCTTCTAACTTCAGGTATTTTAATCCTATGTGATTGATGGATTTTGCACAGTACAGTAAGAAAATTTTTAACGTTGCGTGAAAGTGTTTTTTCTTTGACCCCACTGACGCATAACATGACTGCTCACAACAAACTTTTGAGAGTTGCAACCTGTTAGAACCCTTCATGATTTGAATCAGTATTAACAAAGGAAAAATATCTTGACTGTTTTAAACTTGTCCAACAAGAACAATTCACATTTAGCACACACACAAAATATGTAATATATAGAATGTGTTTTAATGAATTGTAAAAAAGAAAGAATAAATAAAATCCAGTCTTGTAGAAAATGCATACATTATAGATGTCACAAGAAACATCATAAAAGAAATCCCAAAGAACATGTGAACTGTTCGTGTGGTAACTTCAAATACCAGAAGAACTATTTTAATTTACATAATGAGAACAAGAAGGAAAAAACCCAATGCAATAAGCATTCTCAGTTTGTCTTAAGCACGCAAGTTATCCAGGTTTGGTATCTCAGGAGCTTGTGAGTCATCAAAGGGCATAGATCCATTTCAGTGGTAAAAAACAGAAGGGCATTTTGGAAACATCAGTAAAAGGTCATGGCTTCACAGTAATGTTTCATTCTTTTCAGCAGCTACACACTAGTTTCAAAGTTAGCTCTAACAGTCAACATCTTTCTATGCATTTCTATGTACTCATTCTATGTATATGTTAAATAAAAGATGAGTGACTTTCTTTGATGAAAGAAAAAACAGACTGTATACGAGATACTGATCCAGTGCTAATATATAATTTTAAATAATTTAATGAGCACTTTATCATCATACTGTAAGTTCATAAAAAATATGAAACTTAAATAATTCCTGTTATAGGATAACGTGTCATAATGTCTCATCCTCAAAACAAAGATCAAGAAAGACATTTAAATGAATTGCGGGAAAAGAACCATATGACAATTAAGTTTCCTTAAATGGGGCATCTGACGATCATATCAGTTTCAGTTTCCTTTAATCATGGAACAAACTGAACGTACAAGGGCCATAGCAATGCAATGTGCAGATAAATCATTGTGAGTTTGACTGGTATATAATACCTACTGCTAATTTTCAGTCATGTTAAACAATAGCATGTGAAGAGCAGGATGGGAGGAATTTCTCGCCGGACTCCTCAACTGGCTTTCCACATGCACTACCTAGAGAAACAGACAGAAAGAAGGACAATGGGAGACTGTATCTGATACACACAAAATCCATGCTATCTTCACTTAGTTCACCAACCCTGAGGTTCCCTACCTTGTCGTACAATGTCTGTCTTTTTCTTAGGACACCTGCTAAGCTTTATTATGAGGATGAAAAGCACAATACCTGCGAAAGAGGCCAGCCCTGGAATTAAAGGGGAAAAAAAAAAATCTAAATATACTACTGAAGATTCAGCTTATCAGCACATAAGTTTATTTTAAGATGCTGTTAATGTTCTAGCAGTTAAAGCAGTGAAGGTTACATAAGGCGTGCTTCGTGCTGTCTTGGGGCACAGGAATTGAGGTTGCGGGGGTTGAGACGGAGTTTCTGCTGGTGGTTGAAGTCATGGTTAATGTACTGGTGGATGTCTGAGACAAAGGCAAGGCAGGAGGTACATCTGTTTTCGCTTCATTTCCGGAATTGACGTAAGCGGTGACATTTCCTGGAATAGTCGCACTGATCTGAACATACCTATAAAGGAAACCACAAAGATACAAATGAACACATATTCACCAGGCTTCATTTTTCATAATGTAATCATACATGTCACTGAACCTTTTTAGCTCTGCACCTTTTGGTTTGTATGAAATTAATATTGCCTTGAAATGACTTACTGTGGCTGTAGTTGACATTCTGAGTAGTTGACATTAATTCCATTAGTGGAAGTTTTAGGTGGACATTTCTCACAGATCACATTTTTACCTTTAAAACAAACAAACATTTTAGCGAAAAAACAAGTTAAATTCTGTGGAGAAAAAAAAACCCATAATATTTTTCATACTATTCATTCTTATGTGTTATATGCTGATAAGTATATTGTTACCTGCAAACTTTATCCCTGAACCTTTTTGGCAGATGCATCTTTGGTGTGTGTCGTCCACAGGTTCAAAACCTTTAAAGCACTGACACTTGGTATTACTCTTTTGTGTGCATGGCGAAATTTGCTCACTATTCAAAACTAAGATAGAGAATCAAAAGTAGTCAAAGAATTAATGCAACAGATAAGAGAAAAAAAAAATCATGTAAACAAAATTTCACTCTATTCCAAATTATTATTTCCACCACTTCAAATAGCAACTTCTTACACAGACAAGACATTCTCAAACCTTTTAAAATAAGCATACAAATATCTGGCTTTAGGTTTTACTTAGGGGTTTTAAATTAAGATAAAATTGTTGATTTCATGTTCAAAAGTCACCTGTTGTGACCAGTCAATGTTCACCTATTAATAAAGTGATGGTACGTGCTGAAGAGTAAAATGATGACCTACCACAAGGGTCACAGTTATGACATTCTTTACTTTCAGTCTGGCCAGGGTTGTATTGGTCTTGTGGGCAAGGTTCACAACTAGTCCTATCGGTTGTGGCCTTTTGACCTGCATGATAGATCCATTCAGATAAAACAATACGAGTTAACAATATCAGAGGTACTAACAGATCATAACCGTCTAAATCATAGCACATATTTACCTGGTTTACAAGAGATTCCAGATGCAGCAAGAATTTGATGAAGCATTAACAAGCACAAGAAGCTCCAGATAGAGTAAGAGCTTTGCCACAGCATGGCAGTGCTGGATAAGCGTCACACAAGTGTGTAGTCACAGGTGTTCTGCGTCTTTCAGAAAGAAACAGTGATCAATCCTTTTATCCCACACGTCAGTTTCCACCTCCCACAGAAATGGTTGCTTACTTTAATTATTAATGAAATAATTATATAGTTTTACATTTTATTTGATTAAATAATGATGTTCGTTTTTTTTTTTGTGATTTTTAATGCTACTTTAACTTTCATGACCTAAATTTTAAAATTAAATGTAGGTTAGCTGAAATTGGCCACAGAATGAAGTAACAAAAGTAATATATAAAACTAATAGAATACTAAACCTTTAGACATCAAAGACAGATATATAATAATCTTATGTGTACTTCATTCAGTCTGTAACATTTCTAAAGCTATTTTACCCAAATCTGTTTTTGAGTACGTGCACATTTGCTTACTGACACTAGTTCAAACTGAGTTCATTAAGGTCTCCATTAAATAACTGAAGTTTCATTAAATTATAAGACCAATAGGTGCATGCAAATTCTTTTGCCTGCTGACTGAATATAGGCATCAGCATATGTGTTCTTCTGTGTTCATTCAATTATTACTTAAAAAAAAAAAAAAAAAGTATGTGACTCATTGCAGTGCCTGTGTCAATTGAATGAAACTTTTTTTTCAATGGCGACATTCTTGCCTCAAACGTCCTATATCATCGTTACGTTGCAAAGGCTACAGTACTACTATCAATTCTGCACAAATAAAATAGTCAGGCCTATTAGTTTCTGCTTATTGTGTCATTGACAGTGACACATTTCTCAATGTAATGCAACAATTAAAATTTATCTTCTAGTCCTAAAGTATTGTAATGGCTAAAACTTTAGATTTAAGAACCGCATTTAATTTTCTTTTCTTTTCAACAAACAGGCAATAGTAATTCACTACACTGAATAAAATCCAATGCAAAAGAAATATTCAGCACTCAGGACAAATTTCACCTTATGGTAAAAAAACAATATCTTAAACTTATCGTAAACTTCCTAATTCATCACTTTTTCCCCGAAAGTGACATTTTAAGATATGGGCATTTTAAGGTAAAGGTTTTCCATTTTGAACATTTTTCTTATACAGTATTAGCTAACTTCAGTTGTTTCCAGTTTATCCAACAATAATAAAAATAACATTTACAAGGTTCCCCATTTCCCTGTAACAAGTCATACGCAGTGTACTGGAAAAAAGACATAAAAAACACGCCTCTTTACTCAAAACAGCCTGACATTATGAAAGCTGCAGTTTGCAGAGCTTCCGTTCTTTGCTTGTTATGGTGGTTAGAATTAGCAGAAAATTTAGGACAGTTTCTAATTGCTTTAAACAGGTTAGAAATATTGAGTATATATATTTTTCAAGTAGAATAATTTTCAATTATTCCACTAATGTATAAGGGCTGCTAAAAGTGTAGGTTTTTCATGGTGGAAGACAAATACCGGTTATCACAGATGGAAAACAGTGGTTATATTTGAAGGGGAAAACCATTTAAGTTTTGGAGGATTATTATATCCTCATCTTTGTAGATTTTATCTGAAGAATAGTTTTCTGTTCCACTGCTAAATGCTGAGAAGCACATTCATGAAATTGTATACATAAAAAACACAGAACGTAATAATAATATTTTAGATACAGTAAGAATAAATATAACATTTGATAACAAACAAAATTGTTTTAGAAACTTAAGTTCATAGTTCACTGTTTAAATCTTAATCCTAAAGTTGCTCAAGCCTGCAACACCGGTTTTCTACCAGTTTGACCATTATAAATGCATTTCTGTGTAACTACTGTAATATTGCGCTAGATGATGTTTCCAGAGTAATTTGTAATTTGACTATTTCTCAGGATAGTCAAATTACATACATCACATGGTGTTTTATTATGACATTGTTGATGTTTTGCAATGAAATCTTTGTAGTGTGTTTTGCAGTGTAATTGATATTTTGCAATGTTTAAAAAAGACACATGATGTTACATGAATGATATCCCTTAATAAGCCGAATGCTGAGTCAATCGAGGTACCCATATAAACATCCTGAACAGTAACTGAGGGCACAAATAATTCTTTGGAAAGGTGGTTTAGTGTTCTCGGGAAGAAAAAAATCTGTCAGGTACATAAAATCGTTATGTTAACCTCAAGGGTTCTACATTTACTGTAAGCTTTTCACCCCCATTATAGCTCACAGAATTATCATGAGCTTCTGTACTGTACATGACTAGTGTGTTTTGCTTTTTTTTTCTGTGTGAGCAGATGTTTCCTTTGTGGTCTCCTGTTGCCTTTAACTGTCCCAAAACAACATGTTGTCAAAGATTTTTAATTAACTAAATAAGCAATGAAATTTAATTAGCAGTAGACCAGGAAACCATTTCCACTATCTAGCTATGTTTTGCCAATATATCATTAAAAATCTTTTATGTAGTTCATTTAATACTAATTTGTCATTTGAAATGTACTATTACCATGCAAATATCTCATCTCTCATATTACAACATTTGTGACCTAAAATAGGCCTATAAGTTAAAAAATTAAAAAAACCTTACAGTAAAAAATGTATATACAAAAAGCTGAATGAATCAATACATAACCAATTGTTCATTATTAGTTAAAGTTTAAGTTATGCCAATTGATATTTCATTTAATAGATTTCTCACAGACATAATGAAGCATCAAGAAAGCTAAAAAAAAAAAAAAAAAAAACTCAAAACTTTCAGTCTTACTACTAATAGGTCCATTAATATAAGAGCACTGGTATAAAACCATCACATACTGTACCTTTAAAGTATTAAAATATGATGATTAATATAAACATGATGAACATAATGAATTAATGCCTGGGAAGAATGGAAAATATTGAATCAGCAATGTATTTCTAAATAAAATAGAGTAAACACATGTCTAAAACATGCTCACAATCTGAAACGTCATAGTCTTCCAGAGATATCAGTTATTGAAGCCTTATTTTAACCTTATGTTTGCCCTGCTGTGTAACTGACATATAAAATATGCAGTATACACACAGAGACCACTGTGTGAGAGAATTCGACAAACTGTTCTTGTAGATACAACTGGTTATGTAGCTCTGCTGCATTTGAAAAAGGGCTTGCCCTGGAATGTCGAACCAACAATCGGTCCTCTCGAACAGTTGTCTTACTGGGTCTGCCTGACCTGGGCCTGTCCTGCTCTAATCTGTGATTGGTTGAATCCTTTAAAGATCCTCTAAACAAAGTCTGACCATTCTGTCATAATTAAATAATCATGGCATGATGAGATTTTATTTTGGTAAAATAAGCATAATCTAGAAGCCTTAGCCTTTCATATAAGCCACTTCTGATTCCAAATGATGAACTAGAAGTCAAGTTATTATTTGTTGTTCCTACAACTTGGATAGGCGACAAGACTTTTGTCAGGATACGTATTATAATACTGTTGAATTATTAGTTTAATATTACTTAAAGTTACTTTAATATTTACATAGAGTAACATATGTGAATTTATTTACAGGTTATGCGTAATTTTTTTGTTCTCTTTCAGGTTATGCAAATTTCTGGGATTCACCTGTGGTTTATACAGTTTCACAAAATAAGGAAACATCCAAGACATTGGTCCCATATTGTTTAGTGGCTGCTGAATCATTGCATGAAATGATTCTGCTTCTTCCTAACTCTCTGTTCATGAAACATGACTGTAAAATGTACCGATTCTTTTTTTGTGTGTGTAATTAGGAAACCAGGTAAGATGAAAAATAAACTAAGAAATATTCAATAATTAAGTTCCCTCGACTTATGACCTCTGTGTTTCAGTGTTTACCGGAATAAGCAGTGAATCGACCCTGATCGTACTCATTTCATTCCACTACATTAAAGGACATTAACTGCATGAAATCGTTGAAGTCATTACATTACAGACTTTCAGAAATACATTCTGAATCATTATTCATTAGGACCCAGGTGAAATCTCTTACCCCCATCTTTCAGGGCAATAGTTTGTTATTGTACTCATTTTCATATTGTGACCTATCAACACAGAAGACATTCAGGCATTGTTTACCACTACTACTATTTTATCTAGAGAGGCAGATGAGATTAATTAATTGGTAATTAATTAAGTAATAAGTAAATGATACTGAAATCTTACCTCAATCTGCAGCTGTCTAGAACTTAAATTGGTATCTGGTATCCCCAATATATCAAAATCCCATATCAGATATTATATCAGATAAAAAAAAGAAATTAGGAAAAATAGGAATTGGGAAATTCTGTCTTGTGACAAGGCATTATATACAAAATAATAAAAATAAATTAAAAAAACCTAAAAAAAATTAAACAGATTTGATTTTATTCTGGTTTTGCCATACTTAAAATAGAATAGAAAAAAGGTTTGTATCATATCAAACTGCAGAGGTATGTTTTATTGTGAGTTCCCAGTACACTGTACAGTAATGCTCTGGATATGAAATTCTCCTAGAGTCCTCTTGCATCTTTTCATATCTGGTGTGTGACTTGAGTGAATTTTATTTTGAGAAAAAAAAATTATTAAAAAAAATCAACAATTTACATGAATGTGTACAAGATATGCAGGTCTACAAGAAGTCATAATGTGGACAGCCAAGTGTTCAAACCATTACATGAAGCCAACATTACAGTTACAGTGCCCTCATTGTTTTCTACTGTGATTGTATTTACGTTTGCTCTACCATGCTTATGCCGCTTAAAATAAATAATACTTTATAACTTTATAACTATGAAGTTGGGAACTAAAGTACAAACATTAGTTCGACATTTACAGAAAGTGGTGTTATGTATACACACAGGTACAGGTCAGTTTTCTGGGCTGCTCATTCAGATTATTTAAAATACAATGGAACCTTGGATTATGAGAATATTTAGTTCTGGAAGCCGTCTCGTATTTCAAAACACTCGTAAACCAAAGCGGATAATGGAAACTCAAATTATTCGTTCCACCGTCCAAAAAATAAATACATAAAAATAATTAATACAAAATAAAAAAATTAAGTAAATAAAGTAAAAATAAAACAACTTTACCTGTAAAAAAAGTAAAAATAAATCCCGACAGATAAGTGTTTCCATTTGCGCGCGAAGGCGCTGTGCATGTGTTTGTGTGTGGGAAGCTAAAGTAAGAGGAGAAGAAGAATCAGCCCCTCCCCTCTTCTCGTCTTACACAGTAACCCTTCGTCCTCTTTGAGTTTTTCACACAAACTCACACACACACACACATATTAATGAAAAGACTGTTTTAAAAGAAATATTTACAAGGAACATCGCTAATGACACATGAGCGCATACTAATGGAATGATTGCTGTAAAGTAAAAATAAAACAAATTAACCTGCACTTTACCTTTGAAAAGAATCGTGACAGCAGTGTTTCCATTAGAGAGAGAGAGAGAGAGAGAGAGAGAGTGTGTGTGTGTGTGTGTGAAGGAGGGGAGGTGGGGTGTGTGTGAAGGGGCACGGTGTCCAATGATGTGCGCAGACAAAGTGTAGGCTGATACAGAGGTAGAGAAAATGGATCTTTAACTTCTCTAATGACACTTTCTTTTGCTTTACACGCGCGCACACGTGTGTTATAATAAACAGTACACGCGCGATGTACACAGACGCATACAAACACAAAATAAAAGATGTCTTACGTGCACACAAGTGGTCAAAGCGTTATATTAAACAGGGGTGTACGGATGTTGATTATACCAGCGCACTAAGACCGAGCAGGGGAGACGATTACCCACAAGAGAAAAACCGTTGGCTCAGTTGTGATCACGTGACGCTTGGCGTCAAAACAAGATGCTCATGTGTGATACATGATACATGGTAATCATAAACCAGGACTTATTTGTTTTCCAAGTCAAGATATAATAAAAATCTTTGCTCTTCTTGCTGAACACTCACAAACCGTGTTACTCGCAATCCAAGGTTCCACTGTACCTGTATGTAGTTCAGTCTCATGGTGTTTTGAGCAGAATTGTCAGAGATGGTGTTTTTCAGTAGACCATCCATTCATCCATCCATTCTAGCCGACATTGCTACATGATAGTTGGACCATGACAGGCATGTTAAGCTTGACATCAAACTCCAATCACAATATGATGAAAATTAGAAAATATAAGTGTAAATACTTAATGTACTTAAAGCAGTTGTTTTGATGAAATACAAAAAATTACGGTGATGTCACAGATTACACCAACCAGTTTCTCACAGGGGAAGTTTCCCTAAAATGACAGGGTGGACAGCAATTTCAGGGACACATACAAAATATTTATCATAATCACAAAGAAATATAAAAATCAAGGTGACTTGTTTAATTTTAAAAGAATTTATAAGAACATATGAAAACTATGTTCATTTTGTATAATTTAACGGCTTATCTTTCACTGAAGTTAGCCCGAGCAGCTTGTGGGACCTGAAAAAAATCACTATGAAAAGCCATACTACTAAAGCAAATTGGCATCTCAATTATTTACAATATATCAGCCTTTGAAAAACACATTTCGTAATTTAATAAGTTCAGTTTGTAGATCTGAATTGAGCTTCATGAAATAGGACCCATTTAATATTCTTTTTAAATATTAGGAATGTGATTTTTTTTTTATGTGAATTTGGAAATATTAAATTAAATTTATATTGAAATCTAGACTTGAAATTGATTATTGAGAATATTATGTAAAATTCAGTGCACATAAATTCACCTAATATATGCCAATTTGCTTCCTGTACTGTAAGGAAATTTTCCTACACTCCCAATCAAACAAAATGTTATAAAATGAAGGAAACGCATTTCCAGAGACTTATAACGGTAATGAGTGTCTAAATATTTTTATCATGTGTAATATATCCTCAGAATTGCATTATTTGGCAATACCATGATAATTGTCCGGTTCTTTTGAGAACACCAGACACACTTTAGTGATATTGACCCAGTTAACTAGCTCTGCTGGCTAACTGCCTGTAATCTGGTGACGCTGTTAAAATGGCGGATCCTCCACACAAGACTCAGCATCCATCAGACGTCCCGTTCCCAAGACCACAAGGAGGCACTATCGCATAAGATTGTCTTTATTTGTTGCTATGCGAAGAAGAAGACGATAATTTCAGTCTTGTTTACGTTGGTTGGCTAACAAATTCTCTGAATGGGCAAATGGCCTTAAGTCCATGCTATGCTTGTTTGTTTTGTAACAGTCGACCTTGATGTTATCGGCACTGCGTCCTGGCTATGAGTATTAGCGAGCAGGATTCAGGTAACTAGCATTAGCTCTCGCACTGACATGGACGAGCCGTGGGATTTCGAGTTCCTCTCTCGCGTCGTGGACAGTTTAGTGTCTTTTCTGGCCGAGTTTGTGGACGACTGGCTGGCCAACGACATGAGAGTCGCTGTGTTCAAAATACTTTTCAGCTGGCTTATCGTCAGTTTAATCGCCATACACTTCGCTTGGAAAGTGTACGGTAACACGGTGAACGACATGTACTACAGGCAAGGTGAGAGACTCCGGCTGACTGCAGTGTGTTGTTCATTGGAACAAGTACATTGGAGCACAATAATAATAATAAAAAACCTTAACCGAATAAACATTAGATGTTCGTTTTCTTGTATGTTATACCCATAATATTTTTATATGCTAGGGATGAGGAGTCACCAGTCACCTCCCGATACGATATCATCACGATACCTATGTGCGATTCAATTACAATTGCGTATCATGATTTTATAAATATCTCGATTCAATATTACATTTTCCTCAGAGGATTTAACGCATACAAATCTTGATAATGTAACAGCGTAAAAACGTGTTTTAGTTGCGCCACTCAGAAGCTTCTGTGCTCGGTGCAGAATCGTTTATAGCTTAGGCCATTTGTCAGATAACCGGTTGGGGAATCAACCTGAAACCCAGCCAGTTCTGGTCATTGGCCGATCGACTGGTTCATCTCGATTATAATATATATACACTATATATATATATATATATATATATATACACACACACACACACACTGTTTTATTGGCAATACGTGAGTTGCCACACAACAGAATTGTGATTCATAACTGAATCAATGTTTCCAATTATATATGTATGTAAGACCCAAATGTCCTCCTGTAAGGATACAAGTATTTCTCCCAACTTCATTGTCTATGTATCCTAGTAAGATCCTCATTGTTATGGTATAATTCCTTTGGAAAACATTACTTTTGTAGATATTAAGTTCATAAGTTTCATCAAATGTAACAGTAGACAGTGTCATTACCTTTTATGTCATAATGTGAGGAAATAATATATCTGCCGAACCATTGGAGCCACATTTTTTAATTACTTTTTGTTTTTTTTTAAATTTTCTCCCCAATATTAGTCGTAGCCAATTCCTCCACGTCACTAGGGTACTAGGCTCCCACATTAAGACTACTACTACCACTCGGGAGGGCGAAGACTATCCCGTGTTTCCTCCGAACCGCGTGACGTCAGCCGACCGCATCTTTTCGAACTGCTTGCTCACGCACCATTAGGGGCCGGATGATAGGGCAAGCGCTTTACCACTGCGCCACTCGGAGGCTACCATTGGAGCCACATGAGGAGCGGCAGCGAGTTGACCTCACGCTCCATTTGCAGTTAACGGTAGCAGACAGAGAGAAAGTGAGCTTCAAACAGAGCTTGAAGATGGGTGTGAGATGTACAGTGTGCATTACAAACACCTCAACCCTCAGTTCACACGCCCTTGTTGTTTTGAAAGCAAGTTTGTGCACGGTATTTCCAACTCCCTAGGTTTAAATCTCTGTTCAGACGGATGTATTGTTTTGTTGACACATTCTTAAGATGTCATTAGGAGTGAGTGGAAAGGCATATCTCACAGGCTTAATGATCATGTAATGAAAGAGGATTATTTACTCTATTGTTTGATTAAAATAGGATCCGATACCATAAGTATCATGTTTCATTGAAAGGTTTATAATGTTGTTTGTTAATCACGTTTTCTATTTGGAGAAATCATGACATAAATGATCCGTAAATGAAGTCCATAAATCATGATCATTATTGATTTGAAACAAACAAACAAAAAAACCCTGTCTATCTGCCTTTAAGTGTGTGTGTATTACAGCCTTCAAATGAATAAAAGTTTTCTTTATTTTGCAATCACCTTTCTTTTTCATTAATCAGGAACTGGGGGGCAGAATGGTGGCACACCAGATACAGCACCTCACCTGAGTGGATGGTAGGTGTCCAGACTTCTTTGCTTCCAGGTACACTATTCTCAGATTAACTGTATTTGTGAGATTTTATCTTTTTTTTTTTTCATTTTGCTTCAGTGCATTACATGGCAGGCCAGTGATTCGATTTTGGATTTATTGGCAGTTATTGCATGCCTCTTCACATGCAAAGCATGATCTTTTGTATTTATGTTTATTTAAAAGTTAAAAGCAGCGTTTTTCCCAGCTGGGTAAAAAGCACATTGTTTTCCCAGCACTTTGTTTATTTGTATTGTTTCAAAAATACAGACTGACACTAAGTTCTTTTTTTTCTATTCAGGGATAATGCTGCCAGAGAAATCCTGAAGTCACATCATGAGTGATCAGACAATAGCTCCGTTCATATTTTGGCTTCGGCAGACCATGATGACTCATCAGACCTAAGACTTTGTGGGGGAAAAATTAAGACAGGCTTGAGATGTCTTTGTGATATCTATGGCACAAGATGACCAAAAAAGAAACCAGTTCTAATGCTTTGTGAGAAGGAATGAAAAGGACTGTGACTGACTTTTGAGACATATAGCAGCACTTTGTTGAAAAGACTCTTTGTAATATGTAAATTATATGAATCCTCATTTAGATTCATTTCCATCCTTTCAGCTGCAAGCTTGTACATATAGCACTGAAAAGTCTCAGACTGCTCAGATATTGGGCAGCCAATTTTAAATGTTATTTATATCAAGATATTTAGCATTACTTAACCTACACACAATTCTAATAATAAAATTGATAAAGTGAACTTGTTAATTGCTTTGTATTAATCAGATGACCCAGGAAAAACATTGCAATGCAACATTATCTTTGTCCTACAGAAAATACTGGGACTTCACCCTAATTTCACCAGCAGCTTAGACGTTCAAGGAAACAGCTCATATATTTGTCTGCTAACTAGCTAGTCAGTTGTTTCTGTAGCTGAGCAGACTATATACATCATGCATATGCACTGTGAATGAAATCCACTGACACTCTGCTATTGCAACAATAAAGGCAATTTTTACAGATGAGTTCTGTCATTATGAGATTTTAAAATTAGTTGTTTATTGGTCACTATTAAAGCTGAATTTAGTACATTCACAATTTGTCTTGAAGCAATTAATACACAGCTCTAAATATATTACAACTATAAAATTAGAGAACAATCATAATATCCTCTTATCTTGATGGCAAACATAGATAGAAACAAACTGTAGGATGCTTTTAATCCTAATAGCTGGATCTATATTTCATTTGATTGTTAAAGTCACAGTTTTCCATATACTTGAGATTATTTACTCGGTCGTGGCGGTGGGGGGAGAATCATCATATGAACATCCATTACATTGGTGCCTGTGAGCCCTGGCAGGAGCAATTTCTGCCCTTTGAAAAGGGATGAGAAGAACGTGAATGAATCATTGTTGCGCAGAAATCCGTCAATGTCCAGTCCTTGACTTCTGGCCTCTGCTTCTATGTTCCCATCACTAACTGCTCCAGCTGCTTCAGTAGGGCCATCTTGACCATCAGTTCCACCACTGAGGAACATGGACATGCTTCTCTCTGCTGCTCTGCTGAGCTCTAGCCCTACCCTAAGGGATAACTCTTGGTTTCGTCCACCTCTGCCTTTCCCCAGTAGCTGTACAGTGGGTTCACCTCCAGCCAGCAGACACGTTGTGAGGCAGCTTTCCTGGCACTCTTTTAAATGTTTCATTGTGTTACGAAGTTCCCAGCTGCCCACCCCGACCTCTGGCCCCAGTTTGAGAATCTGATCCCTGAGCTCTGGAGGCTCCTTATCTGGAGAAGAGGCAAAGCGGGACAGCAGACCATAGAGTTGGGCTACAGCTTGGACATTACCACATACGCCTGGAGACAGAATTACTGGTTGAAGGCCTAACTCTCGAGCTTTACAACTGGCACACTCCAGAGCAATAGCATTGGAGCCAATCACAGCATTGAGAATGTTGCCTCCCTGTGGTTGATCCTTCAGCTTGCTTCTCTGTTGAGAACCAGTTTGATTCAGAACCTCTTTTACAGATAATGGGAGAGTGGCAGAGAGGTTGTAGCGGTTTAGGATGGCCCAAACCTCTACCAGTGACGTCTCAGTCCATACTGTTGGGCCGCTGGCTATGAGGTCTACTGGATCTCCAATGATGTCAGAAAGAATTAGACTGACCACCTAACAGAAGAAACAAAATTTAATTACTTGATACTTGGGCTACAATCATTTCTTTCATTTTACCTTGTGGCTACAGTAATGTGAAATTAAAGTAATCCTTCCATTCTACATTTTTATCAGGACTCAGTAATTGTCTGACCCTGACCATCACAAACACCTATGAATAAAAAAATAAAATAAAATCGGACAAAAACAACCTCAAATTTTTTTTCCTCAAAAAAACAAAAAAACAAAACAAAACAGGAGAACAAGAACCCGGTGGGAAAATTAAGTATACCCTGTAATTCAAAAACGTACAACCACAATAACCCGAGTAAACTCTTTTGGAGGAGATTTTGGCCCACTTTTCTTTAAAACACTGCTTAACTTCATTGACATTTAAACACATTTGATTATGCACCAACCACAGCATCTCAATGAGGTTAAAGTTTGGGGACTGAGTTGATCAATTCAGCAGCTTGATTATCTTCTTTAGCCATTCAGATGCCATGTACACTAACAATGTCCAAAATCTTGAGTTTACTTGGGTTATTGTGTTTGTACATGTTTAAATTACAGGGTACACTTATTTTTCCCACCTGGTTTCTCTTCTACTTTTTGGAGGTAGAACAAGCTTAAGCTGATAGACAGATAGCCTCACATTTGTCTAAAGAATATCCCCCCTCCCCCCCCCCCCCCACCACCCTGCATGATACAGTAGGTGCTATGTGGGGTTCTATTGTGGTTTGTTCAGATGACGTTTCACAAGCCTAAAACATGCTGTCATATTCTTTTTTGTGGAAAGGGGCTTTTTCGTAACCACCCTTGCATGAAAGCCATACTAGTCTCTTTTTTGTTTGTTTTTCTCTAATTAACATAAAAATTGTATGTGGTTACAAAGACCTGTAGGTCACATGATGTAGCTCTTTTTTATCTTGGATAAAATCCACTCCTTAAACTTAGATAATGTCAGAAGTGTCTTATGTGGGCTAGGGAGAAAAGGACCTGGACCGTTGCTCAGTAGTTCAATGTCCTCATTTCATGTAAAAGAACATTTTTTCATTTCATTTGTAAGGTCCAAGGAGTCTGAAGGAAGACTAGAAAGGCTGAGGGTCCAAGTTGCTTGAAGTCCATTGTAAAGTTTTCACAGTCTGTGATGATTTGGGGCTCATGTTGGTCCACTTTGTTTAAAGTCCAAGTCAATGCAGCCATCTATTTGGAGATTGCAGAGCCCCTTATACTTCCTTCTGCTGAAAGGCTTTATAGAGATGATAATTTCCTTCTTTTTTTAGCAGGAATGACATGCCCAGCAAATCATTTAGCACTATCACTAAATTATTTGCTGGGCATGGCATTTCTGTGCTTCACTGGCCAGCCAACTTGCCTGACCTGAACCCCTTAAGGAATCTATGGGGTATTGTCAAGAGGAAGGTGAGGAACACCTGATCCAATAATACAGACTATCTAAGCAACCTGGTCTTCAATAACACCTCAGCATGGCTGCTCGCCACCATGCCTTGCCGAACTGATGCAGTAATTTGTGCTAAATGGAGCCCCAACCAGGTATTAAGTGCCTGATATGCCCTGGATGTATAGTACATGAGCTGTAAGCCATAATCCTCAAAATTGAAACAAACACAGTGTGACATAGGCGTGACATATTTCACTTTGTGTGATCTACAATATGAGTTTCACTTTTTAAATAAAGTTGTGAGAAAATAACTTCTATTTTTTTATCTACTATATAAAGTATATACTGTATATACAATATGTAGGCTTACAGAAAATAGTGTGTAAAAAAGATATACAGTACATTATGCTTGAAACTTTCTAATGGATGGAACTTTCTAAATGCTAACATATAGTTCCAGTTATTTGTAGCAGGTATTACATGCATTAGGTATAATTAGTTAAATAATTAGTTATAATTTGTTCTCTGTGTGCATCTCTGAATATTTAAAACAGAAAATTATTTGCACACTTCTTTGTAAATCAACGATGGAACACAAATTACTCACATGCATTATTATTAACAAACATCATAAGTGAAATCTGTGAGACAATTCATCATTGCAGATGTAATAATAGCATCTGAAATAAATATCAGCCACTTTAAAATTCATTTGCTCCAGATGTGTGATTAAAAATCCCAAATGAATTTCAATGAATTTTACTTATGTTTCAGTTATTTCAATTGAATAAATGTGCAGAATAAATGGGTTATATAAATATAGTCTCTGTTTAATGGCTTTTTTTTTGTAGACAGTTACATAGTTTTACCTGGGCAGGGTGTGCGTAATGGGCCAAACCTCCACCTTTTAACAGTGACAAGGCTCGTCTCACTGTGTTTAACTCCTGTATTGTAGCTCCTGCAGCTGCTAGGTGACGTGTCACTTCTTGTTTTTCCTGTAGCGTCATTGGTGGGACCGGAGCAGGTAGTAGAGCAGATCCGCCACCTATGAAAAAAGATGTCCACAAAATCTATTTCAATTTCATCTGACAAAAACTGGATGCCATTCAGAGTATGTTTTTTAAATACAATTCTACTTGAGTGGCAAATAGTTTAAACCATCAGCCATAACATTACAACATAAATATTATGCCCAGTGTTATTTACATTCTCCTTGTGCTGCCTTGTGCCCGCCTCGGCGCAAGACTCCACAAAACCTTTGGGGGTATGCTGTGGTGTCTGGTTCCAGGATATTAGCGACAGATCCTTTGGGTGCTGTGGGTTGCGGGGTGGGGCCTCCATAGATCAGACTTGTTCATCCTACGCATTCTGTGGGTGGTGGATTGGATTGGGATGTGGGAAGTTTGGGTGCCGGATCATCGACCCCCTCCACAAGGAGGGTAAGCCACAGAAGGTTGTTGCTTTATGGGCTGGCTGTTTCTCTATCGAAACATATTCATGGAAAGTTGACTGGAAGGGAAAAGTGTGGTGGAAAAAATATGCACAATCAACAGGAATGACCACAGCCTTGAGAAGATGATTTGAAGCTAAGCTGATTCAAGAACTTGGGAGAGCTTCACAAGGAGTGGAGTGAACTTCTATGCATTTCTAGTATCAAGCCACTCTTTAAACTGAGACAATGTCAGAAGTGTCTCATGTGGTCTAAGGAAGAAAGGACCTGGACCGCTGATCAGTAGCTCAATGTCGTCATTTCAGGTGAAAGTAAACTTTGCATTTCATTTGGAAATTAAGGTCCCAGAGTCTGGAGGAAGGAAGAGTAGAAAGGCAGAGAGCACAAGTTATTGGGAAGTCCATTATAAAGTTTCTACAGTCTGTGATGATTTGGGGCTCCATGTCATCTGCTCATGTTGGTCCACTTAAGACAATGCAGTCTATTTGGAGATTTTAGAGCCTTTGATGCTTCCTTCATAGGGATGACAATTTTCTTTGCCCAGTTGTGCCCAGTGTTATTTAACTATCCTTGTTCTGCCTAGTGCTCGCCTCGGTGCAAGAATCCACAAAACCTCAGGGGGTATGCAGTGGTGTTTGGCTCCAGGATGTTAGCGAGAGAACTTTGGGTGCTGGATTGGGATCTGGGAATTTTGGGGGCTGGGTCAGCAGTCTTGGGCTTTTTGGGCCCTGTGCATGGCGTGCTGTGTTGCACTAGGTGTTCTGGTGGCTGTGTATCATGGGCAACAATGACTTTTTGCAGCAATTTGTGCTGCACTGGCTTTTCTGTGGGATCGGACCAAACAGGCATGAGCCCCCGTGGGCATGAGTGAGCCTTGGGTGGCCCTGATCCTGTTACCAGTTTACTTTTACATGAAGTATAATCAAGGGTAATGTGTTAATGTTACGGCTAAACAGTGTATGTGTAACTCATCTTGATGTTGATTATAAAATAAAATTTGTACCTGATATAAGGACAAGCAGCAGATCTCTTTCTGTAAGATTGCTGGCGAGTTCTCTGATGCCCTCTGCTGATTTTTGGGCATCTGTGTCTGGCAGGTTGTGTTTAGCTCCTTCCATGACTTTGATTTTACTTCTGGCATCGAGCAACATATTCCTGAAATTATATAACAAAAGAAAAATAATCATAACGTTAAAAGAATAATAATCCAAATAAGAAGAAACAAATGCCAATAAGATTACAGACAATAATATTAAAATAATTTACCCTTTTCAAAAGTCCCCACATGAAAATTTCTATGGATAAAACAATGTATACAACAGATACTTACAGCTTTCTGTGATGTCGCAGTGTTTCCTTAATTCCATGAGGCACACTGACTATTCCGTGAACCAGGTGATCTCCCACAATCCTTTCTACCTCTGCAGCCATCCCCAGCACAGCTTTTCCGAAACCAACAAGATACAGGTTATGACAGAGCTTGAAACTGTGCTCGGCCACCACCAGCTCATCGACCCGTCGCTGTAATGCTCTGCGCACTATAATGTCCGGCTGCACTCCCTCCACAGCGGCAGCAAAGATGGCCCGAGCTTGTTCTTCTTGTGAACACATGCTTCTTACCCATAGAGGACCCCAGCGAAGAACAGAGCGAGAGAGTGTTAGGACTTGTGCCATGGACCAATCAGTTCATCCACAGTGGTTGGAAAAAGGTTCCTGCTGACATTTTAAACAATAAAGATAAAATGTGGAAGTACAAATTGAAAGACGCATTTTTACACAGCATTTACAGTGGTATTCTTATACAGGGTGAATATTACTACGTTAAAACCTTGTAATACTGTAGGACAAACATAGTAATTCTTAATAAAATTGCTTGTTGGCAACTGTATTGGCCTCTATAAAATGATGGCAGGCAATTTTAAAGTTCCCAACTCGCTTTAATTAAAGTTAAATTGAATTCAAGTTTACAATCATGTTCAAAAGTTAATACCTCCACTTTTCATTTTATGTATTTCTGTGTATAAACATAATAAAAATCATCTGATCGTAGCGGGTTGCAGGGTATACACAGCTCTCTTAAGGCCCCACCACAGCATTTTAGGTTAGGTTGAGATCTGGACTTTTGACTAGTCCATCCCAAAATCTTGATTCTTTTATGAAATGCTGTTTGGTTTTCACCATACATGGCACTGAGGGTAATAACTATTGAACATGACTGTATTTCTGTAGAATTCTTAAGAATGGTTAACAGTGGCACAAAACAAAAAATCTGATGTATATATCAGTATATATGGATAGATAAGTCAAGGGTGACATGAGAAAAAAAACCTTGAGATAAACATTACATAAATATATACTGTACAGTACCAGTCAAAAGTTGGATAGAATTTTCTACATTCTGGAACAATAGTGATTTCTATGAACCCATATTGCATTAGGCTATACACACAGTGAATATACACACACACTAGTATATATAGTATTGAGAGTGACAATAAACAGCACAACAATGTGAACAATGACCTGGCTAGTATGACTGACTTTGATTAAAAAAGAAGCAAATTCCTCATTCAGTCACTTACCAGCAGTTTGGAGTCAAGAAAAGCACTTTTTACTAAGTAACACATGCAAGTAAAACTCAGCAGTTCAGTCTATCTAATTGTGTTCAAACTGCATCACTAAACCTGTTTACTGTGTGAGTAATGATTAACTGGTACTGATAATAAACCATGGAGGGTTGAATCATTACCTCATCTTTGAAGGCTTCTTTAACTGCTTTAGACAGTCTCTGGACACACACATATACACAGGCGGTCACTACAAAAGAGCTTGTGTTAAAATGGTCCAAGAACAAAACACTAGGCTATATTTACCTATAATCATTGCCTAACATTTTTGAGTATCTATAGGTGCTATAATCAAGCAATATCACAATATCACAGCAGTGCTGATATTCAGGCAATGATTATATATCCGACCGAGTCATGTGATTAAACGGGAAGAATTCCCCAAGTGGTGATAATAGAGCACAACAGCAAAGGGATGTTTAACTACAATTGTTAAACTGGTGTTATGTCATCTTAAACAGCACACCAGCACGACCTTAAGTGGAAAATTGCTTTTACCTACGTGTTTCCCTTCTATGGGTTCGGACTACATGGGCCAGGTCTGGCCACCCATGACCCTGTCGCCAGTTAACTGGTTTTTCTTACTTGGATAACTTTTGTTATGTCCTGACCATTGCAGCCTGGGAACATCCCATAAGGACTGCAATATTAGAGTTGCTAGCTATTTGGCCCTTCTCACAGTAGCTACATTTTCAATATCTCATTACAATGGCGACTGAAAGTGGGTGGGCTATATTAGGCAGCACGTGAACCTTTCTTCCAGAATAATAATTTAAAAAAAAAAAATGGGCAAGCATAAGGATTTAAGTGACTGTGACAAGGGCCAAATTGTGATGGCTAGAGGACTGGAAATGTTGGAAATTGGAGCTGCTCTCCACTCTTACACTAGGTTATGTTTATACGTGTCCTTAATGTGTAATTTATTATTTTATTTTTCAATGTTTTATTGGTGCGAAAAATTCAAGAGTACAGATTCGTACAGAAACTTGAACTGTGCAATATTTTGTTATATGCAGAATAAATTATACACAATATAACACAAGGTTTGTCCTTAAATAATAATTATTTCTTATTAGCTTACACCTAGAAAGGTTGTAAAATGGGTACAATTTCCTTTAACCTTTTTTGTTTGTTTGTTTTTGGGATCAAGACAATGATATTTCTAAAATTTTGAAGGAATTGAAAACTGGCGAGTGTGAACTTCCTGGCTTATACAAAGTCATAGCAAGACCAAAAGTATAACATTTATTTTTAAATTGGGCAAAACAGTTTAAAATTGAATAGGTTTCCTTGCTTTACGCCAGTGGTTCTCAAAGTGTGGGGCGCGCCCCACTAGTGGGGAATACAGACATGA
>JAOVVA010000017.1:7178469-7190544 GCA_028565275.1 Leiocassis micropogon | reverse complement strand
TGTTTGACACACATGCTTCAACAACCGGTCACGCGAGGAGCGTTCCCATAGCATTTTCACGCAGCATCTCGTTCCCGTTTTTTCAGGGACCAGGGTTACAGCAAAGTAACCCGAGACGTTTTCCAACAAGACAGTGGCCCCAAACACACCTCTAAGTTATGAAAGAGCCATTTGTCCAAGAAGGAGAGTGATGGAGTGCTGAATCAGATGACCTTGCCTCCACAATCACCCAATCTAAATCCAGTTGAAATGGTTTGGGATAAATTGGAATGGAAAGTAAAGGAAAAGTAGCCAGTGAGTACTTAACACCTCTGGCAATTCTTTTAAGATAGTTGGAAAACCATTCGAGGTAAATACTTCATAAGGCTGACTGAGAGAAGGCCAAGATTTTTTTTTCGGAGGCAAATTTTCTTCAAAGCAAAAGGTGGTTACTTTGAAACATCGAAAATATAAAACATATTCTGGGTTTTCTTGACTACATAATTCTATATTTGCTCTGTCATGTCCATCGCCCAACTTTTACTTGTTTATTGGATTATTGAGTTAAATTACCTGTAATTATACTGTAGTTGTTTTCCTGGATTTAATAAAATTCCCCATTTTCCTGCACTTCTGTCCTCCTTTCCACCAGTCCTAACACACACACACACACACACACACACACACACACACAGTGGAATAAGATTAAATTTTGATTAATTCTTGCCAACTTGAGCCGGTGGCTACAGCCTAGTTTCAGAAATGCATTTGTGTAATCCGGAGAGGAGCCAAAGGGTCAACTAAACCCTGCATGTCTTTGAAAATCTGTACTAATTATATAAGCAGTATAAGGTAAACTCATGTGAACATAAGCTTTTCCCTAATAAATGTGATCAATTAAGAGAGTCTGATCTTTCCTAAGATGTTGGAATATTTTCTGAAACAATCATATTAATTAACTTTCCATTATGGCATTGAGTCTGTCTGGTTCTGTCAGCTTCATAGACTGTAATAGCTTTTGAAAGTATGTACATATATTGTTTCCTAATTCCAGCTGTGATGCATATTTGATGCAGATTATTCCTGTTCTAACACACGTGCTAACCCTGTGAATACCATCCACTCTCCTGTTATTTCATTCACTGTTCATAGGGCCATGACATGTCCTCGAATGTCTAATTAGTCTTTTGGTATTGCCATTCAGACTCTTTCTTCAGTGAATGTTTTTTTTCACAGCTTTGAAAAGCTACATGGTGTTTTTTACAGCTCCTTACCTGGCTCAAGTTGACCTTGTCAGTGATATTTCTGTCTGTGTACCTGGGGGCATTTTGCAGACATAGCTGCCAGTTCTGGCAAGTGGAGACATGAAGGGTTACCTTGGAAACAGGGCCTCCAGAAAAGGGACATGCAGCAGATTCTTGGAATCGCAAAACACATTCCATCATTTTGCAAGGTAAACAAAAAAAAAATGCTACAGCAATCTGTTTGTTAAATTGGCAGTGTGTTTTTTTTTTTTTTTTTTACATTTTTTTAAATAGGGATTTGTCTAGCACCAAATACTAATGATGTGTTAATAATTTTTCCTAAAATTAAAAAATGTCTTAACAGTGGAGTTCACAAGAAATTTTTAGAAAAAATTTTTAGAATATAGAATTAAATTTGAATGAAATTTTCTAAACTCTGTCCTCAGAGGACTTAATGTTCAATTGAAACAATGAGGTCAACATGTCAATTTAAACTAAACTTGTTAGTTGTATGAATTGGCTTCAGTGCATAGATGCTTCAGTGCATAGGGGCTTTAATAACAGAATATCAGAAACTAATGTACATAAAAATTAGGTGGAGGTCCAACAGGACAATGATCGCAAACACACCTCTAGGTTATGTTAGAGCTACAGTATTTGCCCAAGAATGAGAGTGAGGGAGTGATGCATTGGATGACCCGGACTCACCCAATCTAAATCCAATTGAGATGGTTGGGTGAGTTGGACTTAAGAGTGAAGGAAAAGCAGCCAACCCCTTTGGGAACTTCTTCATGATTCCAGGTGACTACCTCACGTATACAGGGTCATGGGGGGCCAGGAGCCAATCCCAGGAGACTTAGGGCATGTAGCAGTGTACACCCTGAACAAGGTGCCAATCTATTGCAGCACACACACACATACACACACTCACACACTACAGGTACTTTGAGAACACCAATTAGCCTGATCTGCATGTCTTTGGATTGTGGGAGGAAACCGGAGTACCCAGAAGAACCTCATCAAGCACAGGGAGAACATGCAAACTCTCAGACGTGAGGAATCAAACCCTCAATTCTGGAGGTGCAGGGCGACAGTGCTAACCATTAAGCCACCGTGCCGCTTGAGTTGGATATGTAACAAATAAAATTTCAGTTTTTTTTTTCTTTACAATGGGGAAGCAAAAATATGCTCCAAATATAAGCACCATCACAATAATATCAATGTTAGCAAGCCATTTATGACAAAATAAAGTGGTGATTAAATGACACTGTTGGCACCTCTGATGTAAAATTGGTTTGAAATAGATTTTCTTAGTGGTTGGTCCACTGGCTGGTAATTTTCACAGTCAAACTTAATTGTTTCAATTAGTAGCTGTTGGACTGTTGTTACGATTTTTTAAAGATTTTAATAAATAAATTATTATTATTATTATTATTATTATAATTATATAATTCAGATCCTTAGCTAGCTTTTTTCTCATGCATCTACATCAGTGATGAGCTGAACTATTTGCAGGATGAAGATGTTGATTCAGGACCATAATAGGCCTAGAGGGCCACAGTTATGATCATAATATTACTACCATGACCGCAAAGATCTATAATCTATATACTGTTTGTGTGCTTTTGTGTGTGTGTTATGGATATGAAGGCAAGACATGCTCAACGTACAGAAATACTTTTATCAAGTGTTCCAGAAACATTGACATCAGCACAAAACAACGAAGCTGAGACAAATCAGCAAGAATCAAGAATGTGAGGTCACACACACCTATCCATCCAGCTGTATTAAGAACTACAAAACAACATCCAGGTTAACCTGTCAATTAATGTACCTCTCGGGCCCAGCCAGGTGTTAGTTCAAATATTAACAAAGCCCTGGGGGAAGTGTAGCATTTCAAACCTCTCACTAGTTTGACACTCAGAAATGAAGCAAATGGCACAAAAGCAGCACCAGTGCAGAAACAATACTAACACCTTGCTATTAAAACAGAATGGGGAAGAAAACAGTTTTATTAGTCCTCATTCTGACCCATATGGGATGCATGGGTTTGTATATATTTGTAATATTCTGGTCACAGGGTAAGTCTCCTTGGCGTCAACTTGGATTATTTACTTAAACTGTCATGTTTCAATGTGCAGTAGTTACCGCAAGTCCGTAAGTCGTTAATGCCTGTCTGGTACATTCTGCGGGTTATAAGTAATTGTACTCTTGAAATTATTCAGTGCTCAATTATGCGTTCCTTAAAGCATTCAGGAAGAAAAAAGCGGAAGAAGAGAGCACTGTTTTCCTGCCAAGTATTTCCCCAATGATTTGCCTTTCTTCAAATAGATGTGCTGCATTGCAGCTATCGAAAGACATCAATGCCTGTATTAAAGCACTCTTGTTCTTGGCATAAGGTAAAGGTTATTGTTCCTTCCTAAAAAGGACTTTCATAACAGTGTAAAGAGATGCCATTGCTGAATTATGATTATATTCTGTTCTAGCACAGAAGCGAGATACTAGAGCCACAGTTTCCACTGTGAGACTTCCCCACTAATGATCGCATAAATTAAAGGAAATCATCTGGAGTATAACATTATTTTTTATATTAGGTATAAACACTCCATTTTACTGTACAGCCATAATGCAATTCCATAAAAAGTCGAATAATGGTGGTCATTGTGTAAATGGCATTTCAAATTCATGTTTGTTTGTATACAAATCTCACTACATAATAGGTGACATTCACCCGAAGATTTGATGAAACATTCATAATAAAGATATTCATGGTAAATGGCATTTTCAAGTAATTTCTTTATAAGGTTATGTGGCTGCCGTTACAGATCTTAGTCAAGTTCATCTAGTAGCAGCTTGTCTGGTGAGAGACCTGGTGACTGTGGGACCGTTTTACACTGCACTGAATGAGTCTAAATCCCAATGATTAATATCATGTAAAACAACAAAATAATGACACTTAATTTGAACATTTTTATATGAAAATATTGGAACAAAACAGTATTTTATTTTCGTTTGCACATTAATATGCAAGCATGTATAAATCACAGCAAATCAAGGGCCCAGTAAGTAACCATAGCAAAGATAAAGCAAATAAAAAGCAGTACTTTCACCTAGTTGTTAAACAGTCAGTTTTCTATTGCTTTCTTACAATTCATAACTGCAATCAGTAGTTTTCTTTGCAGTAAATCCATTCCCCAAATGTTCAGGGTTGAACTAAAACACAATTTCTTCCTATCTGTGTGCAGTTACATAAATGCATAAAATAATAATATAACCAAATTAGATATTTTATTTAACAGGTAAATTGTTTGCAAAAATGTAGTAATTACTACAGTATGTTGTGGCAAAGGTGCTGGCATTACTAACAAGCAGGCAAATATAAAAAAAATTACCACAAAAACCTTTGTGCATGTTGGTAGACATGACGGCTTCATGCTTACAGTGTACCTGATATAACATAAGTTGACTGAACTGATATTTATAATGCTTGAATTTATAAGCTACCTGTTGAGTATTTAAGCTCACTTTATATAATTGTTACAAAATTAACAAAAGCACATTTTGCTCTGCAGTCTGGTCCATGTGAGCTATTACACATATGTAATAATAAACTGTCTACAACTGTAGTTAAACATTTTTACTGATCATAAACTCACTTTTTGTAGACATTTATATAGCTGAGCATCAGATACAGTATAAATATTATTTACACTTTTAGTACAGGCATAAAAGAAAAATACCTAACTTGCCTCCCCAAATAGAAAAATTATGCTGGCTTACATACAGAAAGAAAATATTAAATGGGGACACATGGCACATCCTATCCTTTACTTTTATTATTTAATAACCTGTCTGTTGATACAAGCTAATTATAACAAGGTGTCTTTTCTTAGATGTGTCCCATGCAACTGTAGTGGCACTTCGTCATGTCCGTGTCCTGTCAGCCAGATGTTCTTTGTTAAAATAGAAAGTTCTATCAAATTTGTTTGGAACATATTGGATACATTGCAGAAAATCCTGGCTTATGGCATGATGGCAAAAGTTCAGCAAAGCTGAACATTATGCAAATGAGTGTGGCTGCTCCATTGCTTTTAACCCAAAAGGCAAGGGCTTCATGAAAGGTAATCCGTTTGTTTAGCCAGATCCAAATTTAAGTCCACATTATGGAAACAACATCAAGGAGAGAGAGAGAGAGAGAGACGCGTGTCAAGCATGTGGTCATAAATATGCAACTGGATGGCTAGCCTAAAGAAATAACAAGGCAAATATCCGGTACAACCTCTCCATAATAATTAATGAATCCTCCATTTTTAACCAGCTAGTGAGACAACATTCCCACCTCAAATGAAAAAAAAAAAGGTTTGCAAATTCACAAGTCTAGGATCATCTAGGAAAATAAAAACACTGTTTTCTCCACTCTCAGCAAACCTGATTTAACTCATTAAAAAGCTAACTGAAGTGGGTGTAATTGAACAGAGAAAACACTAAAAAATGCAGGGCGGTGGTCAACCAACAATATGGTTGAGAACCATTGGACCAATAGACTATTCATTCCTGTATCCATTCCCCATTGATCAATTGCTTTTTCCACTGGTAAATATTACACGTTTAATTTGAATATGTTAACGTAAAAAAGTAGAAGAAAAGTTATAAATGCTACGGCAACAACTGTAGGTGCTGATATCTTTTAAGTGACAATGACGCATTTTATGAAATGTTAGCATACTGTAAAACTTTGCATTAAAATTCCTTGTAAAATAATCATTGCTGATTTGCTTTGCTGCAAATTTAACTCATACTTACACTTTAAGCTAAATAAACAAATTGTAAGTTATGAGTGGAACTGTGGCTCCACTGCCATGGTGCCACTGCCTTCCTTCCAGAGCTACAGTAGTAGAACTTTTGTTCCCAAGGCATGTACTAAAAGCAACATGACCAAAAAAAGATGGTAGATGATCGTCTCCTGACTGTCCTCTCATGTGTAGCCTATAAAAAGGTCCCTGCTACCACTTGCAAATCCTCTGGCCATTCTTATCAACCTTCTCTCCGCAGGGGTAAGCAGCTGTGAAGCCTGTGATGGCTGCGGCTCTTTTTTTTGACTGCCACAAAGGAGTTTGCCCTTTCTCTGCCTAGTGGCCTTTGCAGTCATATCTGCATTTCTATAGCGTTAGGGAAGGATGCCGAACAGGCATGTGAGGCATGCCTGCTGTGTTGCAACTGGCAGTATGCTGCAATTATTCAAAGTGTTTGTTGACTGTGGTTGTTCACAGTTCGTGTCCTCCATCAGATCTCAGCAGCATTAAAAACTCACTAGTGTGCCTTTAAATGCAGCAGATTAAGAATGTGAATTTAATTAAGAATTTTGAGAAAGTGAGAGTTCATATATATATGACCTTTTAAAGTTATGAGATGAATAACTCCCAAGCTGCTGCATGGCAACAAAAAAAGAAAGCACATGATGACTCTGAGTCAGTGATGAATATCAATAAATAAATCATACGTTTACCATGATCTTTTATAGACTGCACCTGTGAGGTCATGGTCACACATTGACAAACTTGTTATTAGTATTCTAGAATATGAGCATACTGCTGGAAAGAAAGGACCCTAATAGAAGTAGATCTTGGCCTCTCTGACAATCGAACTACATGCAGAGAAGTAGAAAATGCTACTGATTAATTTATTCGACTTTGAAAATGTAAAATGAAGGAAAAAAAAATCCCAAATGTAAAACTATTCTTTAAAGTTCTAAATCAAAATTTTAATGTTCATTTAACAAAGTTAAAATTATAGTTGATACAACATTACAGAACAATTGCTAACATCATTTAATAGACAGTATCTCAAGTCTAAAATCATTTTGTCAGCTTACACTGTAGTCCATGGACAAAATTCTTAATATACTGTATTTCAGTGCACAACAGAAAAACTGATTTTTTTTTTTTTTTTTTACAAAAGAGAGAAAGAAACTTTACATTCTATATGAATACTGCCAAAGACATTTGTACAGTGCTGGATCAAACTGCTACAGCATCGACTGACCCAAAAATAATCTTTGACAATATCTATGCTGTGCTATTAAAATATACTGAACATAAAAAAGCACAGCTACTAACATTTCTCAGAAACTAAACAAAGGTTGAGCTAAGAAGGGAAAAAAAGTTATATCTACTAAATATCTGGATCATTAGACTATTTACACTGCCAATCAAAAGTTTCTGAATCCCTCTACACCAGAATTACAAAATCTAAGTACGAAATATGTAGAAATTAACTGAGACACATTTTGGGGGGAGAAAACTTGTAACTGAAAAATAAGCCTGGATAATTCTAATTAGGCACTTGTTGTAGAGGTGTTTGCGAGACTGTTTTTGTTGCTGTTGTTTTTATTGTTTTAAATCATACTCCTATCCACTCCAAAAGAAATTCTTACCAACTCTGCACACTACACGACTAATTCGATCTGCTACTGCAAGCCATTAATCCAGCCTGATTTTTTTTCATTTGGATTTAAATTTTTTTTGCATTGACTCACGTTTTTTTTCCCTCAAGGAACATAGTTGGTTATATAAATTAGTCATTTAAACCACCATCATGCTACAGTAAATAAAAACAATTACTAAAACAGGTACAGTTAAAGCGCTTGTTTAATTTTGTAAAACTGGAATAAAACAACAAAAACTTCACACGTTCCAAAACTTTTGACTGGCAGTGTAGTTGTACCCAATAAGCAAAGCAGAGAATAAATCCGCTTTCATTTTCGCACAAATGAGTAAAATGTGTCTTTGTGCTCCAATACAACAGTCTGATGGATTTCACCACATGTAGTAGCTTCTTGTTGTGTCGACCTGGCTCGGCTTCGGCTCTAAGGATCCATCTTTGTCCTTTTCAGTGTCAACATCCCACAGATTGATTAGAGGAGGGTATAGTTCGTTAAGGGGAATGGAAGAGGTTTTCTGCATGTACTTCTTGAGCGAGTGGTGATAATTCTTCCTTTTCCATCTCTTGGCAATGTAGACAGAGATGAATCCCAGACTTATGATAGCCAGGATTGTACCCATGACAGCAGCAAAAGCTGTGTTAGTGCCTTGGTCAGATATTTCCACAGCAAAAGTTGAATGTTTTGTTGTGACATTTACACAAGACTTTTGAGTCTGTTGGTGGATATTAGAAACTGAGAGACAGACCTCATACTCAGTAGCTGGTTGAAGGTGTGTCAGATTATACTCATGAACATCTACAGGGACTCTGGCTGTGTAGGTAATATGAGGGTTGTCAATCTTCATGGTGGCTGAAGACCACTTGAGGTTAGAAGTCATTACATTGGAGTTTACCTTCCAGGACACCAGTATTGAGTGAGACTCCGTCTGTTTCACATAAATTTTCATAAGCTGAGTGCTGTCCAGGAGAGTACCGTTGACCCGGATTGCAGTCACCCGAGTGTCAGCACCCTCTGTATTCTGAGCAACACAGGTATAGCGACCAGAATCATCAGCCTGAATGTTTGATAAATGTAGTGTTCCAGCACTGTTCAGATGGTACTTATCAGACACAGTATCCATCATGACCTTGTTACCTAATGGTGTCACCCAGTATATCTCTGGTTCAGGCTCCGCCATTGCACGACAGTCAAGGTCTACAGCCATGCCAATATCCAGGTTAAGATGGTTAGGGAAGCTATCATGGGATATCATTGGCAAACACTGCTCAGCAGATTCTTGTGACAGTACCTCTCTTATGTGCTGACCTCTAACCTCAAGTGGCATTGCACAGTACATTGAAAGAGGTTCCATAAATCTAATAGTTGTCTTATTTGAATTCATCCACTGGATTACACAATCGCACCGCAGTGGGTTGCTGTGAATGCTGATTTCTCGCAGGTTGGGTAAAGATTCTACCGTTGCCAAATAAATGGAGTTTAGAGCATTGTTATTAAGCATGAGACTCTCAAGAGATGGAACATCACGGAATGCTAATCGGCTAATGTATGAGAGCTTAGGGTTATTGGTGGCCTCAAGTTTGGTCAATTCTGGGAGATTATCCAGCGCAAAACGGTCAATAGACACAAGTTCGCCCATATTATTAATACCAAGTTCTTTAAGCCTCAACATATTTTTAAAGTCCCCCTCCTGGATTTTGTGCACAGGGTTTTTGTTCAAATCCAAAAATTTCAGGTTTGGTAGTTTCTGCAAAGCACTTTGAGGAACATTTACAAGTTTATTATCATAGAAAGAGAGGCTCTCAAGATTGTCCAGTCCAACAAAGGCATTATCAGGTATATCAGTAAGTTCCATCCCTGCTAAAACCAAACTTCTAAGGTTAACAAGAGGTTTAAAATTCAAATCCGAAATACCAACTACAGGATTTTCCCCAATCATTAGGATCTCAAGGTTAGGGGTTGATTCAAACCAGTGGCTATCAATGGCTTTCAGCTTGTTTGAGTTCAGGTGTAGCCTTAGCAAGTTGCGCAAACCAGCAAACGCATTAGGTGCAATGGAACTAATTTGATTGTGGTTTATATAAAGCTCCTGGAGGTTTGTAAGGTCCTGAAGGCTGAAGTCAGGCATCTCAACAATCTGGTTCTCTTCCAAATGGAGTGTAGTGAGCTGGGACATGTTGGTCAGGCCTATGTCACGAATGTTGGTAAAGTTGTTCTGGGAAAGATCCAGTTCAGTAAGGTTTAGCAACTGCTCCAGTTCCTCGCTGGTCCTGGCAATGTAATTACTTTGCAATAGCAACACCTGTGTGTCACTTGACAGATTTCCAGGGATGCGTGTAAGATGAAGGTCATTGCAGTCTACAGTTATAGCTTCCCTGTAGGTAGACTGGGGTGTGAACCATGGCCGGATTTCACATACGCATAGCTGAGGACATTCTGTAGCTTCAACAGTAGAGAATGTAAGTAATGCCAGGAGAAAAATAAAACAGGGCTGTGCAACACAGAATGCAGTAGCTATAGCCATTTTATCCACTTTGATCAAAAATGTGGTGGATTTCTAAAGAAGTAAAAAAAAAAATGGACTGTATGGTGAGACTTTCATCAAGTTTTCAGAAGTGTGACTGCATCAGCTTTTTATCCTGTAAAAACCTGGGTAGCAGTCCAAAAGAAAGTTTTAGTTTCCCAGTAGATTTCCTGTAGACTCCAACCAGGTTGCTTCTTACTCACATCAGGTCAGGGCAACAGGGTCTGGAAACAAAAGAATGACATAGATCACATGAAACATTACGTGAAATGAAGTGTTTCTCTATATACATATGTTATATACTGTATATAAAAAAAATAAATCAAATCAATATGATGTGAGAAAAAAAGATTGGGCATCTGACCATCAAACCCATGTTTGGATCTTAAATAAATATTTTAATGGATATTAGATAATCTTCCTAAAAGGTTCATACCATCCTAATTACCCAAACTTCACGTTTAAGTGATTTTAAATGTCAGGATTAGACATCATATTATTAGATATAAAAATAATTAATGATCACATAATTAAACCTTGCTTTTGAGAATACTAAAACAGAACTGTCTCTCAGTGCCTATGTTTATAAGCAATATTTTTCTGAATGAATTATAATTGCATATTTTGGATAACTGGAATATAATGTCAGCACCTAGATTAGAGAAAAAGCAGTAGGTTTTAGGACAGTATTCAGTGAAATACAGTTGTATTTATTCATATCACAAGTACCATTTGGCATTCTCTACTGCTTCCTGCGCTCCTGCTTTAATACTCTTGCTGCTAAAGTGATTGACTCAGCATCAGTACCATATGGTGCAGCAAATGTCCATGCTCACCATCCAGGTGCTTGGTCTGTCTAACACATGATAACACCCAGGCTGTTTTCAGCTTACAAATTTAAATGTAGGCTTGCATATTTTTTCCACTGACGCTTTCATTTGCAACATCAAAGTAGCCCAATTGCCTACTCTGATTTGCACATCATATCCAAAGACGATTCTGCAAGGTAGTGATAAATCTTTATTTCAAGCCTAGTGAAGCAAGATCTATTTTATTACACATGCATATTAAGCAGAGAAACAATAATGTTTGGAAGATGCAAGCAAAATTCTAACCACAACATATATAAATAAATACAGAACTATTAGATCCTCAGTGCTAGGCTTTGTCTCTCAATGCTCCATTGCTTTATTAGGGATGGGGAATCACTAGAGATGACAATATGTACTATATGCACAAACACACACACACACACTCACACACACACTCACAAAAGTGAGTACACCTCTCTAATTTCAGCAAACATTTTAGTATATCTTCCCAAAGGACAATGCTATAGAAATGAAACTTGGATATATTTTAGAGTAGTCAATGTGCAGCTTGTTACATAGAACATATAATAAAGTGGTTGCTGAAATGTGAGGTATATAAACACCATATTATCGTTCATAAAGTGTATCCCTTTGGGTGCCACAGTTTTGTTTGGATGATACACCTCATGGCAAAGACTTGGACATCACTCAACTTTGCACAAAATTGTTTTTTTATTATGTGTGCAATCAGCGACCGTGGACAGAGCAAAACTGATGCTGGGTAACACACTCATGACTTTCCTCAGCTCGATTTCGGCGACTTGGGATGGCGGTTTCTGGGTCGTGTTCAGTGGAGAAGTTCACGATAAGGGACAAATTTTAGGCAATTTTTTTGGCTGTAAACCGATTTTATACTGGGGCCATGTTCATGAACTGAGTTTTTTACTTTATTTCTAAAAGTTTTATTTATTCTTTTAATATGATATGCTAGTTTTTTAGATTTTAAACAAACTAGTATATAATTCGCTCCAATGCAGAATGCTGTGCTGCCTACCAATGTGTGAATAAATAAAAAAA
>JAOVVA010000017.1:7161728-7174585 GCA_028565275.1 Leiocassis micropogon | reverse complement strand
ATATAATAAAATAAAATAAATACTGTATACTGTATATAAAGTAATGATAGAACAATATATAGTTAAGCTCCGAATTTATACATGCAGCATGAGCCTGGAAGCTGGACTTGTCTGGCAGCAGTCCAGTGAAAAAAAAAAAGCTTTTAATGCTCTGTTGAATAGAGCTATTGATTTGTTGAACAATCCAAGCCTGTTAGTAGACAATATGAACATAGATTTTTAATGTAGTTAAAGCCTAAGGTAACAAGACACATTTAAAAATATAGAGTACATCACCAGGTCACTGTTATATCTGTACATCTGTACTGGGTCATAAATTGCAGTATCACTGGTCACCTCATAAAAAAAAGATATCTAAAATGGCACTGATAATATCTGTTAGTGTCTCCTAGACAGTAACATAACATTAGAAGTTGTCATCTTTAAGTTTAGGAGCAAATGATTGTTTATACTTTTCAAGCTTCATTAGCCTGGTCTTTTATTCAGACCATGGCTGCTGGCTGTAATGTCCATTTTCCTTTTTATCGTTCTGCCTTAAATCATAATTGACAGCCATAAAAATCTGCTGGCGCCATCTGCCATTTGATTGTGAAACAAATCCCTGTGCGCCTCATGGGGATGGTTAGGGGCATCCACCTTGTGTCTGCCATACTTAGTATAATACCATGGTATTATACAGACTACCAACTGCAAACTGAAAACAGTTGACGCTTTATAAATATGTATGTGTATAGATAAATTTATATATGTGTATGGTATATATGTGGATGTGCATGATGTGCGTGATATCCCAAATTTGAATACTACTGTACATATGTCTATCCAAGTGCCTACGATGACTATATGCACATTTATAATTTATTCAAGCTAAAGTTTTAACTTATCTCAACATTCTTTTCATATATAAAGTCTTTTCTTAGTAAAATATAGTCTGAGCACTTGCTGTGGTATGTAGTATGAACACAATCCCAATAATAATTCTTGGCCCTTTTTTTATTTGTACATCTTGTTTATTTGTACTTTATTTTAGTTAGTTATTTTTCTTTTTATAAGAGATATGCCTATTCTGATTTTTTGTATAACTTGTATATCTGATGTTAATTAATTAATAATTAATATGATAATTAATTAGAAACTAATCTTCTTTCCACAACCTTACAACAGCAGCAAATGCATCTACAATAATGTCTAAAACTTTTAAAACTCCCTTGAGAGCAATCCACTGTAGTGCTGCTAAAAGTGATGTCTAAGCATTAGGACCTGCGAATCCTATATGGTTCATAGCTCAGTGGATGTTCATACATTAAAATTAAACTGGGAATTTTGGACCCATAGTAACTGTTAAGACAAATGTGGTTTTCATATAATGTTCAAACTGAATGTTTCCAAATTTGATAATGAATCAATGCTTAACAAATCATCTTTGGTACAGGAAGTAAAATCAGCAAATTTAGGGTATGGATTTTTCTGTTACACTGGGCTCAAATAACCTGTGCCTGTCAACTATAACACATTAATGAAACAGCTTCTGCAAGTAGGACTATACTGAAAACACCCCAAAGCACAATTTTACTAAGTCACTTGAATGGCAGATTGAGCTGTAAACTACATTGCAGGTAGGGGCAGAAAGGTGCTGAGAAATCATGGTCCTGTGTCCTCTAGTCAAATCCCAAAATAACCTTCAACAGGTTGAAAAGCACACATTTTACCTTTCTCAGGAAGGAAGGAAGTCTTTTTCCATGCCAGTGTAAACACTAACCCATGGAGGCAGAAATGTGTTGAAAATAAAACACTAATACAATGCCTAAGCCAGCAAAAAAGAGAGAATGAAATCCAGGGGGATCTACAGCACATCCTGAAGCAAAAGGGAAGTTGTGGAAGCTGATACTAGCATTCCAAAGAAAGTGTAGTTTGTGAAATGAATGTTAATTGAAATCTGTTCAGCATCCCAGAGGCTTTGCCATGGGGAATAGAGCAGATACTGTATCAATGTGTGATTTTTGAGGCTTGCACAACATTGATTAACATAGTATAGTATTAAATAAAAGGATTTTTTATGGTTTGGTAAGATGGTGCATTTGTTAATTAAGCGTATTGGAATTCGCATAAAGTTATTGATTACAGATGACAGATGACTATCAGAATGGGAGAGTAAAGTGGAGAACAGGCAGACCCCAAGGGAGAGACAAATGTCCAAATCTAATTTCTTTTGCACAATATTGGTTTACCAGTGTCAGCTCTACTGTCCCTGGAGACTTCAAACACTTTGTACATTATAAGATATTGAAAATATTACTAAAAACAAGGGGTCAGGTTTCTAATATTAGGCTATATAAAACCTGTACTTTTTATTTTAGCTGTCATTTAAAGGAATCGTAAGAAATTAAAACTGCTAATCCCCTAAATGTCGGTTATTTTTAATTGTACAGTTATTAAAAATAATACTGTACAAAAAAATGCACAAATGTGATTAAGAATCATTTGGTTTACAACGAAACTGGGACAAATTTGCATGGTTTTGCAAAGACAAACATGCATACTGTAAGTGTACTGCCCAGATCAAGACTCACCCATCGATAAATCTTTCAGTAAGATGATGAGCCCAAAGATAACTCCAAATCATAAAAAAATTGCTGAAGAACCAGGATCAGCATTTTAGGATTGAGATCCCAATCTCAAATACTTGAACCCTAATACTTTGGAAAAGAGCAGTCCTTGTGTGCAAACAATAATATATAAACAAACATTAAATATTTTGCATAGAGGAGGTTCCAAGTTCCCTCTAAATATAACACTAGTAACTTTGCTTTTTTAGGGAAGACGACCCGTATTAACCATATGAGTGCAGATAATATACACTGAAGGATTTTTAAAGATAGAAACACTACAGTATATAGTATAAAAACCCTTGTATATAAACGTTCCTTTGTAGGATTTTACATATAGTACCTATAAGTGTTGCCCCACAAGCATATTATATTAAATTAAATCTACAATGTTCCTATATGTTTACTGAATGTGTAATTGGTTTAGCTGGTTTTAATAAACGAAATTGGAGTTGGCCGTGACATTTTCTTGCCAGAAGCATCATGTTTTTAAGTTACACTTAGCAGGAAGATTTCTCAACAACATTATGGTGACAGAATTAATAACTACTCCCTATCTCTGAACAACCCCCCTCCCTTCTTCAAGCAAATTATAGAATAAAGCCTGGATTCTTGCCCTTCAACCATCATGCCATTATGATTTGGTGGGGGTGTTTCTAAAGGTTTATGAGTTTATGAGTCTTTCATGTATCTTATATAATGGAAGAAGAGCTCATAGACCCTATTGGAAGAAAGGAATTGAGGAAATAAGGATAGAAGAGGATAGTACTGTAAAAATCTGTAACGTCGTCTTTTAGTACTCTTAGGCCTTGAAATCTTGAGGATTTATGAGAAAATGTTTTCTTTATGAGAAACTAGGCTCTAAAAAAAAGTGCAGATGGGACAATCATACATAAATACACAAAAGTCATATCATATTATGCCCTTGTGGGTTTCCAGTACAAGAGTGCTGATATCCATAAACTCTCTCTATGGCTATATTAGGCCTGCATGCTATAGTGTAAAACCACACAGGTCTTTATTTTTGGGTTGAATGTAATACAATGCTGAAGCCTTTAGTGAACAGCACTGGCTCTGCTTCTGTTGTTTCTTTTCCCTATGTATCACTAGGTCTATGACTGCATAAAACATACATAACACAAAGAATGACGAGCATAAAATGAAGAATGAAGAAAAAAAAAGAAGTGTCATTGACTGCTCTTTTAATGATGGCAGTACCAAAGACTTTATATATTTTTTCTTTGTACACATAAAGAACTAGTGTGATGCAACAAGGTTTACACAAAGCAAAGACCTTTACCAAAGCACCACAATGATGACTTAACAGGAATGTACCAAACATCTTCTGCTCTGAAAGTTTAGTGAATACAGTAACACGAAATTATTTCGATTCATAAAAGAAAAGAAATGCTCAATGTATTACAATTTGCGAAACACTAATTGGGTCGTTTAATGAGGCATGTTAGGTTTTGCCTGATTTTGCTTGTTAAGAAAAATGGTAAGCATTAGAAATGCATGTCTGTGCTACTAGTTTGGTCGTTTGTGGATAAAAAGAACACAAGTATTTGTTTTGTCATTAATTTTGTGAAATTCAACTTATTAAAAAAAAATAGTTGGTATATAATTAGTTTTTAGCCTATTTTTGTGATTGACGAATTTAAAAAAATGTTGTCGCCCAGTCTACGCAAACAAACATGATTATTTATAGTCTATCCCAGATCATCAGTCATTAAGTTATTGCAAATTTAACAAAAAAAAATCCTGCCTTTCAGAACCTGTGCAAATTCTTGATTTTTTTTTTTTTCTCCCGCACGTGGCTTCTGTTAAATAGAGAATCTTGAAACGTCTTGATAAACAGCTTTTCTTACACAGTCTACACAGAAACTTCCATGCGGAATGAACTCCGGCAGTGTTGATATAAGACCAGCTGCCTCAGGACGCCAGATTCATTAATATGCTCGTCACCGCCTCCCAGAAGTTCTGCAAGCTCTGCAGACGCAACAGCTGCAACTAGGCGGAGGCGTCCCTCAAGGACAATATGAACAACTCACAATCCTCCCTTATTATTATGCATCCTTCCCTTGCACTTAAACACGCCTTCCCACTGGGTTCCTTCTCAAATCCAAAGTTCTAACATCTCCTAATTTCAAACAAGGGGGACGACGAGACATCTGCTATAGTGCCATCATATTTGAATGCAAATCAAATTGCGAGTGGAGATGAAAGGTAACTACAATTAATGCGAGGCTGCGCATCAATTACGTTGGGCAAAAAAACAACAAAAAAAAACAATTCCTGAACTGCAGATGGATATGCAAGCAGGGGAAGAAATCATAGCATACATTAATTAACCTATGCGACATTTAAAAGCTGTGACAGATTAAATTTTGATATGGTAGTGTATGCTGGACAAGGCTCCGCGCAAAATTCCTACTGCAACGAACCTATTAGAAGGATTTGTCTTTTTACTCATGCATATGATGTGGATTTTGGTGCATTTGATACATTAAGACTAACACTAGATGTGAACAAAGAACTAGTCCATATTCGTTACATATATTAAGGTTATTACCTCTTTGGTGTGCACGTTTCAGTTGCACCGGCCTCCTCCCTCAGTGCATGCATGCAACGTCCGTACCGACCGGAACGTCAAAAAAAACAAACAAACAAGGAGGAAAATCCAGAAGACGTAATGAGACTTATTTGTTTGGTTTTTTTAACACGTTGTTTGTGAGCTCCATACGACGAGAACGTTCCATCCATATGTTTATTCGGGCACCCCTTGGTTATGTCCACACGGATTCCCTGTAGAAAAGCGCATGGTCCGGTTGGAGAGGACCGCTCTGCCACACTGGAGCAGCACGCGCCTCACAGAGAAAAATAACGGGCTCGCGCACCTGGCGCTGTCCGCGCGAGTCAGCTGATTCTGGCACACGCGATTGGCCGAAGGGAGCGCGAGCGGGACACCATCTGTTTGGCTGGGGTTCGAACAAAGACGCGCGGAGGGGAGAACGCCGAAAAGAGGGCGATACACCGAGAGCGTCCTCCAAGCCTTCTGTCCCAAGCAATACCCCCTCCCTCGCTTCCTCCCTCCCTCCCTCCCTTCCTTGTCGCTGTGATGGAAGACTCTGCGTGCTGCTCCAGTCCCCATGAGACAGCATCTCTTTGTTTACTCGTTGAAAGCACTTTTTACAGAAAGGTGTCCTTTAGACTGACCCTGTTATTGATCCTCAGAGGAATTTATTCCAAACATCACTTAATAAACAGATTTATAAGGATGCAAACGACAGCACTATTATGAACTCCTATTGCCACTGATGTTATAAAGTTAGGTAGAGATGCACACGCCCTGTCACCTTTGTTAAATTTGTATATTTTTCTAATTTTAAGTCATCTCATCTCCTATACCGCTTTATCCTATATACTGTAAAGTGAGAGACTTTAGGGGCCCAACAGGAGACTTAGGGCACATGGCAGGTACACCCTGGATGGGGTGCCAATCTTTTGCTGGGACTCGTTGCAGGGATCTTTTTTACTGTACTCGTTCAGACACTACGGGCAATGGCAATTAGCCTAACCTGCATGTCTTTTTACTGCGGGAGGAAACCGGAGTACCCAGAGGAAACCCACCAAGCATGGGGAGAACATGCAAACTTCATGCACACATACCCAAGGCGTGAATCGAACCTGGATCATGGAAGTGTGAGGTGACTGTGCTAATGTGTCTGAAAATATGTATAAATCAAAATGATCAGTTTGTCCCTGATGAGCAAGCCAAGGGCAACAGTGGCAAGGAAAAATTCCCTGAGATGGCAGTAGAATGGGTGATATTTGGGTGATATCAGATTGCAGGAATTGATTTGCAGTCAGAATGAGTGTTAGAAGGCAGAAAGTTCAGTATAACAGGAGATGTGTTCAAGTTAATATGGAGTCCACTTCCATTATTGGAGGCTCAGGTGTAAAACTGTTTGTAGGAATTTCAGTCGTGAACTATTGGGTGACTGCAGTCACAAGCCATCAGTGAACAGTTGTCTGCGTCTGCCTAGTCCAGGACCATCTTAATGGTCAAGTAGAATGAGATCTTCGACCAGAAATGGGGCACAGGGATCTGGATCACTAGCAGCTCAGTGTAGCTCGACAACTGTGCTGTTATGATCAGAAAAATCCCCATCTCAATTTTTGAAAATGTCTGAAACTCCTACATAATTAGATCCTGTCTGCCTACATGAAACCATGTAGTCTGACAGTGTTTATGGCAATTCTAATCTTGACACCAGTTGTAAACTTTTATGGTTATTAAACTGACCTAATTCATTCATTCATTCATCTGAAGCCTATCCTAGACACTGCACTTGAGGCAGGAATATACCTTGAATGGCACCCTAGTCAACTGCAGCGCAATTACAGACAGTATGTTAATTATAGATAATCTAACTTTAAGCATAGAGATTTGTAGAAGTTCGCACAGTCAGTTCAGGCAATCACGCAGCCACAAAAATGAAAAAGAATTGGTTCAAAGCTGACATTAAAAGAAATTTCGCTGCCCATCAATGATATTAAACTTTTGGCATTGACATTGAATGGCATAGTCTACAAACTGATGTCAAAATCCAAATTTCACAAATAGACTCCAGGCTATATATTCACACTCATTATTGTTTATTTATTTCTTCCTTGTAGTAGTTAAACTGCAGACTTCAATCCCAAAGATGGTCCTCAAAGTGGAGATGGGAAGGTTATATTAAACCCGTCTATCCTGGGTAATCATGAACACAGACTATGCACATGCATCTACAGCATCCTGCGTTTTAACGCTGAAGCAATCTGTTTTTCTTCCCCTAATGTCTCAAAAAGGCACTATAGTTGGAAATAATGGTCAAAAGAGAACTGGGAATTTTTTTTTTCCCTTTTGTTCATGGCAAGCCAGTCAATAAAAACCTACAGCATGGGCATTTTTATTAGCCGGGTGACTGTGAAACATAAGTGATTTTACTCATAAATCTTTTTATTCAACTTTTAGATTGATATTCTCTGTCTTTCCAATTTAGCATCAGTTATTATATATGTTGATGGCAATATGCCAATCAGAGAAATATTTATAACTATTCAAATTATGTAATGCAATCACTTGCACTGTGTACATTCCAGTAACATGTCAATCACAGTTATTTCAGTGTTTCAGTAAAATGTCATGTAAAAATAGGATTATAAAGATAGGATAATTGTCTCCTCTGAATTGGAGAAACTAAATATATAGATGCATATAGTTCCTCAACACTCTTGGATAATCTGTCGGGGAAAAAATAATCACATCAGGCAGACCTCCGTGACTTGCCAGACAGCTTCATAGACAGCTCTCTGTTTAAACCAAATTAAAAACACAAAATATTTTTCTGCAGTGCATCCTCACCAATATACTGTGTATTGAACGTTCACAATGCAATATAATGTACACAATAAAAAGACATAAAGGATCTGCTGTTTTCGCATCAGATTACTGTAGAAAAAAAATTATTCTTTCATGAATATCAAGCACGATAAGCTTAGACACCCTCTTATTGTTACTGTTAAACAACCTTTTAATGTTATTTGCCAGCTTGTACATTCTGTATCTTTGTTCCATTGAGCAATTCAGCACATATCTCCACCATCTGTTTACTGGCTGTTCAAATTTCTCATTAAATTCTACACAAAAGCTCTTGTGCTACAGTACTCTTCTTTTGGATTATTTCACTGCAGCACATTTACAATTCTTGTGAGACTGATGTCAGTCAACCTAACAAATTTACACTTGGAGCAGTGCCCCAGAAGCGCCTTACCCGATGACATGTTCAGTATATTCATTACTTAATTAATATTCATGAACTTCTCCGCTTGTGTTGATGATTAGAAATTCCCAAAACAGCACTACCCCATCACCATACTACCCGCTACACCAATTCACTCCAGAAAATTGGCAAACTGAGAAAACTGCAACCTGTACCAACAGTATATTGCACTTGTAGAGAAGAAGCTGACATACTGTACAAAGTGACCATTATACAGCTGGCAAAGTAAACAAGCAACAACAAAAAAAAATTCTGAAGACAGACATTTTTCAGAATTTGTTTTATGCAAAATAGGTATGTTTTCAGATGAGTAATAAAAAATATGCACTGTTTTTAAGTGGCTATATTGCATATGAGAGCTTAGACCATGTGAGAACTACTGCACCATGGCATACTACATATTAAATCTGCAGGATGGCAGGATAAGCCAAAGAGTTGGCATTGCTGATGGTGAGACATGTGCAGGTGGTATCATCTTTTACTCAGCAGACTATTTGAGAAGCACTAACACGCTGTGCCAATATTGGAGGCGGAGTGTGAAGAACGTTTGAGCATATGGTGTGAATAATCCTAGTAGATTAAACTGCCTTGTCGCATTGGTATACAGTATGCACAAAAAAAAGGCACACCCTGTAAATATATATGCATGAGCACTGGTAGCTCAGTGGTAGGTGTCTCAGGTGGAAGACCCAGGTTCAATTCCAAGCCAACACCCAAATCACAGCCAGTGGATACAATGCCAGTCCCAAGCACGGATTAAATGGGAGGGTTGCATTGGAGGGGTATCCGGCATAAAACTGGTGCCAAGTTCTGTGTGGATCGGATGGTTCACTGTGGTGACCCCTTAATGTGAGCAGCCACAAAAAAAATGAGTGTATATATTCATAAGCAGCTCATGAAAATGTTGAGCTCTGAGTTGGAGAGGGATGAAGTCAGAGTTGGTGAGGGATGTAGTGGGGGGATGTGCAACAGTCATACCTGAATCTCATCTCATTACACCAGTGATTTTGCCATGAAAACCAGTGAGGCAGATGTCTGATGCCTGTCAGATGTCATTGCGAATGTGGGTGTCTGCATAACATGAAAGCTTTAAGGTGCAGGTGCTGCTGTGGAAAATGCCTTCAGTTTCTGTCTGTCACACACCCACACACACAAAGCGATGTATTTCACACAACTATGCCACCTGTAGCTAGATAAATGGAGTCTTCTGGAAGCCTGCCCAACATTAATGCCCATGATATTACACTTTAGCATATTGATAGGTGATATTGATTAGTTGTAATAAGATGAGGGCTAAACAGTGCTGTTTATCAAGCTCTTTCTCCTCTGCGGAGATGATTACACTGTGATGATCTTGCACGCTAAACTGCATCTTGATCAGTCCACAGGGATTCCTCACAGCTTTGTTCTGCAGTTTAATTTCTTTCTTACCATGGCCAGACAAAGACAAGTCATTGGTCAAGTTTAACATGGTTTAATCCACTGGGGTTTAGAAGCCCTAGTCAAGTAGTGGAAAGTAATCAGTCAGCCAAATCGACTCTTGCCAAATCAGAATCTTACTGATACTTTAGGGTTACACAGCAATAAGTGCTGTTTTATTGAAATGTAAAGGTAATATTTAGCTATTTTAACTTAAATAAATTAATTCAGTAAATTGACTGTTCAGGCTATTAGTGATTCTATAAACAGATAAAAATACTGTTAGTAGAATTCCAATCCATATGTACTGTATATTTATGTTTGCTTGTTGGTCACCAATTTACACTTTTTCACAAAGTCCAGCTTGTTGCTTACTCATGCTTACTAGTTCATGCTATGAATCAGACACATGGCCAAATACATTTCTCATATTTCAACACCAATTTCTAAATAATTTTTTTAATACTTATAATAAACAAACAAACAAATACATATTTGAAATACATTCTACCTCTATTGTAATCAATTTGGATAATTGCACACCAAAGGAAAACTGTAAGTAGAATATGCATAAAATATTTTAAAAGTTAAGATTTATCTTATGCCTGATGATCCAAATGATCTATTTAATTGTTAGACACACATCATAACACAGGACCCCATCTTATTATGTTGAGATCTGATCCTGTTAAAGCATCAGAGAGAGATAGAGAGAGAGACAAAGATCTTTTTGTTCTCTGTTGCTATTCTCTTCGTAACATGTGGCACTGGAACTGCAGTCACAGATCTCTCATCCCTTGCCGTCCATCACAGGTTGTAATGAAGATGGATTAAGGGATGTGGGAATCTGCGCTCTCCACTCAGAGTTGATAGAGGAGAAAATTAAATATGATTGGCCGAGATTGGCTTAGTGCTCATATATAGGCGTTTTCTCTTTAAAGGAACAAAAAAAGTGATTTCTGCAGAACCACTGATTATTATTTGAAAATAATAAACGCAATACATGCACCAGCATGGTGGCCCCCGACATTCAAAACCCAGCAAAAGCAAAGAACCAATATGATTATATTATAATATACAGTACTGTGCAAAAACCCTAATTTTTCATATTATGTTTCCAAAGAGCCAGACTTTTTTAATTTTTATGTAATCTTGAGGAATAGTTAATAGTTTAGTTAATAGTTAATAGTTTAATGTAATCTTGAGGAATAGTTCTCCAAGCATCACGAAGGACTTTTTGGCTTTAATTTTCAGTCCAGTCTCTGTACCTGGCCAATTTCAGAGGAGTGTTTTTTGTCTGTTTGATAAGCCACACAGTAACCTATGAATCAACCATTAAAAAACATCTAACTTAAGGCATGAACCAATGAGAAACAGGTGCAGATGATGACAGATGATCAGTGATTAGTATACTGAAGATGCAGAATACTGAGTGGTTGAAACAGACGAGAGGGGAAATGAGGTTACAACGAATTTTGGAGACGTTGGACTAAAAAACCTCCATCCCACCCCCACCCACTAAATTTTCATAACAGTGTTAAAATAAAAGAATAGTTTTAAAAGGGTACAGAATTTTACAGAGGGAATTATATATCCTGCTGTATAAAGTAACCCAGTGGCATTCCTGTATCTGGTTCGAGTTCTTAAAAGGGCCAGTATGTGATTGGGAAAAAAAAAAGATTAAATTCCAGGACCAATGATTTAGATCCAAAAACTGGTAATGCCAGGGATATCATAGATTCTAGTTTTGGGACAATTTAATTGCCATCATAACAACAAGAGGACAGAAACTTTTTTTTTTTCTCCAGGATCACCATTACAAAACATATAATGAAAACATTTGTTTGTTTTTGTTTGTTTGTTTGCATTGAATTCATATTATTATTATTATTATTAGGGAAAATTCAGCGGTCTAAAGAGGTAACTTATGTAACTAGAATAGGGAACAAACTAAATATGAACTGCAGTGCTAAATGTTTATGTTCCAACAAACAAATTATACTCAAAACAAATAGCTGCAAGCAATAGAAATGTTTTACCATTACTGAATTACATTACAGACATCCGTATCCAGAACGACTCTCAGAAGTGCTTTGTATTCAAAAATATACTGTCATGCTAGCTCAGTAAGCTTGGGAAATAAATTACACGAAAGCTGGCACTCCTAAACAGTAGGGGTGCTTGGCTGCCATTAATAAATGTGTCACATCCTAATAGTGTCACATACACATGAAAAAAGGATCATTTTTCCTGAGTATTTTACATATCTGCCTCATAAAATCTATTTTATGAGAATTTGTATGAAACATCTTGCATGTAAATTTATAAATGGTTAGGCAAAGGGTCATGTTTAGCAGTAATCGTGTTTCTACAGTCACAAGAAATCCAATGATAAGGCATGTTAAAATGTGTTTTATTCTGTGTAGTTTGAGGAAGGTAGTGAGAAAAAGATTTCTAAAAATGTGCCTGATTGTTCAACTCATCTGTGTGTGTGTGTGTGTGCGTGCGTGTGTGTGTGTGTGTGTTCATTCAGACACCTCCTAAACAGATGCAGATAGCAACATAGGGGACAAGGGCAATGTCTCTTGTGTTGGGGTCAAAAGAGAGTGCTGACCTCTCCTATAGAAAATAGGGCAGGGTGGTGACACGGGGTTAAAGAGGAGGTAGGGAACCTGCTTTCAGGGACAGAAATTCTCACACATAGCGTACATAGTCACACATAGAGCATTGCACTCTGACTGAACCTGTTGCCAGGAAAATTGGCTGGCTCGATTTTGAGTGACAATTGATAAGTTCTTTACCTGGCTGAAAGATGTCTTTCCTAAAGATGACTCCCACTCTCCCACTCTCTATCTGTTTGTCATGTCATATGCAACTACAGCATGGAGTGACTTGTTTCATCAGTTATACATTGATATGACATCAGACAACCCTTACTCTCTCATCTAACAGTACAAAGTGTGAATGCTTGATACATACAGTATATATATATATATATATATAT
>JAOVVA010000017.1:7144978-7161628 GCA_028565275.1 Leiocassis micropogon | reverse complement strand
ACAGACTTAAATAATTATTTTGATTGTGTAAAGCTGCTTTGCGACAATGACAATTGTTAAAAGCGCTATACAAATAATAATTAAACAATTTTTATTTTTTTAAAATAAAAAACCCTCCACATCCAATGGAAAATCACTTGCTGATAGGAATAATACCTAATTAGATTTTCTAGCCTACTAGCTCTTTGGTTCTTTTGTACCCTTCTTGCTCTCTGTGCACAAGAATAAGCCCCAGCAGTTCTGTTTTGTTGAAATGGTGAGTAAACCCATTGGCAGTTGATTTTGTAATCAACCGAGACAGTGAGAGCCAGTGTGAAAGCTGTCTATGCAACATTAGAGATTTTTTGATCATTTAGGTTGGCATGGGGTTTAACATGAAAACCATGTATAGCCCATTTGTGGCTGAGATGAAAGGCCCCGTTTTTATAATGGTTCAGCAGGACGAATGGGTTTTGTCACAAGACATTCATATTTGTGTGATGGAGCATTACTGTGATTGTACTTTGTAAGAGTGTGATCTGAGACAGGGCTTACACATTCATTTTTTTATTTTATTTTTTTTTATCAGTGCTTTACATCATTTTCAAAAACTGGTTGTTCTGAATAAAATACAATATTATTTCTATACAAAATTAGGTAGCATAATACTACAAAAAGCATAATTATATGTCGCACTAAGAATGTAATGTTCCACGCAGGCAATAAAAGGTTAATAAGATGTGCTGGAGTCTTTTGTAAAGGTACATTTGGAATCTATCATGTACGAAAAAAAGGTGATCTCACTAGGGACCAGAACATAGGCTCTAAAATGGTACACAGCATAAGCCCTAGGGTATTGCTAAAAATACAAGATCACACTTGAATACATCAATGTTATTGTCCCCAAACTGACTAAATTTTTCTATCCAGATTGATCCTTATATTTTTTATTAATAATGACTACATACCTAGATAAATTATGCATCAGTGTGTACAGATCAGTTCTGATTGTGGGTAATCATCATATCCGCCCACCTATATAATAAGCTTTCTAAGCTTTTAAAACTTTTTTACATGTGTTAAGGTTAGTCCAGTCTATTTGACAGTAATAATTGATATCTCTTGGTTGGCACTTTAAATTAAAAAGCATACATTTGAATTAATTTACTATCTGCACAAATAATGTGCCATTTTTTCCTATCCACAATTTCCTGTATGCAAAAATGAACATAAAAAGAAAACAACTAAGGAGATTTAAAATTACCAGAACTGGGTTAAGTTCAACATGTTATCAAAACTGTAGTCCGAAAAAATTATGAATGGAGATAACTTAAAACACTTGGTGATGTTGCACGGTAAAAAATCAACTGTAAAAACCACAGCTATGTTTAATAATAAAGATAAGAGCATTTTCATACACGCACAATGTGATAAGAACTCACAGGACTACAGCCGTGGGTCCATAAGAAAAAAATGTGATAGTAAGACTTTTAAAAAGGCTTGAATTTGATAGGAAGCAAAAAGATTTTACTTTGGAGCAATGGAAAAAGGTCCTGTGGTCTGATGAGTCTAGACTGATCCTATTCCAGAGTAATGTGTGCATGAGGGTGCAAAGGGCATGGGACTTTTTGAGCATTTTTAGTCTTTTTTTTTGTTGCAGTGTATCTCTGAACATTAAACTGCTTTTGTTTTTCTCCATTTGTAATCCTTTTCACTATAAAATGGTGGATTTCAAATTGTTTGGAGATGGCCTTATAACCCTTCTCTGAGGTCTTGGCTGGTGTATATCCATACCCGAGTTCTTCAGAACAGCAAACTGCTAAAGGTTCTGCTTTTATAGAGGTCATGCTTCTTGATGATCAACAAATCCTGTACATTTCTTTATCACTTGGCTGCTACTTATTCTCTTAATGAGCATGGAAGATGGTTAAACCCTTGCTGCCATGTCTTAAGATTTTCTCTAGGGTCATCCACTGTTCTCTTCTTTTTAATAGTAAGTTAAATGTAGGACATAGGGAACAGACACCAGCCATTTCCCTCTGACTCATCTCTGTTGGTCAATGTTTCACCAGTGCTTTTGACATACCTTTATCCTACTTTTATGGATTTGATTTACACTATGCATAGATCACACAGTTCTATCTGAGGGGAACATTCTCCAGAGAAAACTTGCTCAAGGCAGTGGACACTGATGTTAAAACTGTCAGCTGGATGCAAGCACTTTCAGAAGAGGTTCCTTTAAGCACTTCAATTACCTGTGTATTAGGTACAGTACACTGCCTGGCCAGTGTTTCAGGCTAGATTATTGATCTGCAATACACAAAGAAAACATTAAAATTGCTTGAATTGGGTTCAGAACTGTCTAATACATTGGTAAAACATGAAAGAATGCTGAACTGTCAATTTTGTGGGGAAAAATATGGGCAGAAAAAAAAAAAAATCAAGAACGACCATGATCAGAGATCACTAAACACTTGGTGAAGTTACATTGTTAAAAAAAAATGACAGTAAAATCACAGCTATGTTTAATAGTAAAAATAAGAGCATTTCCATACATACACAATGTAACAATAACTCACAAGATTGGAACTAAGCAGCTGTGTGGCAGTAAGAAAACTACTTGTTACTCAGACTAATTAGGATTACAGTATAAAGATTGGACTTAGAAGCAATGGAAAAAGGATCTGTGGTCTGATGGGTTCAGATTGACCCTGTTCCTGAGTGATGCGAGTAAGTTTAAGAAGGGAATGCATGAAGTGATGCACCCAACCATGCATAGTGTCCACTGTCCAAGCCTCTGGAGGGAGGGTTAAGATCTGGTATAATCCCCTGCTTGCTATAAAGTAAACAAGATAGGCTGAAATAATATATGCAGGCTTCACACTTATATAAGAAATGTCCTTGATGGTTTATATACCACAGTATAAAATCTAACAATCTGTATCCGATAATGACTGCAAAATGGCTATTTATACATGTATTTTATGACTCTTACATAATACAGTTTACAGTATAGTACAAATGTTTTTCATCCATTCATAAATATATTAATCTTCAGAAACTCATCTTCATCTATACCCTTCATCTTGATTAGTTAATCTTAAATTCTACATTTTATCGTAAGTTGGATTTACAGACTCAACGTTGGTATATTTTTCAGTTAATACAATAACCAATTAATTGTTTTGTTTAGTTTTATTTTTTAAGCTTAATGCAGTATTCATAAGCAAATGCCTTCAGTCTTCAAAAATTTCAGTGGTACATTAGTGTTTTACACGGTTTTCAATATTGTTCTTTATAAACTAAATGCTTACTGATGCACACACAAATACTGACAAATACCATGCTTTTTTTTTTGCTTTTTTTTTTGGTTGATGTCATTTTGGGTTTTTGTTTGGCATCATGACCACAGCAGACAATTTGTGAACAGAAATTACATCCTGGCTATGTGTATGGATGTCCAAAGGTATAGCTACATCGCTGATGTGACAAATGTCTAGTATTTAGTAATGGGAGGTGGGGTGGGTGGTGGTAGCACTGTGATGTACACTTTGAGCATAGATAAATTTTTAAAACAGGTATTTTGTGAGGTTCATTGGATAAACAAGGATTATTTACTTCTTTGACAACCAAAGAATTCTTGAAGGTTGTCAGAGTCTGAAGAGAGCTAAAGGTAAATCATGAAGTAATCTGGTGGCTAGAACAATACTGCCTTCAGATTATGTTCAGATGCAATTGATTATCATGATCACTCATCAGCAGCTCCATAGGGGTGAAACCAAGGTTTTTACTTATGAGAGATTCTTTAAATTCAGGTAGACAGAACTGACCACCATGGCATCCCCAGGCATAGACCCCTTACTTTCACTGTGACTTGTACACATTATGGCTAACGGTTGCTTGGGCACTGGGCTGCTGAAGACAAGGTAAATGCAGGGGTTGGCACAGCTGTTCAAACTTGCAAGGAGCATAAGGATGGAGAAAGTTGCAGCTGCAATGGAAACAGATCAGAATGGTTAGACAAGGCATTGTGAATAATAAACACTATTCTCCTCACAGCAGCACCGACATTGATTTAATCTTTAAAAGATAAAGACATCTAAGATGCATGGTGGCTTAGTGGTTAGCATTGTCACCTTGCACCTCCAGGGTTGGAAGGTTGAAATCTTCTTCTGGTTTTCCCAAGTGTCCAAAAAAATGTGGTGTAGGTTGATTGGTGTTACCAAATTGCCCTTAGTCTATGATTGGGTGTGTGCGGCTGTTAAGGGTGTGAAGGCTGTTAAGACTCATCTGTCTGCCTAAATCAGAGCTGCCACTGCCCCAAACAGCCTGTGTAGTGTGATGCACCTTTATGCACAAATCACATGTCCATGTTCAAAATACCTTATTAAAAACAATTCAAGTATTATGCTTGCTAAGAATAAAGTTTATTTTCCAACCAGCTTGATCTAGAGTCTAGTAATGTAACATTGTGCCTAACTTTTGAATGGCCTAGTTTTATTAGGTTCTGTGGAATCGATTCAAAACTTACTCATAAAGGATTTCTGGCTGAAAAAGTGTGAGATTCTTTAATCTAAGGAACCACTAATGAATCATTGAATAACCTTTTATTTTTATTACATATACAGTATCAGTCAAAAGTTTGGATAGAAGTTGGAAATATTTTCTACATTCTAGAACAATACTGGATTTTGTTCTAGAATACCCCAAAAAAACTATGAAATAAAACATAAGGCATTTGGGTAATTAAATACCACCAACAACAGCCAGTTGTTATTTTAAAGAATAATGAACATTATTCTGCTCACAGCAGCACCAATATTGATTTGATTTTCTTTTCCAGTTGGAATACTTTTAATCATAAAAGGATAGGTGGAAATAGCCAACCCCTGCATTTACCAGTTGTTATCCAGCTGTTCTGGAACAGTTCTTGCAGGAACAGTTTTATCAAGCACCATGATGAAACTGGCTCTCATGAAGACTACTCCAGGAAAGCAAGACCAAAACTTACCTCTATGGCAGAGAAGACGTTCATTCAGCCACAGAGTTCAGAGTTACCAGCCACAAAAATCACCAATTAAGGCTTTACAGAGTATAAGTATCAACTGTTCAACTTAAAATGTTGTCTATTTTGGATGCCTTCAGCATTGTTTTACAGTGTCGAAAGAAATAACCTGGAAAGACCATGGAATTAGAAGATGTGTCCAGACTTTTGACTGGTAGTGTATAATATGAGACTAAATATGGCTTTATAGAGCCATTTAATGAAATCAGCTAACATTAGAAAGAACACCTTAAGCAGACTTTTTTTTTTTTTTGTATGCCAGAAAGTTCACTTTGTTCATAACCTCCTCAGAAAGTGATCGATTAGAGCATTCAGTGATAAAGATGCAGGTTAATGCAGCACACTTACATTCAGTGGGAGCGCCTTGGTCCCACACTGACCACAGCTGCACGGTGAAGAAAGGCGCCCAGCACAGCACGTACACCAGGACGATGACTACGGTCATCTTGACGGTCTTTACGCGAGCCTTGGAGAGGCCGACCACAGTGCTGGCACTGGTGCAGATCCCTCGGTGCGTCTTCATGCTCAGGCTGATCTGCACAGCGCGGCAAATGCACACCTGGCACACGATCACCGTCAAGACCGGCAGCGCGAATATGACCAGCGTTGTCCAGGTCACGTACGCTCGAAGTCCCCACGGCTGCGCGAACTGCGCCCAGCAGTCAAACACCCCAGGAGCCACCTGGACACGGGAGAAAACGAAAACCTGCGGCAGCGCGCCCACGAGTGACACCGCCCACGCGACACACACCGGCATGTTCCAGCGCGCGCTCTTCCGCTGCAGCGTGCCCATGGGCTTACACACGGCTTGGTAGCGATCCACCGTCATCACAACGATCATGTAAGTAGAAGCGAACATGCCGACCACTTGTAGGTACTTGACCAAGCGGCACAGCATGTCTGGGCCCACGAAGCGGTCCGTGATGTCCCACAGCAGCTGCGGACACACCTGGAAGAAGGCCACGGTCAGATCCGCCAGGCACAGGTGCAAAACGAAGACGCGCATGCGGGACATGGACCCGCGTCTCCTCAACAGCACGAGCAAGAGACCGAGGTTCAGAGCCGTGGCGCTCAGGAAGATAACGCTGAGCAGGGAGATCTCGATCAGAGCTAATCTCTCATTTCGCGGCGGATCGTCCGGGGCTTCTTGCTGCGCCAGGCTCAGGTTACTCAAGTTTGAGTTAACGAAGGGCATTTTGCACATTAAGGGTACAGTTCGCGCTGGGTCGTGATTTATCCTGAACTATCTATGAAGAAAGAAAAAAAAAAAAAAGTCAGAAGAATAATAATGCGTAGAGCAAAACAACGGAAAGTTTACTTGACCACTTTGGAGTGAAGACCCAGGCTGAAGTTGTGAGGAGGTTCATTTATAGCATGGTGTGGAAAACTGTCCTTCAGCACCACACTCCTCCACTGGCCCTGCACTAAAGAATGTCCAGGTGAGTCAAGGACCTGTGAGACTTTAGCGCCTCAACATGTAAGACACCTTCCGCGTAATGCACACGTAACCATCTTCCTTTACAGTGATTCGTCTGTCTGCCTGAATCACTGCTGCAGATGCCTTATCCAGCTGTGCTTGCTGTGATTACGCACAAATCAAAAGGCTATATATATATATATATATATATAGGAAAGCAAATCAAATAACAAATGCATTTTATAACCAGCTTGGCCTTCCATAAACCTGTTAAGATAAAGCAACTATTTAATTTTTTTTTAAATATATATATATATATATATAATTTTTGGCAGCATCACTGAAATCCATTTTGCCTTAATAGCAAGTTGTCAAGTTGTTCATCATTTAACATCAAAAAATGTGTTATAACAGACTTATGATGACACACAGATATGTAACACACTGATACGTGGTATACCAGCTGCTGCCTCCATCGTCTGTTACATGCTGATGTAAACCGTCTATTTATCTTTTAGTATAGCCAGATGTGTACAAAACATGATACGTATCAAGCATTTAGAGTCATCAAAGAAAAGAGAGAAAGCCTGTACATTGGCTAAACCAATCTTCTAAACTGTATTCAATAAAGCAAGCCTCAATTAGCTGGAAAGCAGAAGAAAGTCTTAATCCCCTTAATTCCAATCCGAAAATCACTGGGGAAAATTAAAGAATCCAGGCAATTACGGTAAAAATTTGTGACGTCAGATTTCAGTGAGTCGTAAGGATGGGATTACTGACAAAACACTCATTAATTAGTTATATACTTTTACTTATATATACATTGACATGTATAAATAAATGTAAATAATGTATAAACGTTTATTATTATTATTATTATAAATACACAAACACTGCCTAGGCCAAAAAAGGGGTCAAATTGGCTTGACCAAAAACAATTCAAACATTCAGCATTGTGGAAGTAGAAACAGAAGTAGCAGCATAAATCACAATTATGTTTAATAATGAAAGTCAGATACGTGTATGCGACAAGAACTCACAGGACTGGGAATAAACAGCTGCCATAAGAAAATCACTTGTGAGACTATTTAGGGGAAAAAAACACTTATATTTGCTAGGGAGCATAAATATTGGATTTTGGAGCAATGGAAAAATGTCATGTGGTCTGATGAGGCCAGATTGATCCTTCTTCCAAGTGATGTGTGCATCAGGGTAAGAAGTGTTATGGCGGAAGTGTTATGATCTGGGGTTGGTTTACTTGTTCAGGTCTAGGCTCAGCAACGTTATGTGGCAATAAAATAATGTTGGCTGATGACCTGAATATACTGATTGATCAAGTACACCTGAATGTACTGAATGTACTGATCGACAAGTTGTGAGTGGTTCTGGGAGCACAAGGAATCATTTTCACACATGAATTCACCCGTAATCAAAGCTAAAGGTAATCAATGAAATTGCTTTTTTCACCAGACAGTACACACACATACATACACACGCTCAATACTTATCTGAATTATTTAGAAAGCTGATCGAAAACTGTTAACAACAAAATGACAGACAGACCTTTTTCATTTGTATTCCTGTTTACTTCAAAGTCAGACAATAATTGTAACATAGCCACCTGCAATCTTTTTTTCCTCCATAATGAACCATAGTGGCATTAGGCAAACGCGTTCTCCTTCAGAGCCAGCTGAACTTTACCTCTTCAGCTATTAAGTGTGCAACCTATAATGAGTAAATTATGAAAATAAAATAAACATACAAATAGATAGGCCATAGTGAATTCTGTTTTCATGGCATGGCATGGAGGGGAGCAGTGTGAATGGTCTGTCCACTACAACACATCAGGAATTTATGTTCATCCTAAACAAATCCTTAGAGTGCAGCTGCTGATAGTGTGTATGTACTGTCATGTAGCTAGGATAGAAAGGAAACAACCAAAGTTACATGTTCTTTAATCTGAACACAGACAGATTTTCCTCAGCATTATTTGCCTCCTTGTCCGCTGTAAATATCACGGAGTTAGAGACACTTCACTGAGACAGCCATCTCTCAATGGTATGCTTGTCCTCTACTAAGAACTACTGATGGTACTCAAGAGTTCCTCCTTGCCCATCTGGTAGCGGCTCTTCTTCCAGACATCACGGAGCTCCTGTAGGGTCATACCAATCTCCTTGCCCGACGTGATCCCCAGGCGCCGCAGATCATGGCCACTGACAGGGAAACGAGGGATGGACCAGCGACTCAGTTCAGCCAGGAGCTTTCTTTCACCCTGGTACTTCAGGAGCTCCAGGACTTTGCTCTGGGCATCTGGCTCTCTGGACTATAAATGTAAATAAATCATCATCAAATCCCGACCTACAGTCTTACGACCTTAAATACAAGGCTCAATAATTGTGATGCTGAAGGTGAAGTTTTAGGTTTACAGTAGAACATGTACATTTACTAAAAAGAGCAACTGTATACTGAGGGGAGAATTTCTTTTAAACCTCCAAAACAGATTGTAAGCTGAGCTCAGGATCAAACTGGGAACTGGGAACAATACACAGAGAAGACAAAGCTTTGGGACTAAACAGCTGTGTGGCCATAAAAAACACTTGTTACTGTGGCGAAGTGGATAAAAAGTTTTCAGTTTACTGGATAACATAAAGAATGGACCTTGGAGCAATGGAAAAAGGTCATGTGGTCTGATGAGTCCAGATTAACCCTATTCCAGAGCAAAGGGTGTGTCAGGGTAAGATGGGAAGTACATGAAGCAATGCACCCATCATGCATGGTGCCCACTATACAAGCCTATGGAGACAGTGGGGTTGCTTCAGATGGTCAGGTATAGGCTCAGCAATCTTATGTGGCAATACAATGAAGACTCAAATTGTTAAAGAGTGGTTCTGGGAGCATGAGGAATCATTTTCACACATGACTGGCCATAACATTGCGCCTTGTAATCAAAAGAAATATTAGAGTGTGCAACTTTTTTGCACTGACAGACCCACCAGCTTTGAGCAAACCTGGTTGCTGTAAATTCAGAGCTGATCCTTCTACCTTTAGCCCTCCTGCCTTAGCTCCCAAAGAAGCCTGTGCATCTTGCTCCAACACCTGCTTAAGCAGGAGACATCCCGCTCCATCCAATACACATTAACATATTTTTGTTCGGTAGAGTTTAGCTCTGTGTTAATAGTCATTGTTTTGTCCTCATTTGTGCCATTTAATGCCAGCAACCCAATGTGCCAGTATGCCTCCCTTCTTCACACTGCAGTTTATAATTTCATAATGTTTATATTAAATATTCACATGAATTTAATTTTTTGCTGGCTATACAGTATGACCAAAAACCAGCCAGGACAAAAAAATAAATAAACATCATTAAAAACATTTAAAAAATCTTTAAAATCTTGTTTTTTTACAATCAGTTAAGATTGTACATTTTTCTATTTACATCTCACTCTCCTTCTCCCTGTGACAGTTCCTGTCTTCTATTAAAAATATCATGCCAACCAGCAATTTTACTTACATCAATGATGAAATCAGTGTATGGCTTCAGTGCATTATTCTCATCACGACCCTTAACAAGATCTCGTCTGTGTTTCACCAGGAAGAGGCAGAGGGTCTTCTCCTCTCTGGAGATCTTTAATCGGAGATCCAGTCTTTCCACATCTTCTGGGCCACGCAGCAGAGATGAGAGCACGGTCATTGGTTTAGGAGAGCTGCCTTTAGTCCTCTGGTACACCTGCTTCATCTCCTCAATACTGACATCTGCTGGAAGACCTGGAGAATGACACCAAATAAGCTTGTAATGCCTATTAAAATCAGGATGCATGTTTTTGCATTAATACATTTAAACAACAACAAAAAAAAACTCTCCAAATTCCAAGTATCCAATCTTCATATGAGAGGAAAAAATGCATTTAGCCAAGTCAGATGACCAAACTGCAAAGCTACATGACAAAGCTGTTTGTCAGAGGATATGAGCATTTGTTAAGGTTTCTCTACACATGACCTTTACAAAAAAGACTAGTGAAACGTCTAGTGAAAGTCCAATACACATGCATATCTGACCTATGTATTGAGCCAGATCTAGCTTATAAATAAGCTCAAGCAGGTGATCCGCATGATGTCCAACCAGCATCTTCTTTAGTTCCACCCAGATTCTCTCCCCTGAGATTGCCCCTAGGCCTCTTGCGTTATCCCGGATCGCCTCCAGCGTTTCCGGATCATGCTGCCCAGGCTTGGATGCCACACGCCCATAAAACCTGCAACAACACATATATGCAGACTGTTTGGTAATATGAATGCACATCATCTGTATGTGAATCAAAGCAATACAACATCCTTTAATCCAATGCATAATAAGATTAGACTCCCAATAAATTTGGTCTCTAACATTTTGAAAATAGAAAAAAACTGTTTTTGTTAATTTAATTGTCTGTACTGGACTGTGGAAAAAAAAGCAAAAAGAGCAAAAGGGGCACAACAGGCATATAGGTTCTGTCATAAATAACAGGCCTTTCCATTGTGTGTATATGCAGAATCATTTGTTCTTGTTTAATATTCAGATCACCAGCACTTAACCTGGTGAAATATTAAGACATTTCACGATTGTAAAATCTACATCATAAAAGTGACGTTTCAGCCATATTATCAGTCCATTTCAGAAGCGGTAACTAATGCAGATCAGAAGAAAACTGATGATAGCTATGATGATGATGAAACTGTTTACATTTGTATTCAGAGTGAATAGTTTGCTTAAATGTGAAAGCCAACTCACCTGAAATATCTTAGAATTCGCAAGTAATCCTCCTGAATCCTAAGTGCACTATTCCCAACAAAGCGAACCTTCCGGTTTTGGAGATCCTCATAACCTTGGAAATAATCATACAATGTCCCATCCAGCCCTAAAAGGGACAGGTAAAATACAAGCATGATGTTGGGGTGCGATTTCAACAATCTGCAATCCAGTTCAGTAGAAAGCCATGAAGCACCTACCGAGGAACATGGAGTTAATTGTGAGGTCTCTGCGCTCAGCGTCTTTCTGCCAGTCTGTAGTGAACTCCACTTCTGCATGTCTCCCATCTGTCTGGACGTCCACACGCAGAGTGGTCACTTCAAAGTTCTCATTATGTAACTGAATGTGGATTGACCCAAAAGTATAAGGTTAGACTTAAGAATTCCAATAACTGGCCTTTTAATAGTTTAAATGTATGAATAAACACATATTTATATAGTAGTTGTAGGAGACAAGGCCTACAACTAACAACGTTTGTCTTCAGCATACACATGTACATGCAATGGGAATGTCGATTTGGAATCAAAAAGTCAGTAACAAATATTGTGTTAAAACTTACAATAATAATGACAAACGAAAATGTTTTGGCACCCCAGGCCAAATGACATTGCTACAGCAAACTTGTTCAAACATGGAACACCATACTAAGTCAATACTAAGTAACATGCTCTTTAACATATAATCACACCTTACAAAAGCTTTTTGTAGCCACCTTGCATGAACAGCATGATTAAGATCTGCAGATATACGAGGGGTGTTCAAGTCAAACCGTGACGTGTAAAGAAATATTTTCATGAATGAAGGCGGATGACCACATTTACAGAAGACTTCGAGCACAATACAGTGAAGAGGCACTTAGCCGCAGTGAAACTGTGTGCAAACATTTTAAAGAATGCCATCTGTGCGTGAATGACGATCCTGGCCGAGGCTCTGAGGCCACTCTAGTCGTTCCTGTGAACATTCAGCGAGTGAAACACCAGATTCTTAAAAATTGACTTGAAAATATTTTGTCATTTTGTTTTTTTCTGGTGCTATTTAAGCTGGGAGGAATGCACTGGTGGAGCAGGGGATTTTATAGAAAGATAAAGGTATGTTTTATTCTTAGAACTGTGTTCTGTTATTCTGTACGATCTAAAGTCCTGGTTGGACTTGAATGCTCCCGTATTTTGAACGTTGCTCAGATCAAGGAAGAAATTCTAACAGCTTCAGCTTGCATTTCTAGAACAAATTCTTGGTTGATTTAGAGGTTTCAAGCTTGAATTTTTTGCCTGATTAGGCTTTGAGAATTTAATTATATTTACTGGTATCTATTCTTCCAACTCCCCATACAATATTTCCTGTGCCACTGGAAACAACCCTACTGCATAAGAAACCCACCCCAATGCTTAACCGACCACTTGTGTCACCATGCTACAGATCTTTAAAGCCACATGGACATTATACTTTGCCTTTTCAGCCTTTCAGTTTTTTTGAAATATCACACTGAAAGTGGTTTTATTTACTTTTTAGGCTTATAAAGGCTAAAACATCCACTAAAACATCCACAGTTCCTTAAACATCCACTAGGCTCCAAAAAAACTCTCCAAAATGATGTTAAAATTCCCAACTTTACAACAGAAATAAACATGTTCACAGCCTGGTACAGAAAATGGTTATGGTCAACAGAGCTAGATTTCCAAATCACGCCAACTGTATGGGGTGAACTTTTATGCAAGTCATCAGTTAAAATTACATCAAGTCATAAAATAATGCATAATTAGGGGGATGGCTGATTTGAGTGACGGGTGCATTAAAGGTGTGAAACTACTAGCTGTGTGCTATACATCACTTTAGCTAACCAGCTAACTGGACTGATTATAGTTTAACTTACCACAAAAAATATAGGAGTTATCATGGGAAAATGTGTAGGGCATGGACGAAGTTCAATCAAATGCAAAGTAACGTTAGTATATAAATTAACGTTTAAAATCTTAAGTTTTTAATCTAAAGTATTGCGCTAGCTTGTGGAAACTGTAGTTAAAAAGTAGGCATGATCCAAACAACAGCCAGGCCTTTTTTCGTTCCACCCATTTGCCCACTTTACACGATGTCAACTCCTGTCAAGATGGCGTTGTCCAGATAGGATGCTCCGATCAATCACTCAATCATTTAATTTTTACAGATCGGTTATCCCTCAACTGGCCACTCACTTAAACTGATAATACACACACACATCAACATGCTGTCTCCAGTCTGGTGATATTACCAAGTCTGTTTAAAAGACAATACATTTGCAATATGCAAAGTTTTTTTTTTTTTTTTTAAGCAAAACCAAATGTGGGAACGTGTGCCAAAAGCTTAAACACAACAAACCTTATTGGCCAGTTAAGAACAACGCAGCATGAATAATTTGAGTATGAAAAGTTATCCACAAAGGCAGCAGGTAAATCTTGTGAGTTTACCACCTATAGCAGGATCCCTCAAAAAGCTTGAGGCTTACTCTGCAGAGAGTAAAAAGGATAAAAGCATTATCATTAAAATAATAATGGAGAAAAGAATAAAGAGCGTTTTTTCAGCACTGGCAGAGGCAACCTGGGTTTACCTTACCACTCCATGCATGCGGGTTGACAGGGAGTGACTATACAGCATGGCTGCACATATTGTGGATGATAAGAGGAATAGACTGTCTCTTACAAAAACTTTCAATTTGTTCCTTGTGTCCATTTAGTTGAACAGTCGCATTTTAGATAAGCATTTTGGCATTTCTGAGAGCCCCCTGATGCTTGTTAGGAAATGGAAGATTTTTGCTCTTTACTCGAGCAGAGGCTATTCCATTAGATTACATTTCTTTATAATCTACATGTAATTTTAAGAGAATTGAATATGTTCCATATGCTGCTTTGCAATAAATAAAAGTTTTCAATTTAAGATATTTTTTCAGATCTTAATTATATTTGTGCACCACTGTTTATAATAGTTATAAATAAATAAATAAAACTACACAATAAATAGAACACTTTAAATGGCAGATCCCTATAACCCACACACACACCTGTGATCAGCAATCTGTATAGGTATTGGCAGATTATGACTTCTGTGACCTAAGGACCAGAGCTCACGCAGTTCAAAACATCTCATCAGAAAACCTAGAGGTTGAGGTCACAGAGGGTTTGTCCAGATTGTATACAGTCTATTAAAGGCATAATTTTTAGATGTAAATGTGCTTTATTTTCAGATCCTGAATGAGCTGCTTAAAGGTTCCAATTGTTGTTGAATGTCAGCACAAATTTTCAAGAGTCTGAAATTCTTTAAAGTACTTCCAACTATTAACAATTCCAATGAGTTAATATTTTTGACAGTTTAAAAAAAACAAACAGCTTAAATCAACAACATCTATTACTTGACTAGGGGTGCCAAACCTTTGCATACGACTGTAGCAAAACTACCCCACATGCACACTTAAAAATAAGAAAGTGGTTAAAATTTGGCCATTAGGACAGTTCACAGCAGCGTGAAATAGCTTTCTCTCACCCTGGCAGTGATGGTTCCATGTTTCTCTCCTTTGTTGTTGATCATTCTGATCCCTGCAGCCTGAAACATCTGCTTCATCTCCTCAGGTGTAGCAGTAGTGGCAAAATCCACATCCTCAGGTTGTTTTAATGACAGAAGGTCCCGCACGGCTCCTCCTGCAATCCTCAGCTCAAACTGGTGCTTCTGAAAAATCTCTGGACGAACATGTAATAAACACAGCACTTCTCATTTACATGCAGAATGATATTAAATTAAGCCTTTAATTCTGCTTATATTACACACCATTACCAGGATGAAGTGGTTTCTGAAGATGAATGGATGGATGCATACTGCATGTAACAGATGCATCATGGGTAGCTGATGTCAGCTTTACCTGCTAGAGTATTCAGTCCATCAGTGAATAATGACTGGAACTCCTTGGTTTTCAGCTGCATGGTGAAGTAATGTCGGTGTCTCCAAGTGAAGCGAATCGTGTTTACCACCTGGGGGATGAGAAAGCTTCGTCCCCACATCTGGCAATGGATCAACAGCTGTAAATTAGATACTGTGAAGTTCTGCATCTACAAGCTACCGAGACCATAAGCAAAAGAATATCAAACTACCCCTACTATGCATTGTATTTCTTGAACGTGTTCGTGTCAGCTCAATATGTTATGTGCTTTATTTACAAACTTGAATACTTAATACTGTTAACATTATTACTTATCGCTGAAAGGCAGTCAGCATGCATCATGTCTGTTTGTGATTAATACCCATTTATTAGCTTAGCTCCAGTTGTAATAGCTGGGTCTTTCCACGAAACACGATATTTTTATGCAACGCGAATATTTTAGGGCGAATATTTTAAGGCGAAATTACCTGCAAAAATAAAGGTCAGTTTTCCCCGTTGTTGGAGTTCACTACATGCCGTCGCTCAGCCATGACAACTGACAGGAAGCGCAAGTGTGTACAACGTCATTTAGCACGTGACACGCACAGAGCCAATAGAATTACGTTGAATTCTATTGGGTAGATCCTAAATGGCTAAACAAAAAAAACACACTAGGCAGTAAAGGCATTATTTTATATCCTTTGTCGTGTCATATCCATAACTAGTATCAAAAACAATAATAACTGAGCTCTTTTCTATTTTGTTTCGTATAATATCGCCAAATGAATAGACCATAATTTAACTTAAAACGTTTACACTGGTCTTCTACACTGGTCTTCACAAACCGCCCCGAGGTCTCGCGAGATTACTCGAGACTTAACATTAGCTCTGGCTAGATGAAACCACATGTACTGTAGGTGTCGAGGCTTCCCAGCCAAAAGTTTCACGAAAATATAAACTTAATTAGGCTTAATTTAGGAGAAAGCTTTTATTTATACTTGATTATAAGTAAATTATGTAAAATAAATATTTAAATATTTGTAAATATATATTGGCAGTTTTTATTTCATTTACTGTACTGACATCGAGTGAACAAAATCTTTCTATCAAATAGATCTCAAGCAACATATTTTATATAGAAATGTAGCTGCAAGTAATATTGCATACATTATTCATTTATGTGCATATGCGCATGGAATTATCCATAGTCATAATTTAGTTGAAGCTATCTGGAATGCACATTTTGACTAAACTGAATTTTAGAAATCTAATTTATTTATGTCAAAATCAATTAAGTATAAGATGTAATAATTTTTTTGTTCAAATTTCAACAGTTATAATTAAAAAAATGAGTGACACCAATTAAATTTACATTTACATTATGGCACTTGGCAGCACTTGGTAGTGACCTCTGATGCAAGAAAAATTCCAAATTGTCAACTGTATTTCAAAATACAATTATTTTTGTGGAACAGTAACACCAATGACATAGTTTAGGGTTACTGACATTTATTTCATACTATTAA
>JAOVVA010000017.1:7127047-7141358 GCA_028565275.1 Leiocassis micropogon | reverse complement strand
GTGCAGGGATGATAATATAGGTGTTATATGATCATATTTTCTGGATCTAGTGAGAACCCTGGCGGCTGCATTTTGGACTAAGTCTTGTGCTTTTGCATTCCAGTGATCTTCACTCACGCTTCACTGCGTCTGCGCAACATGAGGAACAAATTGGAGAACAAGTTGGAGAGAGCAGGGCTGAAAAAGTCACCTATGGGCATCCTGCTAGAGGCACTCGGCCAAGAGGAAGAGAAATTAATCAAGAGTCAAGACTTCCTGGATGGCAAGCTCAAGGAATGACGGCGAGGTTGTATGCATGATCAATATCCGGTTGTGTAGGTGATTACATCTCGAAAAGATGTGTGAAAGTATGCTTGACTGCTTAGAGTGAGAACACATGATATGACAAATGTTTACAAACATTATTTACAAATGTTACAAAGCACAAGAAGCGGCACGGTGGCCTTGCACCTCCAGGTTTTGGGTTCGATTTCCCCCTCGGATCTGTGTGCATGAAATTTGCGTGTTCTCCCTGTGTGTGGTGGGTTTCCTCTGAGTACTCCAGTTTCCTCCCAACAGTCCAGTTTCCTCCCAACCTCTGTGTGTATTTAATATTCTCCAAAGACATGCAGATTAGGTTAACTGTGTGTGTGCCCTGTGATTGATTAGCAACCCATCCAGGATGTACCGTGCTCTACGTATCCTGGAATAGGCTCCAGGCCCCCCGCGACCCTGTACACAGGATAAAGCGGTATTCACGATAAGTGAGTGAGTGATGATGAAAAGCACAAGCTTTCTATGAATTAAAATGTTCTCTTAAACTAAAAAGAAACTACACATGTGATGCTAACATCATCATAACATCAATTATGATGAATGCTATTCCTCGTGTTGCCAGATGAGTCAATGAGTCTTATGAAAAGTGGGTTCTGTTTAAGTACCATTACCATGGTGTGAAGGTCTCATGTCTGGTAGATTTGTCTGGTAGATTTGTTTAATCTTTATGTAATCTATGACTGGAGCAAAGTATTTTTGTATTACATGTTTGTTTTCCGAGTTTTTCATATTTCCATTCATCTCACTGAGCTTGACCAGGCATAGACAGCAGCTTGTCTTGGTTCAAGAAGTTTGTCTTGGTTACAATCGTTTAGACGGTGTTTGTCTTCGACTTATCCTTATTTATTAGCTGTTAAATCACTAAAGAAATGCCAAATTTTTAGGAATAATATTGATTAACTCACTGCAATCTTTAACATGTAAAAAGAAAATGTTTAATATTGTGTACAAGAGATTTAATACAAGGGATACACTCCATGATGTTATCAAATGACAAATAAAAGACTATTTTTTACACAATAGATTCTTTCTTTTCTATTCTCATCTTGACAGGATCATATACCTGGTTGATAGAGCACACACACACACACACACCCCTCACAAATGTACTGCAACTAAGCCTGGTGATCTCATTAATAGGTGCAGTAGATTACAGCTTAGAGCGTCTGCAGTTACTCATATGGCTGCTCTTCTGCACTGCTGAGTCAGCAACGGCTCAACATAACATGCTTCCCTTTCCAAGCTGCACCCCATGTGAGCTTATTAATCATGCTTTGAGTCCAGCGTTCTGTGTAAGTAAGAAATAAAACACTAAGGGTGGGGGGAGGGGCATGCTGGAAGATGATGGCGTGATGCCACCTAGGAGTTGATTACTGTCCAACAACAACATTGTTCTTCAAAGTTAATTATTCCTCTCATACTATTGCATTTTGCCATCAATTACAATTCTTTATTTATTAATGAAAACCATACCACAGTTTTAACCATTTATAGTTACATGTAACAACTACTAGGTGGTCCACATTTACTGTCTAACTTCTCAGCACTTGTGTGTACACTGAATGTGTCACAACTAGGGATGTAATTTAAGATTCAGCACCTTGGGTTTGAAGTCAAGGTTCAGGTTTGTTTAATGTACAACAAAGTTTTAAAAAAGGAATGAACTTTCGTTTCTATTATTATGGATTTATGAGGAGCGTTTAAGGCAAACCAAGATGCTCTTGTGAATAAAGTTGACATTTTCAGAAGACTTCAAACACAGTATGACGATGAGCCTCTTAGCTGCAGTAAAAAGTGCTGGTGCAAACATTTTAAAGAAGGCTATACATCCATGAATGACGATCCCAGTGGAGGTGGCTCTGAAACCAGTGCAGTCATTCCCATACACATTCAGTGTAGAACATCTGATCCTTGAAAATGGATGGATAACTTGTTGCAGAAGATATGCACCTTTTTTAGGGGAACTGTACTCTCAATCATTCACGAACATCACTTGCACATTACAGAAACTTGGATGGACATTACTGCCACATCCCTATACGCTCCTGACCTCGCTCCAAGCCATTTCCATATGTTTGAGCCATTAAAGGAGTTCCTGGGAGGCTAGCGTTTCATATATGAAGCTGGCAGTTCTGACACCTTCTGTAACTGGTTTAACTAATTTGGATTGGCGGAGCTGGTAACTGACTTTTAGAAATAATTTCTCAGACATGATTTGGCAATTTACGGCGTGGCTGCAATAAGTCATTCAAGGTGTTTAAAGTGGCATGCGTGCTTCAAGACTGGAAGAACATCATTGGAAGAGATCAGGAAAATCTTCAACAAACTCAACCGCCGTAAATGTTGAAACCATTCGGCAACTTGTGCATGATGATCGTCGGAAAACAATCCGCAATACAGAACAGGGGCCGAAGGAACATTGCATCGAAGTCTACCGAGAACTCGCCGTACATGAACCGTCCTTCATGTAGAGAACCAACGCCAGTGACGAAACGTGGACGTATGGGTATGACCCTGAGGCGACCAGGACCAAAAAAGGCAAGGCATGTCCGCTCGACCAAGTGTATGTTTACCACCTTTTTCAACGTTCGTGCCATTTTGCATCTTGAAACTTGATCTCGAACCTTTTTGATACCACCTCATATAATGTACATTAAACCACCTCCAATATGACACACGCTTTTCGGCCAGAACATACATTTCAGATAAATCTCACTGATTCTGTTGTAGTTCTTCCAGGGAAAACTCTCTTGTTAAAATAACATTCAATTTGAGCTTTAACCAAACACACACACACACACACAAAACAGATTTTAATAAAGAACTTGTTCCTAAGGCTGAATAAACAGGCAACAAGAACACACACACTACTCACTCTTAAAAGATGTAGCAATAAGTCAGACGGAGTGCAGATGCTATTACAGGAACCTCTCCAACCAGAGCTCTAACAGCTGTGTGTGTTTGCTGTTGTGTCCCCAAATGCCTGCAGTGCTATGCTTGATAAATGGCCTAGCATCTTTAGCTCGTGCCTAACATTTAGTAGAAACAATACCCACCAAAAAAAAACAAAAAAACCTGAAGCTAAGGCTTTATTCAGCTGGTATAGTCATCATTCATCTTCAGTACTTGCCTTACCTTGTCAGAGTAGATCCTTTGCCTGAGTTCACCGGCCCACTGCTGAGCAACACAAACATTCATGCACAGACTCTAAGACTCAGTCATACAGTATGTCAACAGGCGTAGCTGAAACCTGAACCTGGACAGGGAAGGAAATCCACACAGACGTGGGATGAGCATGGGGAAATCCACACAGACAGTAATCCGAGCTCAGTGTGTGTGTGTGCGTGTGTGTATGTGTGTGTGACACACCGACATTACCTGCTGTGCTGATATGCCTTTCTGTTCAGCTGGCCGATTCATGCAGAGCAAAAGAAAATCGAATAGTATCAGATCCTAGCCACGGGTTCAGCTTGAGCTCTTGATGATAAACCTTTCTCCTGAAAGCACTCATTCTGAAGCACACGGTAAAAGATTTAGCTCTGTAGAAGGTGCGGGGTCACAGGGAACATTTAAAGTACACAGTAGCCAGCCGAGCCAATGCTTTACAACCTTAGCTGTCATTAGAGCATGTCTGACAAATCTATACTGTAAGGGGAAAGTGTTTAAGAGCTACTTTACAGCTGGGGTACTGACATACCAGTTAATCTTCTGGTGTTGATCTGTTCCTTTCCTTTTAGCCATTAGCGGAGTATGAGCTCATCCTAAATGACCGTGAAAGTGCAGATGGGCTATTTGGTGTTGCACCATATCTCATCTTCAAAAATACTTTTTTTTTTTTTTTTTTCATTGAAGTCCACCGCAAACGTCTGATCGGGATTAGCTTGTCCGTAAAATGTAAAGAACTCCCAAACCCCTTTTTGAAATGGCTTCTAATAATTAGAGGGTGTCGTTTAGTCCGCTTACAAATTTGCTTGCTTGTGGTTCGCCTCATAATTACAAGGTAAGGCCAAGACTTATTTTCTGACCTGAAAGTTCAAAAGGTCAAGGCATTCCTTTCAAGGTAAAAGTGTGCTTCAGAAATAGACATGCTTGAAGAATAATCCGCAACTGAGGAAAGACCCAGCCGTACACATTTGTGTTAGATAACTGTTAAGGTGGATGAAGTGCCTGGTAAGGTAAGATACAGATAGAAGGCCATTGTTTGGTTTAAAGGCTGGTGTCAGCTGCCGATGCCTTCCGTGATATCTTTGTGCAGCTGTTGTGTCTTGAGGGGAGAAGGAAGAGAGACAGTGAGGCACAGCTGTGACCTGAACATCCCAGTGTGTTTGGGGAGAGCAGTGAGCTGTGTGGGCTGGAGTTTACTCGAGTACAATAGTCAGTTACACATGAGTTGTGAGCTGTGTTCAGGTTCGGGCAAAATGAAGGAAAATCTCATTTAAGGTTTAGTGATGTGCAAAATGATCTACAGTTTTACAGGATTACTATTAAATAATGTTGTTAAAAGTATACATTTCAGAAATGCTCGAATCCACAGCTTCCAACTTGGCAGTGATTGCGTATACGCTGAATTATAAAAAAAAAAAAGTTTAATATTCCTTATTGCACTGATGTTACATGCGTTTCTGACTTTAGTGCAACAAAAGGTTCATTCAGGTTGGTTCTGGTAGATTGCTGACTTGATTGCTTGACTTCTAGATGATCCCAAAGAAAAAAAGCAAAGTGGTGTTGACTTTAGATTTATTCTGTTTTTTTTTATTGTTGGTTTCAAAGCCTGATAGAATGAGACAAGTGCATGGATCCAGACCTTTGGGCCACCATGTAGAAGTACTGTGACCTTCACAATTATTGAGATCTGGAAGAGGAGTGGTAAGATGGTTAATAATGGCAAAAAAAACAAAAACAAACAAAAATGAACAACCACCAAGGATGTCCATTAGTGATTTGTTAAAAACAAATCAAAACTTGGGGTCACCAAGTCTCCAAAGCCACCATCAGACACCATATTCCACGGATATAATGAATAGATTATCCTTATCCCAACTGTAAAATACAGTAGATGTTCTGTGATGTCATTCTGTTTTGGCCTCCGTTTTCAAGCAACAGCAACTCAGGCTTTACACACTGGTGCCAACTCGTTCAACCAGCAGCTGTGATTGAAAGCTGGAGAGCTAGAGAGCCGTATTGTGCAGGACAGTCTACTTAATTAATCCCTAGCATCTGTAGTGAGCGCTATATCGAAATAAAGTTGCTGGGGTTCACCATGATCAGTCTAAGGTTTGTACTTGGCTCTTGTTCTGCTTCAGCTTTCCTGTTTCTACAGTTTTGTATTAACAGGCGAATGCAATCAAAGGCCGCGGCTGAAACTTAATCTGCATTCAGCATTTCCAGCTTGGTGACTTGGTGGAGTTATAAGATAACTACTAAGCTTGCAATTTAATAAAATGCAACTAATTTAAACTTAAAATTTTAAGAAAAAGAATTTGCTTTCCCAGCTTGTGCTTGCATTGTGTTTTGATGCACCATTTTTTTTTTAATGTTCTCTTAGGTTTAAGTAGTTAAACATACTTGAGGTGTGTACAAGGAGTGCTTTCAGATGTTGTGTACGAGAACAACACTAAAGGCCAACAGGAAAAGTGAAGATAGAAACCTATAGAGACCTCTCTGATCGAAACCTACCCTCACTTAAGACCAGAGGGTTTTTAAAAGAATTTTTTTTTAGAGGTAGCTACATGAGGTACAGAACTTGTAATAAATCATTAATTTTTTGTATATAGTGAATTATTCAAATGCAATGAATGGGCAGTGCAGGTGTGATCTGCTCTTACTCAGCTATGTAAACAAAGCTGATCTGGTTTTGGTCCCAGTGAGGAATGAATGGGTGTGCCGGCCCTCCGACAGGTTGTTCTGGTTCTCTATACATGCAGCAAAACAGCATTTGTCTACTTTGAATCAGACATTAGAAAGAATGCAAGGCATTACATGTCTTCTTTGAGAGAAAATCTTTCCAACTTGGTGTGTTCTAGAAGAACAAAAAGCTTTTCTGGTAAACTGATTGTGTGATAAGTGTTCGTTTTTCTTTTATTTGTCATTTACCATGTGGCACATCTTGACGTTACTATGTTTTAAAGAAAAAAAAGGGAATTGTTTGGTTATTTTTCTTTAATTCAAAGAAATTTCCGATAGAAATTACTAAGAACCAGCTTAATTCTGATTACTATATATTACACATTTTTCAAAAAAAAAAAAAAAAAAAAAACTCTTTAAAAATGACAAAAAAAAATAAATTCTATATACAGAATTTACATATACATAAACAGCTCTTGGCTGAAGCCAGAGAGAGAGAGAAGGCAAACACCAGTCTTTAGTTTTTGCTATTGGATGCAGTCAGATTTAAAAAAAGGAATACCGCGTAATCTGGAAGAAAAAAAAAAAATCTGTTTTGATGCTTATTAATAAGCAGAGGGGTGTGTGTGTGTGAAATCGATTCAATTAGGTATCATGGTTCAACCCAAGTGATACGAGCAAATTATTTGAAAAAGAAAATCTTTTAAAAAAAGAAAAAAAAAAACAAGGATTGTGAATTAATATTAATTAATGAATTAATTAATATAGATTCAGGATATTTATAAAATTTACAGAATCGCAATACAAATCCAATCGGCACCTAGGTGTCATGATATTGATTCAGGTGATCCATAGTGATTTCCATCCAAAGTAATAAGTAATATATAATAGTCCAGGGCATGATTTACATGTATATGAGGTGGGCAACCTATTAAGAACATGGCTGTTAGGTGGTCTGTGTTTTAAAACACCATTTCAATGCAGTGTTAATCTTGTCAATACGATGATACTGACTCCTGGTCTTTTTATAAAAGACATACATATACACACACACAGCAGATGGACAAACGTGCAATACCGTGTATTTAAAAAAAAAAAAAAATTGTGTAAAAAAATTCAGCTAGTAAACACATGATTAAAAGAGCAACACCTCTACAGGAGTGGGACAACATGACAGAAAAATACTGAATGAATCATTTTTTTTTTTTTTTTGCATAGCCATGTTCAAAGCCCTTGTAAATCCAATTGTTTTGCATAATAATTTTAGTAAAAAATTTATTTCCCTATAGGAGAGTAAACTTCAATAGCAATATAAAGATTAATCCGTCACGTTCTTTAAACAAACTGCAAAAAGTCCACGCTTCACACAACAGGAACCAGCTGAGTTTAGTCCTTCATATTAATATTTGCTTCGTGTCCGTGAAGAGGATTTACGATTGTAATATCCCTCCATGGCAGTGGAATGGTCCAGGCGATTTGGCTTGAATACCACCTCGGCCGAATCGCTATAACCATATTAAAAACATCTCAAAGAAACTCCACAGCAGGCATTTATTAGGGCAGGCCAAGTTCCAGAAGTGCTAGCACCAAACACACACTCAAAATGCGTTGTTTTCCAGAGTGTCCCAAAGGCCAATTTCAGTTCTGTTGCAAAGGGAATGGGTTCTTGTGCTCTCTGAATGCCGGCCATGTACATTCCTTGCTAGGTAATATTCCTTTAAAAAACACTGATGCTTGAACTTTTCACTCAGGTAAAAAACTATGAAAAACAGGGATTTGAAAAAGGCACAAAGCATGAAGTTCTTAATTTCCTATACTATAGTTCCAGGCTTGGAGTCCTCATGCCAGTAAAGTGTCTGATCCTCAGAGTCAAAACTGTCCACAGGGCTACTCAGGTATGAATCCATTTGGTTTACATCTACGTATGACCTGAAACAGAAAACATGGCATGAGAAAAGTGCATCAGGAAATCAGATTTTTGCCCAAATATTTCTAAATCTTTTAACCCCTGCTTTGTCGACGTTAAATCACATTAAACGCATGGCCAGAAACAGCTGCATTACGACAGTCTGCAGTAAGCTTTTCTTCCTCAGGTTTTATGGGAATAACGATTTGTAATAATTAAGAGAACTGAACAGTGTTCTCATAAAATGGTTATGAGTAGGTTTGTTCAACATGGGGTTAAAACATTCAGACATCTGATGAAAAGCGTGCACAATCACAGGTACAACGCATAGCAATCAAGACGTCACATGATCGTCCTCAGAACAAGACGCCACCCGTCTAGCCTGATGCCCGGCACACAGGACCAACCCACCACCACTGAACACACAAACCTATACAGCAGCGCGCAGCAATAAAGCTGAGCCACTAGACAGGTTTAGTGCATCAGAGAAATAATTGTTAGGAATAACAAAAGTTAATTAAGCACACAGGTTAGAGAAGCAGTGTGGGGTTTTTGTATGCAGCTCACCACATTGTTTAGTGCTGCAAGATGCACTAGCACTGAGTGTAATAATAGTCCTGGTCATAACCACTGGCAACAGCACCAGGCATGTCTAAAGTTCCTGGAGCTGGGCTCCTCCTAGCAAACGGAGACGGAGCTCTGGGGCCTGGGGGCGGAGCTAGAAGATGGGGCTGGTGGCTGGCATGAAAGTAATGGTGGTTAGTCAGATAAAGCAGAAACCTGTGTGTGTTTTCTCTGCACACACATCTAGGATTATGTGCACCAAGGACATGATGTTAAGACCTTTCTGTTTAGAGAAACAGATACATTTGAAGCCATGCAACTTTCCTTTTATGGAAGGACAAACCCAGAAATACCACACAAACCACGAACAACATGGAGCACAGACAACCAGAGACTTCTATAACTCGACTCACAAAACAGAAAAGAAAACATATAGAACTAAGTACATTTTACTTACTATCAAGGGCTACATTTAGCAAGGAGGCTTTATTAACCATGTCAGTTTCAGAACCGTCACAGCCCGAGTGCTCCACGCGATAGCGGGAAGGAGGAGGTGGAGGGAGGGAGAAGTAAGAGGATGAGGAAGAACAAGCACTGGGTAAGAAGGAAGGAGGTGGGTAGTGCCAGGAGGGTGCAGGGTGTGGACTGAAGGCATGTCTAAGGGAAAAGAGGATGGGAGAAAAGCAGTGGGAGAGAGGAAATGCAGGCATTGTAGAGAACATAATACAAGAGTGAAGTCCTACGCTCTACTGGAATCAGCTAAATGTATTTTGAGTACAGGTCCACTGCACAGATAAACAGTGAACCGATCCTCTGCAATTAGTGCATTCCTGAGGCATAAGGTGCATGACACTGTGTAATGAACTACAAGGTAATTAAGGTCTAGAGGCTCTTACCGGCTCTGTGGGAGGTGACTTTGATGGACTGAGTTGTAGCCATAGGCATGCTGTGGATGAAGACCCATGCTATAGTCTGATATACCCACGGACAAGTGATCACGCCAGTTTCCCGTGTTGGGTACGGCAGATACTGGAAATCAAGAACAATGCAAATCAAGTCGGTGTCGAAAAATATATATTAAATGTCTTTGTATGGAGTGCATTAGATTAAAAACGCACATTTCCTTTCTTGACCTTTAGTGACTCTTATATACTACATCTTACTGTGTTATCTATTTCAGAAACCTCCCAGGAATGGCTCGCAATTACTTGTCTAAGGGGTTAGGACCAAAGGTTTTCATAACACTCCTATTTTCCTAATTCAGGCAGCATCTCCCCCTCAATTTCATGCACACCCTCACAAACTTTATAGTGGTGGTCAAAACTATTAAGATCACATATGCTAAGCAAAAACTACCTCCGGTCTCCAGGTCTCCTGACTGCTTCAAAAAACGTAACACCCTAGCACAAACTGTTCTGGGTTTATCTGTCAGAAGCAGCACACACATTCACTTTGCCATTTCATAAGTCTATGGAAGAGATCAGGTTACACTTGCTCTGTACACGTCCGCAGTGCAGCGAGAGCCGTTGCTAAGACAACCAGCCTAAACCATGACCCCCCCAAGGAAAAGTGAAGTATGCACGTGCCCCTTCTTCACAATTTCTCCAGGAATTGTCTCTAGTTTATTCTTGTTATTTGCTGCTCAAAATCCTGACCGCTCCAATAAGTTTCTCCACACTCTTTAAAGAAATCCAAAATGTTAGGGGTATTATTTTTAGGACCGTTTGACCATTTGTGCCATGTCAAAGCAGAAATGACTAACCTGAGGCGTATGGGGAACTGCGGTCATTATAGCTGTAAGCATGGTGTGCCATCCTGTAGGCCAGGCTTTGCTGGGACTCCCTCTCGTACTCGTACGACATCGGCTTGTGTGTTGTGTTCCGATTATACCAGCCTCGTAAGTGCTCAGCCACTATCGCTTTCTGCATGTTCCTTGTCTGGTTTTCGTTCCTCGATGGCGGACGACTCCTTGTCTGCCTCAGTGTAGCGTAAGGATTCTGGCTCATGCTGTCCATCTCAGTGTGACTGTAGTCACAGTATTGATCTTGTGCATGGTAAGACATAGTCTGGTAGGAAGGATTTACACTATAGTGACCAGCCGCCTCATCCTCGTACGCATAGCTGCCGTTGGTGTACGGTTCTGCATAGCAGGGGTATCCAGTGACGTAGTAGGCTGTTGGGCTGGGCCTGGGCTGTGCTCTGTAGTTGTGGCACAGAGGATTATTCTGTGCCAGGTTGGGCATGCTGCCCGTATTAGCGTAGTTGCAGTTCCTCTGGCGACGATGGCGGTTCCGAGCACGTGAATGGCCGCAGTACTCCGTGCTCGACTGGCTGGTGTGTGAGGAGACATCATCGAGTACTTCGGTGCTGTTGCTGCGCCGTGCGGCGGGGGTGATTGTAAACACAGGCTCGGGGCCGTCACACTCTGAGGCAAAGAGGGACTGAGACTCAAGACTGCCACTGCGCTGGCGGAAGTGCTCAGGTGGGTCATCCTCACACCTGTATGCGTTACCAAAAAAAAAAAAAAAGAAGGTGATTCATCATTATAAAGAAGGCTTTAAATAGAAAGTTTGAGTCAAAATTTTAACTTGACTAGCAGCTTGCATGATCACACTGACAAAACTAATGGCTGCAGAAGTAATTAGATGTTGTAAAATATTAGGGATAAAAATCACCAGTGACCACCCAATACATTATCACGATACCTAGGCGTCGATTTGATTTGCATTCAGATTCTATCTAAGATCCTGATGTTTTTTTTTTTGTTACAATTTTAAACAAACTGAACAAATATTTTGCTTGTACCACATAAGAAACCCTGCTGCTTGCCAATGCGTGACTAATTGAGTGCAAAAAACCCGTAGGATTAACAGAGGAATGGCAACAATTTACCACCTCAAAGGCAAACATAAAAAAAAACAAAAAAAAACACGATTTAAGTTAGTCCATATTACACATGTATGCATGGTGTAAATTTGTTCCAGCAGAGTGGAGGCTAAACTAAATGAGATTAGTGTTGATGTTAATGGGGTTGACATGGATGCATGTTAAAGTGAGACAGATATAGAGGCATGCTGTAGGGCTGGAGATGGGTGTCTGTACAGTGTTGAGGCGATCAGTACCTCAGCTGGATGCTGCTGAAGGCGTTGCGCGTCAGCTGGGGTGTTGGCGGCATGCTGCGCGAGTTCCCTGCTTGCCTGGAGGGAGCGTAATAGGGGCTACTATGTGGTGATAAACCATCCTGAGGGACGTAGGAATAAGGTTCTTGGACTTCAGCATAGTTTAATCTGTAATGCAGATAAGGAGATTGCTTTCAAAACGTCGACTTCCTCTTAAGCACTTTCCATTACGGAAACTGCTGCTTTAAGGGCCAATGGGAAAACATTCGATAAATCAAAACCGCTGACTGTTTCCTGCTACACTTATGATTAACACCTAAATGAGCACCTCATTAATCAAACTTAACAACTTTACAAACACAACAGCCGAAAGAGATTTTGTCTGTAAAACCTGTTCATCACACTGCACCAGTAACACACACTACCATTTTTAAATAAAAATAATTCCATGAAAGCTATCTCTGTAACAACCCCTTTTCCTTTACTGCCTACTTAATTTGTTGTTTAGCAGTCATTCAAGAACAAGCTTGTCTCACACTATTTTTAACACACCGAGTGTGCTAGATATGATAAGAGGTATAGACAGAGGTACAAACCGAAGCTGGAATGTATGTCTGGTTCCTAACAAGCCTTAACACGATTTTACAAGCCTGAACCAACCAAAGCCCCAAATGCAAAGGAAAACCCCAGTTAAGAGAGACGCAGAGACAGAAGACTGTTACTGCTGGGAGGAAGTCTCACCTGTCAGAGTTGTGTGGTTCTTCGGATCCCCTGCGATTCGACTGATATGGAACGCCGAGGTTGTCAGAAGGCCGTGGCGAACACTGAACTGAACGGGAACGCTGCCGTTGCATGACAAAAGCCTCGTCTGTGATGAACGGCAAAGAGAAAGAGTTAGAGGACGCAGGTTAAAATGTAGAGAGAGGTTTAAATTTTCAGATGACAAAGTAGTAGGACTACATGTGAACTTTGTAAAACTTTTACCATCATCCAGATTTAAGCTGTCAGACAGCGAGCTGAGTTCTGCTGCATTCATGTCATCTATAACAGAGATCAAGATTTTCGTTTAACACAATCATCCTGATCACCATCCTTAGCCACATACAATAACTTAATTAAACTAATATGAACATATGCAGTCTAAATAAATGTATAGTAGAATATTAATAATAAGTAAAAAAAATAATAAAAAAACCGAATTCGGTCACATCCAGGTAAATAATTTTTTTTTTTAATAAACTAAAAAAAGGTGTGTACCAGTGATAATCAGCGAGGCCCTTTGTGTGGGTTTCTTCCCCGTCAGCACTCTGTATTCATTTATTTCATTCTCAATCGTTTGAAGCGTCTTCATAGCATCTTCAAAATTCCTCCTCCTTTTCTTCTTCACAGTTTTACAGAGCTCCGTTTCACTGGCAAGCTTCTTTGCTGCTTCTACAATCTTTCGCTGTAGAGCAAACCGGCTTTCTAAATTCCTTAAATGAGGGTCCTGGGGGTAGAAAAAAAGGGCATTTAATAAATGCCATAAAGTACCATTTAATGTAGCCATGGTACTGAAAGGCAGATAAATATATAAATGCAACATACCGCATCATAAGGGAAAAGGTCATCTAGTTTGAAAGCAGTTCCTACACGTCTTCTTACAGTAGGAGGCACCTCTCCTGATGCTAAGGGGTACTCTTTAGGCAATTTACCTGTAATTTCCTAGAGGGAAAAATATATTTTTTATTAGCCAATTTACAAGTTATCAATCTACTACAGTGATCTTAAGTAAAAAAAATTAAAAAAAAATTAAAAAAAACTCACTGCTTCTCTGAGGCAAATCTTCTTAAGCTCACTCAATTTCTCAGCCAGAAGAGCTTGAAGGCTCTGCTCTTTCTTCTTTAACTCAGCAATTTTCTCTTTCTTCAGTTCCTCATTTACCTCAGAATCTGCAGAACCTAAACACACCAACAAACCCCAGGGTTTATGCAAATGAAAATGACATCAAACTCCAGTGCTCAGCTTGAGCTGACTACACCTAATAAAACAGGACCATCAGGTTAAAGGCTTTAATAAAGAAGAAATAATAAATCTTAGATTTATTACCTGCAGAGGCCAAGCTTCCGTTGCTGGCCATGATGAGATGGTCTTTGCTGTCTCCGCTCACCAGCCTGCTCACTCTGGAGGATCTAATTTCCGTAAGGTCCATGGCGAAGTCCCCCAAGTTCTTTGATGTGCCTGTTTTAGACTTAGATGAAAATATGAAGATCAGCTAGGAGACTAGACAGATCAATTCAAGACAACATAAGAAAATGCAGAGCATACCACCGATATGGGATGTTTGTTTTATTTTTTTCTTTTCTAGATCATACTGCATCTATAATACAAGTACATCTGATCTCTTAAACTTGCATACAAAATTATACCAAAAATCTATCTGTTTTTAGTTATTACTACTAAAACATACTGCATATGCCTACGCAATGTCTTAAAAACTGAAGAAAACTTCTAAATCAAACTTAAAAGCGAAATCATTTACACAGCTGCATGAGCTCCATGTCTACATCGAGAAAGCGTGATGTAG
>JAOVVA010000017.1:7115009-7126947 GCA_028565275.1 Leiocassis micropogon | reverse complement strand
TCTAAATCAAACTTAAAAGCGAAATCATTTACACAGCTGCATGAGCTCCATGTCTACATCGAGAAAGCGTGATGTAGATAATGCTGACAGACTCACTTTGCTCTGTTTGCAGTCGAGATAGAACTGGTGTTGGCTGATGGCCATCGCCCAGATGGTTTTGATCAACGAGTGGCTGGCATACCAGGTGTGGATAGCTTGTGCGGACTGGCCGAAAGTGGACTTGGACGATGCTCTCCTGAGAATCAACATATCCACACATTAAAAAAAACAAAACAAAAACAATGATCAATGACCATAATAAAGTTCTATGAAACAGCACACCCAAGCAGTACAAAGGTCTAGCAATGTGTCAGGTAGGACATGTGAAGACAATGGTGTAAGTCAGTAAGCTATAACTGGCTATTTCACAGGTCGTATGACATTATAAAAAAAAAAAAAAAAGTCAAGCAGTAATGTCATGCGTGTTTACACATCAACTTAAACCCCTATTACATATCAAATCCTTCAACATGGATATCAACATTGACCTTGATGCTGTTAAGAGTTTTGATAAAATGCTTTTAAAACCCAGGCATCTTCAATCAAGAGCCATGGATAGGCGACTACCACATATGACTAGTGTTGCAAGATGAAGCATTTTTAAAAACCCGAAAAAGACTGAAGCACACAGCAGAAATGTTTCAACTGGACTATTCTTAAACTGTAGAAACAGGCTTTTTCCAAGTTTGCATACATTCTCCAAAGAGCATCAAAATTACTTAAATAGTGTGAAGAGCTAGGGAGGATGTACAAGGTAAAAATGTGCCGTAGCGCAGATGTGTAACTCTCCTCTTGTTTTACCTGGGAGGGTCGTTGACCTCGACTGCAAACTTCTTCTCACGGAAATACAAGTTCTCTAACTGCTTCCAGTGAAAGACCTACAGAAGGATATCAGGTAAATGATTCGAAGAATGAGCAGATAAACACAGTATTGTACACGAGATGTTTTTACACAGCAGATTAAAAAAATATTTACATTCTCATTATTTCACAAAGCTTGATATCATTTAGAACTCCTCAAACAGACGCGTGTTTAAAAATTTTTAAACAATCTTTCGGTCATTTTTCTGAGAAAGAAGGGGAAAATAAACAAACCAAAACAAACAGGACTTGGTGGTGTACATTTAGCTGGAAACGGATGACAAAAGGGATCTGCTACAAGGTCAATTTAACACCACTGCTGCCTAAATGAAACTACAGGAGATGAGCTATGTTCAAAGCGACAGCTTATTTCCAAATCTGCCCTAAAGGAAGGGAACAAGGCCCTGGATATGGTCACTGCAAAACATCTGCTACCGATAGACAAAGTGCTCACAAAATTTTCCTGGGAATTCGTCTCCAGCTCTGTCAGACTCAAAACAGCTATAAAACACTATGTATTCAGTGCATGTAATCATGATGACAGATTACCTAGAAAAAAGGCGGAAACGCAAGTGGACAACCCCACAACCAGGAAACACACTTCAGCTCTTTCAAACACGCGCAGAATGAAGGACATTTAATGACGGTAGACAGCTGAAACTAAATATAATGTGTTAACTATTTTGAATGCGCTTAAAAGGCTCGCCCATATTTTCTCACACAAACTTTCGAGAAATCTAATATTGAATGTGATTCATTCGATTCAGATCGAATAAAAAAAGTAAATAAAATAAAAAGTAAAGATACACCAGACAGAATACCCAATTACTGTGCTGTAACGTACAGATCCAAATGGAGCTCTTACCAGTGAGATTAACAAGCCTCCATAAAGTCCCTGGTCTATCAAACCGGCTCCGTGGAGTCGTATGCTCAAGTTTCCCACAGGGTTGAGGCTCCCTTGAACAATACACTCTTGTCTGTTCTCAGAGAACGCAAAAGGTGTTGCAAGAGTTTCAGCTCAGTAAGTCCCTCCTATACACCCCTCCCATGTGTGACATCATTAAAATCTTACTCCGACCTATCCTACTTGCGGCAGGTTGACAACTAAGTAGAATACACACTTTTCCACCCCTCCCTTTCTTCTTCTCTTCTCGGTCCCATCCTGACTAAGCCTACACTCATTCTCTTCCTTCTATCTACCGCTCCCTTTTGTATTTTTGACTTCAACTCCATCCTCAAACCAGATTTACTGGTTATACACTAAAACCTTTACTGCTTCCTTTAATGCTTTCTATCATGCAGCAGGTATACCACATGATACCTTTCAACTTTATGCTTAATGTTCTGGTGTTTTTGTGTGAATTTTTTTTTTTCTTCCAAAGCCTGAATTGGCTCCAACAGTTACAGCAGATCCAGACCCAGACTTCTCGCCCCTCCCGAAGCTTCCCAGGGCAAATATGCATGGAATCTACTACTTATATTTAATCATTAATCGCTGGCCATGGCACTCCTAACCTCTTAGTAAAAACAAGACGGCCCCTTTAACCACTGCACAACCTGACAAAAGAAAATGTTTCACCCCTTATCAGAAGCTTCAGAAATCATATCTCTCTACTAGAGGCCACAATACACAGATAGAATGTAGACACTACAGAAAGATAAAAGTGGAAGCAATGCACTAAATAATGTAAACCTGGTGGGGAAAAAAAAAAACATAGCTCTAAACATTGTAGAGCTGGTATTCACAACACAGGGAAAAGAAAGCAGGGAGAGAAAAAAGTGTGTAATGTGACGCTTCTAGAGTTTATTTCCGCATAAGAGCCATTTACCCATAGGACTCAGGATTGCTTATCATCTCTTAGTGTGGGACATCGAAGGTTTATCCAATTAGATGTCTTTGTCCAGCAATTTACAAGATGCTTCACACATAATTCAATTTAAGGATATCTTTATTTTATCAAGAATCTGAAAAAACAAGGCTATAGCACAAATTAATTACTTTACAGACTTCCTCAACCTAGAATTAAGCAGGCTACTTAAATTTCAAAGGAGTGCTTTCAGGTAGAGGAGTCAGGAGGTGTAAACGAGCGAGTGGTGCTACACATCTAATGCGACTAACCTCTACTGTTTCTGAAATAAACTTGTTGACTGAAAAAGTACTTCAGTCAGCCTTCCGAAAACATTACATTGCTTCACTGTGTTTATGAAGCAAACATTACATGACGATTCAGGTCACACAAAGATGGCAGGCTGTAACAACCACCACCGAATCTTGGCTTATGTCAGTCCAACATTCTGTGTGTGTTTGTCAAATTCTGACCCTGCACTATTAGAGAAGATATTTTTTAAAGAATTAGATAATTAGAGCTCCGAAGGACAAAAAAAAAAAAAACAACCTTGCAAAACGCTTCCATAAATCACCACAAGATCGCCATTTTTGTGTCAAAATATTTCAGACTTTGGCATTTCTTATTCCTTCAAAAAAATTTTTTTTAATTGGTTAATTTTATTTTGTTGATTTTGCTAGAAGAAGATGCCTTTTTATTTGTCACATATATATTACAGAAGTGAAATCTTTTCTTTGTATATCCCCGCTTGTGGGAAGCTGGGGTCAGGGTCAGCCATGATACAGCATCCCTGGAGTAAACAGGGTTAAGGGCCTTGCTCAAGGGCCCAACAGACATCCTGGTGGAGCCGAGGCTTTATCCACTGATCTTCTGATCAGTCACCCAATGGCCTTAACTTTCTGAACTACCACTGCCTCTCTTTTTTTTCGTGATCCTTACAAAAGTTAAGGCAATTACTAGAACTAAAATTTTGCGTATTGGGCCCTAATCCAGGAGAACACACACCCAAAAAACCTCAGCAATAAGATTAGAGCCATAACTCTTAATCACCGGCTTGTTTTAAAGACCATATTTTTAATCCTGAATAATAAATGTGTTGGCTGCACAAAAAAAAAAAATAAAAACCCTCAGAGAACATAAAAAGGTCACTGTAATGTAGCTACACTCATCAAGTAATCTGATTCTATGAATACATAGAGTAGCATTTCCTGTAATCCTACATGTCTCTGCACACTCTCCTGGTAAACAGATGTTATAACAACATTTCGCATGACCCGGATTTGTATATTGGAACGAGATTGTTTCTTGTTATATTAATCAAATTCTACAACAGGGAAATGTAATTAAATCCAGGAAACATGCACTATGGGTCATACATACAAAGTGCCAAACCATTCTCCAGTGAAATTAGCCAATGCAACAATAGGAAACCATTTTAAATGTTTGGTAGAAGACTTATTTAAGGAAATGTAATATTTTTTTAAACTACACACAATATACTGATGCCCATGCACCCTTCAGGGGCAGGAATAAAGCTAGTCTTCAGTTGCTAGGGTAAATGCGTTTCTGTGGTGTCATTCACTTCATTGGTCTCATAACCAATGACGCTAAAGACTGACTAATTCTCATCATTGTAATATCCTTTGTACAGCTTGTTGAGACGTGTTTGTCATAATGTGATAGATTTATAGCAAACAAACGCAACCATGCGTAACCAAACATCGAGGATAATTCGTAATCAAGAATGAGGAGTGCATGTGCGCATGTTTGTGAGGAATGAGATACGTGGTGACTTGATGTCTTCCTCTTAATATTTTATTTTGCTTTTTAATTCCTTCTTCTTTAGTTAAAAAAAAAGTTACCAAATGCTATACTATCTTTAACTGCTGATGTCAAAAATGCATTTATTCACCAATCTGGTTTTATTAGCCAGTGAAGCTAAATTAAGCACACTAAGTAAAGCTAAATATTATGTTCTGCTTGATATACTATGACGTTATTGTGCTTATGCAATATTACATTGGTATGTTTACTTGTAAAATTCATTTATAAACAAGTTTTTTGTGTGCTTCCGAGATACAGTTCCCAATTGCACATCTGATAATATCTTCACACTTCTACTTCACATAAAACAGAATTGGTAAATGATCCTTTCCCATGGTTCTGAGTAATTATGAAAATGTTTACACTGAAAACGGTGAAGGGAAAAAGAAATCTGTCAAACAAGCCAGATTCTGTGTTAACACTGTTAATAGGAACAACACTGTACACAACTGTTTTTAAGGACTAACTGCATTTCTTTTTAATTAATTAATTTATTTATTTCACATTTCTATTGAAATGCACTTACTACTGAAAGAAAAATGCATTCGTTCTACAGCGGTTGCTTTCTTGTGATTTTACAGTGCGGGAAAAGCGCTTTTTAAAAGATTTTAAATCCGACGACCCCCAATACGCTGTTCACGTGACATGGGCCGAGCCGTGACGCCCATCCTCTCTTCTCTTAGCCCCCCTGCCAGACTAATTGTGTTTTATTGCTTGATCAATTGTTTGGCCTGAGTGAAGAGCACAAAGACTGGGCTGGATTTGCATAATGAGAGCAGTCTGTTGGTAGTGGGCTGGGAAGATACAAAGGCAGCCAGTGTTGACAGCAAGCACAATCAATTCTGGCAGGCTGATGGGGTGCACTTTGACAACCGGGTGAGGGGGTACTTTTAAAAAGAATGTACAGAAAAAAACTGCCATAGAGCAAGGCAGAATAGAAGACAGGAAAACGAGGGGCGAGCCGCTCCCACTTTTACATGTCCTTGCTATAACTTTGCCAGGAGATGAGCTAGAAAATGAGAGTGAGAAAAGGATGTGCTTCTGGGACATTTCCACTCAACTCCCTATCTATACCTCAGCTTTGCCCGAGGAAAACTAGGTTGGCAGGGAAGCACCGAATGAACCAAGACCCCTTTCAGAAACGTTGTGTCTGACTGGCATGTCGCCAGCATTAGTCCCTGCTCTGCCTTCAAGCTCCACAATTACACCACGTCTCTAAAGATTTGGGCTGTACAGACAGGGAGATGCCCATTAACGCTGTGCCACCAGATACACACCCAGCTACAAACGACTAACGAACGCCAGAAATCATTAACTGTAATGACAAGGGCTCTGCAGGAAAAATGCAGAACAGCCACCAAATGAAAAAGAGCAAGGTTTATATGGACCTTAAATGGAGGGGCAGGAAGCCAAAAAAAGTTTAACAGAAATTCTGTATAAATAAGATGAAGCTGCTAATGAAGCACATATTCCTAGCAGCAAAGCATGCGATCCGAGTGAAGTCTGTTACGTATACAGATAAGGTGCGGTTCTTTTAGCCAGCAGGCAAAATAACAACGCAGAACTTTAGTGAGGCTCATGCTGAAACAAACACACACACTTCTCGCTGTTTATATTAACACCACATAGTTTCTCTTATTTAACTAGGGCTTTGACTCCTCCCTGTGATTCTCACAAGCCGTGTCTTGCGTCCCATGCTACCAACTAAAATAGTGCTTAAACTCAGAATAACTATTGTACTTAAGTAAAATGAGGTAAACATTAATGTAAAACAAGCTCTGGATTACTTTGAGTAGAATTTGAATTTTTATAGCTTAATGACAATGACAGATTTAAGATGGAGGTAAAAACTGTTGATGAATTATCTTTATTTGGGCAGGTTTTTGCACACCAGGATGCAAAAACTGTCATGCATACTTGTTTTTTTCCTAATCTGTGATAGTGCTTTTCACATCTGGAGTAAAACAGACAAGTGGCAGCTAGCAATATGAAAAAGGCGCAAGGGGACGTGACGTTTCCAGAATTCAGAAGACTTTCACAACCGTCTTTGATTTCAGATTCATATGTCCTTTTTTATTTCCCTATTTAGTCCTTTTATTTTGGTTTAAGTCTTTAAGACTGGCAGGAGCATCATCAGTGATCCCATCTGAATATCTCAGATTAAGTGTCAACAAAATCATATATATAAAAAAAAACATAGAACAATAATTCTTATTGGATACAAAATCAGAGACTTTTAACTTTAATATCAAACTTCCGATGTGTTCCTGTGACACGGACGTGTGCGGAACTGCATGAATATTCGTTTCCAACAAGTCTGTTCTGTTCTTTCTATTTTCAAATGTTACCTCGTAGCAGTGTATTCTGACGCTCACGTGCAACATTGTGCAAGTGATAAAACACAAGCATATAATCTTTTTTAAAAAAAAATAAACTATTTAAATATCTATTTCTCGTTTGACATTTGCATATACTGTACTCAAAATGCTCCAAGATATTATGCATGTGTGTGATGTGAGAGACGGAAACAGATTCTCTGCCTTGTCTGAAGCTTCTCTCACAGATTTGCTTTGATACGAGTGAAACATTAACTCATGGTTATGATAAAGCATCTGAGAGGTGAAAGGGGAAAAAAAAAGTCACAGTTTCCTCTGTTTGCGGGAACCTACCTTCCTGGGTTTTAGCTTGTCTTGTTGGTCGTACTGGGCAATGCCTTTGTAGCCAATTCCCAACCACCATGGAATTCCTTGTTTGTCCTGTGAAAGGGGAATAAAAAAAAAAAAAGTCTTTGAAAGGAAGTTACGCTTCAGGTTTATTAACCTGGTAGTTAAATTGCATTATCTAAATAAAAAGACTGAACGTGTCAGTAAATAAATTGGGCTCTTCAGCCAGATTTAAGCTTTATCAATTTATACTATAAAGCTGGTTTCTCATGTCAGAAAAACAAATTAAATAAAATTCCACCAGCTAAACATTAGCCTACCTTTACTTCATAATAATGAACACCATATGAAGGTAAGGATTCCACTAACAAGAGGTACCTGTGGATAAAGTAAGTTTTCGTCAGAAATGGGCAGTCAGGCAAGCAAAAATGTTTTGTTTATAATACAACAGGCTACTATATTTAACTCGTCTAGGCATCGTTTAACACAGCGTTACACCAGAGGTTCATCGGATCAAACTGACAGATGTAGACCAAGATGTCTGCTTCGTCTAGATATCTGTTTCGGGATCTCTAATGTACTTCTTGTGGTAGTGAGAAATTTTCAGGTACTTACTGTATGATGGCTTTTCCTCGGGTGAGTCCTTTGAGGGTTTTATAATGCTCAATGACTTGGGCTTCACTATAAACCAGGAGAGAGGAAAGAGCAAGACAGTATGTAAGAGGGGGTATTTATATCCACACATGCAAAATGAATAGTAATTGAACGCTCGGCTGAATTGTGAATGTGCCATTTGTAAAGACTGTACTCTTTAGACACGAGTTCAGCACACTCATCCGTGAAATGCCATCTGTCCCATCACACATTCATCCTATTCTCTAATTACACACACACACACACACACACACACACATGCAAACCTTGCCTTCACAGCTGTCTCTGCACACATACCCACACAGGTGTTCCTCAACACACACTCCTGATCATGATTCAGAATGGAGCAAAGTTAAATTTGAATAGAACTAGATCAGAAACAAGGAAAAAATTTTTTTTTAAAAATGCATGTTTCTACGACCACCTGCATCTGGTTGCACTAAAAAAAACTTCCATCACCGGAGACTGGAGTTTTGCACTTCCAGACTACAATTAAACACGTTGGAAATGATAATTACAGGGGCCTTTACGGCAAAATTTGAGGTTTCTGGATAGTAAACCTGTAAGCAGAGGTTACGTTTGCTTAACGGTGCTTTAAACGTTGGCAAGTTTCTTACCAATAGGCCAGGGACGGGTGCTCCTTTAACACGGCTGTGGGAAACACGGGAAGCTTTTTCAAGTCTGATGCTGCATTTTCATCGCTGAAAAAAAGGATTAACAGAAAAGCAGATCATATGTACTATATTTAAAAAATAATAATAATAAAAAAAAGCAACATATAGACATATAGGATTTGCCAGGAGATCGAGAGAGTAAATAGCAAGTCTGTTTAATCGGCTAAATCCAGTATTAATACTAATTTATCTCACTGGAGTGAGCTGGTCAGGATGAGTATGGCACTTAAAACATATCCAGTGCCAGGTCCTTTGCAATTATAATGCCACGAAGAGAAGTGCTACTTGTCAGTGTTACTAGTGAATGGAGACAAAAGCCATTCGAGAGGTTTTGGTCAGCTCTACAGTGCTGAGAGGTAGTGACAAGCTCACACACTCTCAAACCGTGCGGCAATGTCCGTGTAAATGAATCCATAAAACCTAGCAGCAAGTCACACAAACAAATGTATTGCTAAACTGTTTAAGATAATATACAAAAGAAACGAGGCAACACTGAGCTAGTTCAGAAAGCATTCATATTCTATGAGAAGAGTATCAAGAAACTCACTAATGTAAACCTAAACTTATAGTCTTTAGCCAAAAGATTAATAAACACATGTGTGGCAGGCTTTACATTTCTTAATGCAATACTTCCTTGATTGCTTGACAGAACAGGAGATCGTTTGGAAGCAGTGTACAGCAGTCTCTGCCAGTTCACTGACTCACGGTTAACGTTTAATGGCATTAATTTGCCTGCTGTGCTGGGCGACTGGATCATGTGTTAAAGTACAGCGCAGTTCCACTCTCACCACAACACCCAGTCAGCAACTTGGAATTCATTACAACGTCTGTACTATCAAACAGATGGCTCCAGGAGGCAACATGTCAGAACGAAACACTAATGTGTCAGCTATTTCACTGGAGACTCAACCACCTCCCGCAGAGAGGAAAGTGAAAACAAGCATGTTGTTTTATTACAACTGGCATGTGGACGTGCTTTCTCATAATTCATTGATAATCAGACCGGTATGCTAAAAAAACAATTTACGGTTCTTAGTTATTAATTATTCTTAATTAAAGCTGTGAATCATAAAGTAGGCGGTCGATTAAATCAGTTTGATTTTTAGGCATTGCCATTTTTGATTCAATATAATTCGGTGGCATTTAATGTCTTACTGTCAGATTTGCCTCAAGCAGCTTTACAGAGGGGCGCAAAAAAAATGTATACAGGTGTTATCCATGCCCTTTTTGAAAACTTAGATTGAATTATGGTAGCAATGTGTAATATGGTTCGTCTAAAGATGGCAGTAGTCACACCATCGGTGATGCTTTTATGTGGCTGTGAGAAGAGAGGCATATATTTTTTCATGTTGAAGTGTGTATACATTTTTTGGGCCTCTCTTTATTTATTATAGGTCGTAAGGTATTAAAACTACAAATCGTAAGGTATAGAAAGATAAGGTCGTAAGGTATAAAAACCTACAAATATTTAATATGCACTGAAATGCTGTCCAACTTGTATTTCTTTTAATGTCATAGAAAGCGATAAGTATTTTTTTTTTTCTGTTATTACCTTCCGTGCCAAACTCCAGTCCAGTAGATTGCGGTATTGCACCAACTACCCATAAAGCTAAAATAAGTAGAATCGATAGTCTCGTAAAATGCTAAAAGATGGAAGCGGTTTGCATTTTCTGCAGAGACTGTGGTATATTTTTAAAGAAATTCAATTAATTTAGAGAATTTAACATTTAAAAGCTTACCTAAACAGTTCACAAAGTCTGAATCAGGAACCGATCCATCGATTTAATTATCTGAATTGATCTAGAAAGAATCAATTAAACTGTATAATCAATTAAATTACACAGTTGTATTAGTTATACACTCAAAACTACAAGACGGAAACAGATAATCCATGTAGTTTGCAATCAAGGCCAAATTAGTAACATATGAAAACTGTCTACTAATTGACGATTAGTTACTGCGTGCCACTCGGAATGCTCGATCGATGTGTGTGCGTAGGGGCGGGGGGGGAAGCAGTGCCATCTACCATCTTAAAACAATTTCCATATTTTTACTGCTGCTTATCTTTTAACTTGTAGATTTCAACACTGATTTTTTCTCTCTTTTATATCAGTGGAAATGTTAATCTAAATAGGCATTTTTGTATAAATTACGCTTTATTGTTACTTAGCACATGCCTTAAAACAACCTCAAGTTATATTTAAAAACTGACGGCTGAATAAGAGCCATAGAGAAACTAATATCTAGAGTCAATAATTTGTTTCAACACTTAAGCTTCCCATTGGTATGGCAGTGCCAACACTACATGCCTCTCCTGGTATGTGCATACGTTTGGTGTGGGTTCCTTGTAAACAGATCATCAGGGCCGAGTTGTCTACCATGTAGTTTTTACCAGTAGAGCGGGTGGTTGTGACATTTTTAAATCTACACTGACATTTTGTTACATGCTCTATTACAAAACGTTAGTGTTAGTCATGTCCAATGCTAGACAAGATGGACATCAAATCAGGATATTATCCACTACAAATTTTCTTCATTATTGCATAGAATTATGTGCCATTACAATCAAAGTTTGTTTTTTAAGTCTGCATGATAGGATGCTTAAATGAGTGGTCCATTATGTTTTTAAAGACACCCCTCACTGACACATCACTAACCAGCCTGACGCCTGAGTGTCTGCCAGGGAACAATATCTTTACTCCCTCAAGCTTTACATCCACTCAGGCTTACAGACAAGAGCGAGAGGTAGGAAGGGAGGATGGGGGCCTAATCTCTTGGCATGCTGGTGTCTAATGTTTGTACTTTATGGAACGGATTTAAGATTTTCAGTTATATGAGAAAAATAAAAGCTGTTACCTGAAAACACAAAGAGAAGAGATTCACTAAAAGCGGCAAAAGTTTTAATATGGTGACCATAGAACTACTTGGAATACTTAAGTGCATTGATTAAGAGAGAGTAAAACATATAAGTGTCAATATATATACTTCCCTTCAGATTAAAATAATGAACGAATAAAAGAGGGGGAAAAAATCCAGAGATTTTAGACTACCCAGTAGAACTTGAGGATTTAATTGATTTCGCCAATTTAATATTTTGTTGCTCATTTTTAGACGTTTAAGGAATTCAAAATGTGTCACTGCTTTTTTTTTTTGGAATTTTCTAAAAATACTCGCGTTTTGTGCGAGTATTGTTTCTTTATCATCTGAGTTAATGGGTACTTTGTGCCCACCTGCTGGACTGGAGTCTGGCGCAGAACACTGGCAGGAAAAAGATTAGTGTTTTGTCTGCGACATGAGATTTAAACACCACCACAAGTTACACAGCATTTAAACACTAATTAGATATTTTTAGGTTTAATAGCTAATACTTTAACAT
>JAOVVA010000017.1:7095859-7108414 GCA_028565275.1 Leiocassis micropogon | reverse complement strand
ACTGAGATGAATTAAGTGCATTACAGAGCCATACGTTCTTATTTTAAAGCCTTTTCTCAGATGCAAAAACTAAAAAAGGTATTTCAAAAAAACTAAGGCACACATTAAAATAAAATTTGATATATTTTTATCGCTCCTTTCTATTTTGCAGGCCGCAACAGAACGCTCCCTCAAATCAATACACAGCTAACTGTTTGCGTCTCCTTCCGCTTTGTGGGTGACTTAAGCGCTTCTTCTTCGTCTGTGTTTACTGGAGGCTTGCATCCGGAAGCGCGCTGTCTCACGCCAAACAAGTAATCCAAAAACATAACGCAAGCTTTTAAAATTAATTAAAAGAAGCTTCGAGGCATTGATTTTGCCTCAATCATTTTTTGTAATCAAATTACTCGAGGAATCGTTTCAGCCCTAATTTACACACACACACACACACACAACAGGCAATTTAAAAACACCCAATTAGTCTAGTCTGCATTTCTTAGGGCTGTAGAACGAATCTGTGGTACCCGGAGGAAACCCACCAAGCACTGGGAGAAAACATGCAAACTCCTTGCACACAGACCAGAGGTGGAAACCGAACCCGGACCCTGGAGGTGCAAGTCAACGTGTTGCCTCATATGAGAACCCAAGATGGTCAAACATTAAGTGTTCTTAGTTTAGTTTCTTTATATGTTAAATGTTCATGGTTTAACTGATTTACTGGACTGTCAATCTCGTGTCATGTTTGATCTTTGTGTATTGAGTTTGACTACGCACTCACTCATTCATCATCTATACTATTTTATCCTGTATACAGAGTCGGGGATGCGGTGCCAATATATCACATGGTTCAGACACAAACATACACACACCCATTCACCCACAACAGTCTCTGGACTACAGGAGGAAACCAGAGCACCCAGAGGAAACCCACCAAGCATGTGGAAAAACATCCACACAAACCGGTCTGGAATCAAACCTACATTTCCAAACTGTTTGTTATAGCCTGCTGAATTGTCATGAATTAAAATACTTGTTGAACTCTGTAATGTCACATGCCTTAAATCACAAAAAAACTAGCTATGCATGGTCAATGAAATGTAATGTATGAAATGAAATGAAATGTATTTCCAATTATTATGTAATCCCTCACAACTACGCTACAAACCATGCTCAACTCATACCGAGCCGTCACAAACTGAAAAAATATATGTACTTGCACTGTTAACTTACTACACCTCACAATTTGCTGTGAATTTTCAGACATGCCTCACCTGTTAACAACAACCTAAAGACCCATGTTTTTGACACCTCTGACTACAGAGGCTATGAACCATCCATGCACTTCCATAATAAGCATCACCAGACATAGTATAAAATTTAATATATTATGGTTATTTAGTAGTGTGGCGTGCATGATTGTATTTAGCCATTCAGGTATTTAGTGTCTGTAGGGCAGGGGTAGTCAGTGGTTAAGGCATTGAACTATGGTCAGGAAGGGCCCAGGTTCAAACCCCACCACAACCACATTGCCCCTGTTGGATCCTTGAGTAAGGCCCTTAATCCCCAACTGCTCACCACCTATGAAGTTTACGAATGACTTGCAAAAATCCACGTTTAAATAACTTTCCATCTCAAATTCTCATGTAAATGGAGGAAATTTCATGGCGCCAATGATTTCTCCAACACCATGACGAACTCTGACAGCATTTTTGATAAAGGTTCTTTGATTTTTTTTACAATCTTAAGGCCTACTTGTCTGGATCAAATTCTGGAATGTGGGAAAGTCCCTTTTCTGTATCTCTCTCTCTCTAAGTGTACTGTAATGCCATGGGATTTTTGTCCAGACAGCATCAAGACTTACCACTACCAATGTTTACTTGATTTCATAAAACCACAAAATAAATATACAAAAGCATGAATGTCATACATTAACTATGTTCCTCCTATTTATAACGTGTGTATATTTACAGCTGTAACGAGAGTTTACTCAGAATGGCAAAATAAACAAAAAATATCCAGCAAGTGGCAGTGGGGGGATAGAAATGCCGTGTTTATGAAACAGGTCCCAAGAGAACGTGCAGACTGGTTCAAGCTGACAGAAAGCCTCCAGTAACTCAGAAGACCACTCAGTACAACTGTGAAGACGAATAAAGCGTCTCAGAGCGCACAACATGTCAGACCTTAAGATGGACAGGCCACTTAAAGCAGAGGACAACTTCAGGTTCATGACTTTGTCAGTCAAGAACACAAACCTGACCTTGCAATGGGAACAGGCTCACGTACACTGTACAGCTGAAGACTGGAAAAGCATAGCGTGGTCTGATGCATCCCGATTTCTGCTGAGTCTCACAGATGGTCGGTTCAGAATATGCTATCAATTCAACAAATTCATGATTCCACTTGGCCTTGTGTCAATAGTCCTGGCTGGTGGAGGTGGTCTAATGGTGTGGGGAATGTGTTCTTGGCAATTAATACTTATCATCACTTAAATGCCACAGCATATTTGCGAATTTTTGCTGACTCTGTGCATCCCTTCATTACCACAATTTTCCCAGCTTCTAATGGCTACCTCCAAGAAGAAAAAGACAACTCAAACAGGTTTCATGAACATGACAATGCGTTTAGTGTTCTTCAGTTGCCGTCCCCATCACCAAAGCTGAATCCAACAGAACACTTTTGTGACGTGGTAGAACAGGAGATACACATCATGAAAGTGAACCTGCAAAATCTGCAGGGATTGCATGATGCAAGCAAGATGAACATTTTAAGAATGAAGATTTGAGGCTGTTTTGAGAATCAAGAGAGCACAGGGGTCATAAGAAAGTGTTTGGTGAGTGTATACTATGACATAATGTACTAAATTAGTAAATGATTTTTTTATTTATTTATTATTTTATTTTTTCGGAATGCCTGATAAACTTGGTGAACCTGACCTCTGAAACTATTTGTGCCTGTATGTATGTGTGTGTGTGTGTGTGTGTGTGTCTAGTGCAGCATGTGTGCGCAGGAGAAACAGTGAGAATGTCTGGCCAGTTCTCCTCACAGTTATTGGCAATGAATTGCTGCACTCCCCTTTTTTTAATTAACAACCTTCTGGCCTATGTGTGTGTCTATGTGTGTGGCATAAGCTTCAGCTTACTGTAGACCTTTTATTCAATTTATTCCCTTTTTCTGCTCCCACTGTTATTATAAAGGCACGCTACAAAATCCATGCAGTCAAGTGATATTTTTGGAGGATTACAGAATCAGTTGATACTTTGTACTAGAGCTGAATGCTGGCATTGTTTAACAAGAGGCAGTGTAGCATCAGGCACTAAAACGAAAAGCTGAACAAAGATTAAAATTTCAGCTGGTCTTAGAGCGAGACATAACGTGCTGGCATTCTGTTACCTATTGCTGCCTTGTTGTCTATGATGGCATGTACAATATAACTTTCATCTTATTCCCAGTATTGTTTAATACTTTCATTATTATAAAAAGCTTGTTTTCTTTCACTACTATAAAGACTCATGTTTACTTGTGTTTGGATTTGCTCATCTTTATACACTTTTCCACTCTTTTAATTTGGTAGAATCTTATTCTTGTTCTATGGCACACTCTTTTAACAGCTTTGCATTTGCATTGTATTCTGCTTTGCTTGTAAATCACTATGGATAAATATATTCGACATGTCCCAATAAATCATTGATCGAACATAAAATTTCACAATGGGTCCTGCATATAAAAAAACGCAATTGATAAAGAAGATTACATGGTTTTTATTTAAAGTTTATATATTATAATAATACATTCTTGTTAGGAAGTTGTGAAGTGAGTGTGTTAGTGAAGCATGAAAAAAATTACAAAAAAAAAAAAAATTTGAAAAAAAAAAAATTAACAGTTATGACGCATGAAATACTCACATTGTAGACAGAAGTCTTTGCATTCCAGTAAAACAGCTCCACTGTAGTTGAATCCTTCAAAAATTTGATACTGTCGACGTAAAACCTGTCAGAGAAAACAAGATGCTACAATACATGGACACACAAACACCACTCCCAGGTTATTGTAATTTTCCTGTAGCATAATCATTACCTACATCAGAAATAAACATACTAATCATGTGTCTGTTCTTTAATAAACAACACATACATTATTAGATCCGCCTTTGGAAACACTTTCAATTCTCCTACTTTTTCTGTATGTTGCACAATAGCGCCCTCTGGCAGATGTGTCATGTAATGTCTGTGAGAGGAGCACAAGCTGAAATGTCCACACTCACCTAACTTGGAATTTAAGCTCGAGCGGTCCTGTCTTTTTGGAGAAGTTGTGCTCCAAGACTCTCCGGTTGAGGTGCAGCCAGCTAGTCTGACCACTTTTAAAAGAAATCAGTTATTTACTATACATCACACACAAACCATTCGGGCCAATCAACATGACTTACATTCATTCAGCTTAGATAGATAGATAGATAGATAGACAGATAGATAGATAGATAGACAGACAGATAGATAGACAGATAGATAGATAGATAGATAGATACTACTTTATTGCCATTGCACAGTACAGGTTCTTAGCAACAAAATGCAGTTTACCATCACCCAGAAGAGCAAATAATAGTGTATATACATCAGTGCAAATATTGGCATTGTGCAACAAACAAGTTGCAGGTAAAAAAAAATATGTGCAGTGGCTATAAAATAGATATCACTACGAAAATTGATATTTTGAAAGTTGATATTGATATTGACAATTTGTATAAGAGATATAAGTATTGTAAAAATATATAAGGAACATAAATCCACGTACATATACACACATATCACACATATCTACATACACAGACACACACACATATTATGTCTAGTCAATCAACTTGCCACTTGATACATATCCATATAATAGCTATTTCATTCAGTCAGCACACTTACTTTGTGTCGGTGTAAGAAATTCCAAAATAATCCTTCTCCTTCAGGCTGAAATGGGATGACACCATGTCTAAGAGATCTTTAGACAACAGCTTCGGCTGAGAAAAGAAAAGAAAAGAAAAGAAACACAGGCTGTTGATAATTATCTTTTATAATGAACAAACCTAGTTACCAAATCCCCTGTTCAGGCCCTTGATTTTTTTTTTTTTTTACACTTTCAACATTCTGCTTTTGAAAGACTAAGTAATATAGTACAAGCAGTCACACATAATATTCACTTGTAAAACAAACGTTTAAAGATTTACAGTAAAAGCCTCACCTGGACTAGCAGTTCCAGCTGCCTGTCGTCCAGCAGAAGCACCTGACACTGCCTGCCCTCCGTCATCTGGAAAAGGAACAGACGGTGTTTTACTGATGCCGTTTTGCATTTAATACAGTGATGATCTTTGTGCGCTCTCATGTGATCTTTGAATACCAAGCTGAAACAGCGCACAACTCATAGCCATTTAATAGGCACAAACTAGATTAACGACTTATCTAATAATTTTAGGGTACAACTTGTCCATATTTCAGAACATCTAAGGTGTGTGATGTACTCAGCTCCTGAACATATTTTTAAAGGAATGGCTGTTATAAAATACCTATTAATACCCCAGGATTTCGAATGAAAGAGATGAAGCAAAGTCCATTTTCAATGCTATTTCATTTATTTACACAGAACAGCTCATGTTAAAAATACATAATCATAACATAACATGGCATCTAGATTACTGTACAAAATATCTTGTGTAAAAAAAAAAAGTTCAAGATGTATGACGGTGAATTTTAAGACATGATGTGATGAGTGGAAAAGAATTCCTTACAGCACAAAATGTTCATTTAGCTCATACAGTAGTTAAGTTTAGATATAATAAGTTATTCATTGTTAAACAATTAATTAGTAAGGGAAGGGGCAAGAAAGGTGCAACGGAAAAGTATTCGCCCTGTAGAGTCGAACAGCAAAACTGGCCATGCTCTCTGGTTATGAGTGATGTTCTACTCTCTCCCCTGTCAATCACAGTGCATGACCACAAGCTCTAAAAGATGTGCTTGGCTCGTCTCATGTGTCTCAGAAGGCATGTTAGGCCTTACTCTCTCCAGTGGTGATCTGTCAGGTAGGTGAGAAAATGAAGAGGGGGATGGAATCATAAACGAACAAAAAAAACCTTGTTGTAGTGTGTACTTGATGTATAGGACGTGTTATGTTACCCTTTACTTTGTGTAAACACTGATCTGCCATAATACCACCGCCAGGTGATTTGAATAACATTGAATTACCAATTATATACCAGTTAACTGGTGACAGCATCATGGTCACCGAATGCTCATCTATGCCCACAGGGATCAAAGTCCAGCCTGTCTAGTCCGATCCCACAGAAAAGATATTGCTTAAATGAATGCTGAATGAAAGGTATCAGCCAGTACATCACAACCTGCTGCATATTGGGTTTAGCAGGCAAAGATTTCAAGGCTGTTGAACCGGCCTCCAAACTCCCCAGATCTCAATCCAACCAAGCATCCATGGAATGCCGAACACACACTCGCAGTACCCAAAGGATCTGCCGCTAACCTCTTGGTGCCAGACACCACAGCACACCTCCAGAGGTCTTATGGAGTCATGCCCCAGGAGCCAGAGCTGGCACAAGGGGAAGGTTTTAATGTTGACAGCTATGGCCATGTACAGGTATACCTGTTGTTTTATCCTTTAATTAGCATCCATGCACACACACACACACACCCATACACTCCTAAGGAAACATTAAGCATACCTTTTCTGTCTACATGTCTTTTGGAGAGGTCAATGAAAGAAAACTACAGAACCAAGAGGAAACCTATATGAACATGATAAGAAAATGATCTGTGTGATGAAACTTCACACAGAATATAAGCTATGATCTGGTTCAAACCCAGGACCCAAACAGCAATGCTATGCCTTGTACAACGCTGTGCATATGTACAACTTGCACAAAAGTACAACAACAAAGTACACACATTCAGTCCAGATTTAACCTTTATTTTTTGTCACATGAATATTGTTATTAACCTGCAAGAGAGAAACCATATTACAGGAAAATGTTTCCAGATTCATTTCAATCCAAATGCACTGCATTCCAAATGTATGGAAATTCTTAAAAAAAGTGGGTTACCAAAAAGTCAGCAAAGAAAAACGTGTTTCGACTTCTGTTTTGGGGACAAATTTGAAAAAACGGCAACAAGACTACATCAATAAAAGAGCTCCAGCCAAACACACGTTCATTAGAATGGAAGAGCACACTTGCTATGTGGTCAACTTTTCCACCTTATACAACTGTATAATTCAACGTATGTAGTCATTCGGGGTCTTTTCATTTAATTTTCTCTAACGCGCAAATAAAAAAAAATGCATAAAAGCAAGTGAATGGAGAGTCATAGATAATTCACAATTCATAATTCATAAATACTCAAACACACTGTTATATTAAATTAATGAGTCCCCCTGATGAAAGATCTGGGCGCCTACTCTTACACACTCACACACACACACACACGACACACCCAATACAACACACCCCCACAACAAGAGCTGCAATAAATGACACTGATGTAAACTTGACTTTGTAAGAACACATTGTGCTCTTTTAAGGAACACCACAGAAATGTTTTAATTGTCACCTGTGACCTGTTTTTTTTATCTAATACAAGTCTTTCAGAGATATATTACAATCAAAGTCCTTAAGATGTTAGCCACCTTGTCTGCCAGACACAGACTGTTTGTCTGACTTGATGTCTCGATCTTTTAGCAAATTGTGTGATTAGGAATAATAAGCTGGGTGCAATGTCTCTAGTGCATTTTGTTCTATAAATTAATTAGAATTTAATGAGCTCAGTGGATCAGTATATAGTGACTCTGTGCGTTCTGTTAATTAACAGGCGATGCCAAGATTTACATGAAGTTTACACGGTCCATATTTAATCATCATCGACCTTCTTTACACTTTCAAAGAAACTGATTAGTCCAAGTTAATGTTTAGGGATAATGGCTGCTTTGCTGCCAACATATGAAACTAATTTCCACATCACATTCCCTTTTATATTGGAGCACGCTCAGTTCTTATAAACATGATTGCTATTGTGCTTGATCCATCTTAATCAAGAGAATTATTGTCACTGATAATTACAAAGCTGTATTGTCTAAGCAGGAATTACTCACTATAGTAACCCCTTAAGGGACTGATTTGAACAACTTAATCAAAGCTGCATTGTAATGACAAAGTTACCCTGACTTATACAATACATCTACAAAAAACTACATAAGGACAGTTTCGGTCTATGTAACTGTAAAAGTATACGTTGTCCTAATTATTGAATAAGGAAAAAAATACGACCTGGAATGTTATAATAGGAAAATGATCAACAACAGGGTGACGTTATGAAGCTGTGTCACAACAAACAAAAGATTGTTTTCCAATTACCCCATAGTGTCATATGTTCCATAAAATAAACTCTTTATAGTTCTGAAAAAAATAGCGTATCAATATTTTTCGTACTTATTCACTGATGCGTGATATGTAACTAAGAGGACTGTTCGAGTCAAACTGGGACTTTTGACACAACACAGAAAGAGCGAGAAGCAGGCAATCCAATTCTGGCTTTGGTGTATTGAGAAAACTTTTTACCTTGATGGTATCCAAGCACTAGTAAAACACTGGGATAAGTGCATTAGTGTAGCAGGTGATTACAGTATAGAGAAATAATGGTAGTTTTTACTCTCATAAAGATCTTCTATAATTGTGCACATTTAAAAGTCCTGGTTTGACTTAACGCTGTATTAAATGCACCATTTAACAAAATGTAATTATCTAGACTTACTGTAAATACTGTAAATATCACAATTGATCACATAAACAGGATGTTTGCTAATATTTATTTAGCACCTAAAGAAGTTGGTTAAAAAAATGACAGTAGTTTTACTAACATAAAATAATAAAATTAAAGTAAACATATTGTCTGGAATTTATGCGAACTAACATAATAGTTCACATAAATTCCAGACAATATGTATATTACCTGTAATAAATTGCAGTCTTTTGTGGTTAAATAACTGTATCACAATATAAATTTTTATGTTTAACTATCCACTGCTAACTTCTTACAAAAATGATAAACAGATAACTAGATTATACTTTCTGAATATGTGCCACACTTTCAATACAAGAGCTTGTTAAACTTTCTACTACAGTATATTAGAATGAGTGCATAAACATAAACCTTGTAACCAGAGCTAGAGACAGAGCTTCTGTTATAAAAAATTAATGAACACCTTCTGGCCAGTCGGAATAATGCATTTGACAGCACTGGTTTTCAAAATAATAATAATAATAATAATAATAATAATAATAATAATAATTTTATTATTATTATTATTATTATTATTGTACATGTACAAGTTACCAAGAGTAGTGTCTTTAAGCACCTACATCATATTATTGAGAGCTCTATCTGATACCACAGATCGATACCACAGTCTTTTATAACTAATTCAAATGTAATGCTCCGCTGGGAATTTTAGGGATATTTAACCACTGACAACTTGCTCAGCATGAAGCTCTAAAAATACGACATTTGGATATTCATGACAAGGAATTACATCATTCAACAATCATTAAACGTAGATAAAACATCAGTATAGATGGAGCAACTTTACCTTGACCAACAGACAAAGTTCTGAGGAGCTTTTTTTTTTTTTTTTCGGTAATCCTGGCAGTATTCCTATTATGTAAGCTCAGTGTGGCCCCAACACCCTACCCCCACTCTATTGTCCTTATCCACCACTCATCCTCCTTCACTGATAAGTGCCTGTTTGGTCACTATGAATCTGTATGTATTCACTCAGCACAGCAGGTTCTTTGTGCTGTTGTCTCTCCGTCTATGAGGCGGTGGCTCTGCCTGGTTCAGAGTGGTTTTTGCATCACCAGGGACCATCATGCCACAAGAAGAACACTTTACCTAGTTGTACTCTGTCACAAACCCATGCACAAAAAGAACGGTCTCTTAATTGTTAATGATAAACAGGTCTAAAACAATCCCTTGTTTTTAACGTGCATGTGTGAGTGTGTGTGTGTGTGTGTGTGGGTCTCTGAGTAAAAAACAGAAAAGGGTCATGCGATGTTCAGAGGTTATGACACAGGGGATGATATCCCCTGGGGCCCGATCTCATGGTTTAAGACTTCAGTAAACCCCCTCAAAAGTATCTTCACCCTAAAACTTGAGTACTTTCTTTAGTCAAGGTCTAGAGACACTGCAAAAGCCCTAACCTGCTTACTGATTTTGATTAATTATGCAATAAAGAGGACCGTCAATCATCATTTTTAAATCCCTGCTAAAAAAAAGCCAGCTATTTCTCCAGCTCTACACTAAACACAGACACAAAGAGTCACCACTAGAGTCATCATGGAACAAACATAATGGACTGGCAGTGACTCAGATCGACCAGCTCCAGAAAGTACTATAAAAGTCTGACGCCAAATACAACATCTGGAGAGGCCATTATCTGGACTTATGAGTATCCAAGTAAAGACCATGATGACAAGAAGACTCTGAATTACTGGGCTGTAAAATGTGATTATAAAAGATATATAGAAAAGTCAGGTTTTGAAAATATCTATTCATGACAAAAGAACATAGTTCAATAACATTGTCTAAAAGTGGTTTATTAACTCTCCCAGACATAAAAGTTGAAATATTCACCTGTACTTCTAACAATGTAGTTCAATTACCCTACATACCAACGACTACTTTTTAAATGTACATTTTTTAATGTTCTAAAAGTGACAAATAATCCTTGGTAGGGGGATGCAAACTGGTCATTCAAATCATTCAAACTGACATGGAAAGCAGTTGTTTTTTTTCTCCACAGAACATCTCAGGACCATAAGAGGCACATCTTGAGCATCTTCAAATCACCATAAATAATATTCACACAAACCCTTCCCCCTTCACACAGTCTGAAATGAAGAACATTACCTCAGAGCCAATGTGATGCTCATGATGTTGTAAAACAGGTCAGCTCAATATTTCCCCTGTCAAAGATTCACACTAAACATCACACAACACAGTACATCACACAGTACAACACTAGTGGTCCAGATCTGCCTCAAGCCATTTTCCAAAGAGCTTACATTAGAAATCAAGTTCAAGTCCAGTATTTTAATGATTATGATTAATCTATGTGGTACACAGAGCTATCTAACAACAAACTGTAACTATCATGACCTTTGCTCTCATACCTGATAAACATCTCCGATATGCCACCATGATTGAATCAATGTCCTGCATGGCACCAGTGCATCGCTGTAGCATCTCCTCAGGGCCTGCTCAGCAACAGTCCATATTAACTGACTCCCTGAAGCCAGCATGTCCTCCATGCCACACAGGAAGCCCAGAGCCATGTTTTTCTAGAAGCCAAGAAGCAATACTCCTGCGGGAGTTCTCCAAAACTAACAGTAACCTAAAAAAGGTTTGGGTCTGAATGCAAGTAGCTGGGCTCAATGCTGCATAAACAAGCTCAAATCCAAGACTTTCCCTACTTGGGGGAAAGAGCTGGAGGGCAGGCCCCAGAGCTTACCCGTTCTGCCCACTTTACGCACACACACACAAACACATATACGCATGCAGACTCAAAGAATATAAACACACACACGAGTAGACACAATGACTGCCCCAGTCTTTCCGTTTTGTCCACATAAACAGGCATTGTGGTTTCTTACTCTGCTATTTTCATGACTTTCCAAACCCTCTTCCTCTAACCCTGCACTACGGCCAGACATTAAGCAGAGATGTACATGCACAAAATGAAGAGCTGTAGCGGGGCTTACACTGATTAGCAGATAAGAATGTAGACTGGTGACTCCAATAGCAACAGCCCTTATCCAGGCCTTTTAAAAACATGTTGATGTCCTTTCATATATAATAACAGTGCAGAAAGTTGCCATACACAGCTGCTGAGCAAACATGCCTACTGAAGGGGTACTTTACAGTTTGAAGATGCTTTATGAAGGTTTCTGAGCTTCCACGGGGAGCCATTTCCTTCAGGAATCAGACGACACCACCCGGTATATTCCAAAGGAAATCCTTTTAAAAATAAACTTTATTCCGTCCATCCATGACACGAAAGTGGCACGTGGTTCTGTCTGCACTCTGACTATGGAAAATATTGTACAATAGACTGCAAGGTAAAAAAAAAACAGTGTATTTAAACATGTGGATAGTCTCTCATTAAAAACTAAAAGAAATACATTTGTTTTAGTACCCCTTCTTTTAATTCTATATTTTCTTTGTGTGCATGTGTGTGTGTGTGTGTGTGTGTGTGTGTGTGTGTGTGTGTGTGTGTGTGTGTGCGCGTGTGTGTGTGTATAAAAACAAAAAAATAAATAATCTGATCGTAGTGGGTGTCAGTATTATTGTGTTGTTGTATTATAATACAACTAGGGCTGCAACTAACGATTATTTTAATAATCGATTAATCTGTCAATTATTGTTTCGATTAATCGACTAATCGGATTAACCCCAAAAACCAGGAAAAGCATTCATTTCCAACCCTTTATTCAAAAACAGAACTAAAATCTTTAGAAAGTGCACAAACATGTTGCTC
>JAOVVA010000017.1:7080990-7095759 GCA_028565275.1 Leiocassis micropogon | reverse complement strand
CAGATGTAAAGCATACATGTCTATGTTTTTTATGTTAGTCCATTTAATTTGGTTTTCGAGTGTTTTGGAATACAAGCTACAAGTGTCTTGTTTTTGTAAAAAAAATTTGCTCCGCCCTGTCTATGAGGCGCCGAACTCTTCTAGCATCAGTGCGCGAGACCGAGTGTGTTGACTCCGCTCCGCGCTCTACTAAAGTTTTTTTTAAATAATCAAATGTCTCCGCATCGCGCGACACAACAAATCGATTATGAATTCGTTGCCAACGCTTTTAGTAATCGATTTTAATCGATTTTATCGATTCGTTGTTGCAGCCCTAAATACAACATCAGCCGAACAACAAAATATAACTTTTTCATCGTGCCATTATTTATGTAACTAAAATAAAGCCAAAAAAAAAAACATTGGTAAGTACCCCCCATGATTCAATTGCTTGTAGATCTAACATTAGCAGCAATAACTTAAAGTAATTGTTTCCTGTATGTCTTTATCAGTCTCTCACATCATTGTGGAGTAATTTTGGCCCATTCTTTTTTTATATCATGTACACAAATTGTATACATCGGAGTTTATGGTCAACTCAATCTCAATGACTGTAAGGTGCCCAGGTCTTGTGGCTGCAAACTAATCCCAATTCATCACCCCTCCACTGTTGTGCTCGACAGTGGGTATGAATAGTTTCTGCTGAAATGCTCTTTGGTTTTCACCAAACGTGCTGGGCATTACGGCCAAACAACTGCACTTTGGATTCATCTCTCCATTGGACATTGTTTCAGAAGTCATGTGGTTCGTTCAGATGCAGTTTTACGAAACCCAGTCATGCTTCCATGTTCTTTTTAGACAAAAGTGGCTTTTTCCTGCCAAACCTTCCAAACAAACCATACTTGTTCAGTCTTCTTCTAAGTGTGTTGTTGTATACTTTAACGTTTAACATGTTCAATGAAGCCTGTAGGGTCTGAGATGTAACACTTTTTTTTTCCAGACACAGTCAGAAAAAAAAAACCTTGGGGTGAATGTGCTGGGACGTCCACTCCTGGGAAGATAGGTAACTGTCTTGAATGCTTTCCACTTGTAAATAATCTTTCTCACTGTAGAACGTTGAACTCCAACTTGTTTAGAAATGGTTTTTATAACCATTTACAGGTTGATCTGTAGCAACAATTGCTTCTTTAAGACCATTGATTATGTCTTTCCATATTGTCATTGTGTTACACACACCTGAATGCTCCAGACCAGCAAACTGCCAAAACATCTACTTTTATAGAGGTCTGCAAATCCTGCTGCAGATCAGTTAATCAAGGGCTGATGATTAGCAGCACCTATCTGCAACTTACCCTTTTAAATCCTGTGGAATCATTAAGGGTCGTAGTACTGTCCATTTTTTCCCCTTCATTTTTGTTCAATAAATAATTGCACTGTGAAGAAAAAGTTATATGTTGTTCATCTTGTAATACCAAATTTATAACTGTAACATGTTCTGTTGCTGAGATATGTCCAGTGCAAATGTATTTATGAGGAGGAAAGAAAGAAATTTGTCTATTTAAATAATTTTAAATAAAGATTTTTTGATGTTGTAAGAAATAGGAAACTCTCAGCCTCATTTTGATACCAGGATTTTCGTGCTGACCCTAAAAATAGCTTTGCCAGTAGTGTGGTTTTATAGTGAAGAAAAAGGATGTTTTTCTATTGCACCTGGAGTAAAAAGCTTGGAAAGTGCTCTAAAACAACCTTTTTTTTTTACTGTTGAAAGGCTGCTTAATTTTCATCAAGATAAGATATGTATCATTGCAGGTTTTGTTATAGATCTTTCCTTTCATTTCATTGTGTGCTCAGTGTCTTCCTGCTTGCCTCAGATGAATAAATTAAGCAGGGGCTCACATACAAGAACAGCAACACACACAGCTGTCATGGGCTGCAGGTGCAAACCTGTTTCCTCCCTTTTTTTGGTGAAAATACAGTTCCTAAGAGCACTTTAATATGATGTTAAAAATAATAAACTAAGAAATTTAGAAGAGTGCACTGCTTTGTAACTCCTGACTTTACACGATACATTTAGACCGAGTGAAATAAAAAGAATAAGCATTTCACTGCATATCGTACGGTGTATGACTGTGTATGTGACAAATAAAAATTTAATTTGAACAGATCTAAGTAGAAGTAAAAACTATCAGCTATAGCATATAGCACTTCTGCAGGCTAAATCAGTGCATCAGGCTGCTTTTGAAACCAGGCCAATCAATAGAAAAGAACAGCTTGACAGCTCGAATTTGATTTGCCCCAAATTGGATAATAAGCCATTGCCACATAACCCAGTTATAAAAACAGGGTTTTAAAGTTCCATATTTTACTATTTCTTCAACAAGTTAACACAGGTCTCAGAGCTACCCGAAAGAGTAAGCGGGTTAATTCTCCAGCCCCATATAATGCATTTTTTCATGTGTCAAGCTCCCATTATTTCACTTCTCCAAACACCACTAGTCGGACTACGGAGATTCCTAGATGAATGGATGGATAGTTAAGGTGATGGGCAGTGCCTGATTTCCTAATTCCAAATAGTTCAATCTTTTCAATCTGTATGGTCTGAGAGTCCTTTGGGTGCTTTTTGGCTGTCATGTGACTTTTAGTGAGGAATGGCTTCTGTCTTGCCACTCTATTACAGGCGCCTGACTGGTGGAGTGCTGCAGTGATGGCTGTCCTTCTGTAAGTCTCTCCTATCTCCACACTGGAACACATATCTAATTTATAGTGACCCTTAGGTTCTTGGTTAACTATCTAACCAAGGCCCTTCATCCCCGATTACTTGGTTTGGTTTGGTTTGGTTGCCACGTCTGGAAAGACTGTTGGTTGTTTCAAATCTTTTCCATTTGAGAATGTTAGAGGCTATCTTGCTCTTAGGTTGCTTTTATTGATCGAGAAATTTTCTTGCATCCTTCCCTAGATGTGTATCTTGGCATGATCCTGTCTCACGGGTCTACAGATGATTCTCTCGTCCTCATGGTTTTGTTTTCACTCCGACATACACAATCTCCTGTGAAACCTTATACAGACAGGTACGTACCTTTCCTAATTATGTCCAATGAAGTCAATTAGGGACAGGTGGACTCCCGTCAAGTTGTAGAATAATCTCAAGGTCTACTGATCGGAGTAGGATGCACCAGAGTTTAACTTCAAGTGTCATAAAGGGTATGAATACTTATATAAGGGAAATATTTCTTATTTTTGAATAAATTAACAAAAAAACTAAAAACACAGGTTACTTGTGTGTGGAATAATGAACAACAAAGAATTTGTGTGAAACAAAGCGTGGAAAACTTAAAAGAGTGAAAACCTTTTGTCTGCACTGTATATACACACTGAAGAGAACCCCTGTCGTTTTGGATAAAAACGTCAACCAAATGAGTTAATGTAAATGTACACGTCTGGACTTAGGCACATTCCACCGACTATTTTCTGGCTTCTTACGCGGACAAAGTGAACATCTACTCTCCAAACAACCAGCACAGTAAATAAGGTATAATAAAGGAATGTGTTTTCTTCACTTATTGGAATGCACAGAAAGCCAAGGTGTATGCTTCAGCAGGCTTAAACATGTCACTGTGTGTAAACCAACACCAATCATTATGTTCAGCGTTCAAACACAGGAGCAGAGGATCAAAACAGGATCTACCCTGAAGCAGGTTACCGTTCTGGGAAGACGCTCACACTTGCTACTTGCTAATCAGGATCGACCTTCTGGGACTCTGGGACTGTTAACATCTGTCACCATTAGTGCTATCAGATATCAAATTTAATTGACTGGGTAATGATAAATACAATGAGCTGTCATCTTATTACATATACTGTACCAAGCTTTTATGTACAATATCTACATATTGCTGGGCCTAGGATGGTCCCTTTTTATTTAAATATGAAATAGTATAAGCTTGAACATAGTAGGTGGATCAATTGCATAATAAATGCAGGTATAAGTCAGACAAGTAGTTCATGTTATTATACACAATGAGCCATTTTTTATTTTAATAACTCTCTTCTCCACTCAAAGGCTGTATTGTGGCTAGTGTATCCAAGCATAGGCATTGAATTGACGGATGTTAATTAGCACAGGTTCGGAACACAGCACAGTAGCAGACAACGTGGACCACTGCCAACCCTTTTCCTAATCACTGGAGACATATTCGATTGCATTCATTCAGGAGTTTGGACCCAAGCAAATATCTGGCTCAGCATTCCAGCTTAACAGGGTGAGAGACAGCGTGTGAAGAAGGAGGAGCAGGAAAAGGACTGTTTGCTTCAGTACAAAACGAGTCTGTGTATCAGTTATTTGAGGTTCAGCTTGTAGTAGCAGACAACACAGTAGTGAGCACAGACCAAAACAAACACCCCCACAGTCCCAGCTCACAGACTCTGTGAGGCATTCACACTTACACGCATGCAAACATACATATGCAAACTTTAAGTTCAAATTGGTGGTATACATGCCTTTTTATTTAAAAGAGTACATTGTACTTTAAGATTAAGTTACACCAGTGAATATGTATTCATCTGTTAACTAAACTACTGTGTTCTTTAACCAAATCAAGCATTCATTATAGGAGAAGATTAAAATGGATAAAGCATGTAAACTGACAAAACTGTGTAAATATACATTTTGTAGGGTTGTTCAAGTCAAACCGGGACTTTTGATTGTGTACTTACTCACTCACTGTATATACCGCTTTATCCTGTATATCATCCCAGGATTATATACTAATCCCAGGAGATTTAGGGCACGAGGCAGGGTACAGCCTGGACAGGGTGCCAATCCATCATAGGGCACATACATACACACACTTATACACTTATTCACACACTACAAGCAATTTCGGAACGCTAATCAGTCTAACCTGTATGTCTTTGGACTGTGGGACGAGAGGAAAGCCATTAGGCACGGGGAGAACATGCAAACTCCATGCACACAGTGGCATAAGGCGAACCCAGACCCTGGAGATGCAAGGCGACAGTGCTAAGCACTAAGCCACCATGCCGCACTTTTGATTGTGTATTAGAATAAAAATCAGAAACAGAATAACATAATACAGATATAAGAGTTAAAACTTCCTTTATTTCTATATATAGAAAGTTTTCTCAGCACACCAGAGCCATGATCGGACTTCCAGCTTCACATCTGAAATGCTGGCCTCCCAGGAACTCCTTGAATCATGCATGTGGAAATCTAGGTCAAAACTGTACGGGTTATGTGGCAATAATTCGCAGCCGAGTTCCTGTAATGTGCAAGCGGTGGAATGATTGTGTATACATTTCCCACAGACAGATGTGTCTCTTCCGCACGTTGGTGACAAGTTATCTGTTGATTTTCAAGGATGAGGTGCTCCACTCGCTGAAGGTTCACTGGAACGACTGCAGTGGGCTCTGAGACATCTCGGAACCATCATTCACGTATGTATGCCCTTCTTTAAAACGTTTGCACCATTCAAATATTTTACTGCAGCCAAAAATCTTATTACCGTACTGTACTGAAGTCTCCCAAATCCATTTTAAACCTTAATTCAAGAAAGGTTTCATCTCGAACAACCCTCGTAAATGACAATATTCAAATATTTTTCATTGCAACACTTCCTAAGAAGAAGAATTGAATCCCAATCTAAGCCTTATGTTAGAAAAGCCAAAATTGTATAATAAATACACGAGAGAACTATAATATATGTAACTACAAATATTATAGGCATATGCTATGTCTAACATTACCCACGGCAAGAATTAGAGCCTGCATTAGGAACACTGGTTAAATTGTCTGTCAATTCATGGTCTCATTTTTGTCTAGCATTCCTCCTTCAGCTGGACAATTCATGATGACCTCACAGCCTGACTCATAGTAGCCTGGTGTGATCTGCGTGACCTCTGCATTGTGAAGACGATGCATCAGGGGCTGTAAAGACATATCGCTTCACTGCAATAGCGATTACTCTTCAAGAGAGAGATACTGCTAATACTTAAGCACTTATTGTCTTGTTTTCAATTGCATATTGTTTTAGAGAACACCCACAATGATCACAGAAATCACTTACTCAAGAACCTACTGTTATTGCACAGCAGCAGAGAACAGGTGGCTTCAGGGAACCTGGAAATGATGGGTACAAAAGTTTTTTGTTTTTTTTTAAACACATTCATATTTTATTTATGGTTGATCGCTAAAGTTTACAAGTGGACTTAAGACATGTACGCACACTTTAAATATTTAATGTTTCTAGTGGCAGTTGATCCTTTTTCTGCACTCTCGCTAATAAAAGCCATGCAATTAAAAGGCTCTCTCTCTCTCTCTCTCTCTCTCATAATCACATTCACACAAAGTTAAATGCGTGAAGATCTCACAGAGGTGAGAAAGACCAGAACTAAATCCAGATGGCTCACACAGATCCGATGGTCCAGCAGCTATATGATAACTAATCTCCACACGTTAAACCTAGATAAAGGCATATGTCTCAGGTCCAATCTGACGACAACCTCTGTTTATCATTTTAATGAAGCTTCTTACAAATTTTTATTGGAGTTCATTTTCGTGACACTGTCAGCGAAAACAACAACAACAAAAAAAAAAATGGTTTCGGCAGCACAGTCAGCCCCTGCTTTGTGAGTCCCGACAGCATGTCCATCCCCGCCACTACTAAACCACTGTGATGTCCATGTGGACTACGATTTGGGGTTTTGTTGCTAGCACTGGGCTACAAGGCAGCACCCCACAGAGCAGGCTCTGAACTGTGTTAAACTGTATGCATGTGTGCCTAACACAGATGCTGTGGAGCAGAAGGGGGAGGTAAACGATGCCACTGCCTAACGTCACTTGCATGCTGTCTGTCTGCCCCCACTAATAAGGTCTCTGAGGCACACCACAGATGCTGAGCTTTAGAGAGAAAGAAAGACAGAATAGAGGGGAGGAGAAAAGAGGGTGCTGGGTTTAAATATCACATGCATTAGATGACCAGTATGAAATGCTTCCCTGCATGGGCAAATATAATATACCTCTCTGCAAAACCATTTTCAAGTGCTAGGCTACACAACAATAGTCCTTGTGGTATTAAAATATATGAATTAGTATGAAATATTCGACTGTGTAACCTTAAGACTAGGAAATGACATGGGCAGCTGCACCTATTTATCACTAAAATCTCTTAAAACACCATTTTTTCTGAATCATAAGAACAAAATGTTTCCTCAATACCTAATTTGAATGTCTGAACATCTGACTCCGTGACCAACATCTATTTAGTAGAAATTATTTCTCCAGTATATAGTACTTAGTTTTACAAATATTTCATATTAATTATATAGGAGTTTACGACCTGAATCGGTATGAGGTTGACAAAAAATAAATAAATCGTCAGGTTTAAACATGTCAACATGCCAGAGAATGAAGGGTCACATGAGTCCGTGCTGGTCCCAAGCCCGCATCAATTGGGTAGGGTTGCATCAGAAAGCGCATCAGGTGTAAAACCTGTGATGCGGATCTGGTGTCCCAGTAACCGACTAACCCGCATTTACTTAGAGAAAAACCGGCCCAAACCAGCTTTTTCAAAAAGCTCAATAATCAGTTTGGGATTATTTTAACATATTCATAAATGTTGTATTAACCTGTAATAAATAATAAAACCAACAAAAGCAATTCTTACTAATAACTGACTCATTTTTAGATCCATTATCAATCTCAATTCCTAACACGTTTCTCTTCTTTGATTTGACGTCATTATGTGTTACTTCCAAGAACTACTCATGTGCTCCTCTATGATCTTTCCTGTTGACTCAGACAGAATGCTATTTGGAAATGAGGAAGCCTTGACAAAACGCCAAACATTACTACGTAACACCTCTGTTACAACACATCATGTTTAATCATTGGCTAAAACGGTGTATGACATCAACCTGAATCAATTTCTAACAAATTTTAACCTAGTTAAATTCACTCTCAGCGGATTGGACTTAAAGGAAACGTCCCATTATGTCTACCATTCATATTTAATAAGCTTTCCATTTTCCTTTTTGTAGTAAATGTGCTCATGGGAAGAATAAGGTCAAAGGTACTGTACATCATGTTACAACCAATCAGTCAAGAGTTAAGCACCGTTCATCCTTTATTACTTTGGGTGTAGATGTGGGTGTATATTGAACCTTGATTGTACTGGAGTCCGTTCTGTTTTTTTCCATTTCGTTTTACTGCATTGCATTTTACAGTTCACAGATTAGGATATACTGTCTTTCCAGAATAATTGTTTTTAGTTTTTGTCTTTAGCTTTTGCACTCCTGTCCTGCTCACGGATACACCCATGTTTCCATTTTAACATCTCTGAATCACTGTTTGTACATAAATTCTTCCTAATTTTTTCCCTTTTCCACTCACTCAACAACCATGAGGGCTGTAAATATTAGCAGCATGTACGTTGACCCAGCTTTGTGTTATTCATTTTCGTACCTTTACAATACAATTACTTTATAACCTCTTGTATTAGCAGGATAGGAATGGGGCATATACAGCGAGTCATATCGGTTTCGATTTACATTCGCATACATCTGAACCTCTTTGTTTCGCATCCATTAGCTCATAGTCATCACCTTTCTCTATACCTACTTATTGCCTCAGCATCCCCAGGTCAATCCCACTGTCTATACAGTGAGCTAAAGAAGACAGCTATAAGCTTTCAGAGTTTTGGAGCAGTTTTCTGGGAAACATACACACTACAAGCGCATCAGGTTTCAGCTCGAGCTCAGGTCATATTGTTGGTGTGACTGACACCATTGTGCTGACACAGGTCATATTCATTAGTAGATGAGGCTATAACATATCACAGAGCTTTCTTAAAGGACAGTGAAAGATGGCAGAAAAACACAATACATATGGAGTAGACCTGAGGTACACCATACACAGCAACAACATTTTCACAGAGCATTTTAAATGTAGTCTAATAAAAAAATAAAAAATTCAACTTGTTTTTTAAATTTTTTATCCAAGACTGTCTGCAATTGCGACATTACGGTCATTTGCAAATGTGATGGTCTGGTTGTGTAGACAGAGTCAGACAACAGAAGAAGGGCTGAGTCACAGCAGGAAATCCTGTCTCATCACCTCTCTGGACATCTCATTCAGCAGAAGAGAATGCAAATGTCATACGGTGTTGTGCAATTCTCTTCTCTAAACTGAACTGAAAGTTCACAGTGGGCTGGACTCTATATCTATACCTTCTAATGAAGGGCAGGACTAGTTATCTAGCTCACTTTGGTCATACATTAAGCCCTATATGAGGTCAATGAGGTTGTTAGACATGGATTATCTTCCTCGTCAGTCTTTTTTCTTGATTCTGAGATATAACCAAGGCACAGACTGTTTTCATTGAACTTTATTAATTTAATTAAATGTAAGTCCACGGGAGTTTAACTGCAATATGTCAGAATGCCTTTTTCACTGTGCGAGACAATTCAGCTGACAAGGTGATGTCCCCTTACACACTCTTAATCGGCACAGAAGACATAGATTTTAATTATTTAAAATGTCTAAAACTATTAGAATTGAATCCACTTACACTGTGGACAAAAGCACAGTTGTCATGTCTCTTTAAAAGCAACAATGATGTACAGTGGCACTGATCAGTTTCTGTTGAATTTTGACTGAGCTAAAACAGCGAATGTTTAAACTACCAGCACTTCCTCTATGTCCTTGGCTTTTGAATCATCTCACCATGTTGTCTGACTAATGGTGAGATTATACAGCAATCTGAAATGGCCAGAAGACCTTGGGACCAGAGAGCATGACACTTCTGCGTGCTTCTTTTCCCCTGATTCAAACACACACACACACACACACACACACACAGGCTCAGACAGAAACAAGGGAATACAGGAAAAGCTAGGAGGGATCCTCTATCTCATACACTCTCTCTCTTTCTCTCGCTCACTCACTACAGTTTACCTCTCCTCCCCCACATTCAACTGGGCCTATTCATCTGGGACTTTGCATTTTACCCACGCTGCTCTATTGATTTCTGCCGTTTCCAGACTGTAGGTCATGACTGCTCCCTGGTGCCCTTGTGTTTCTATATACTCCATACTAATGTCTCTCTAGAGAGGAAACACACGCACAAATACACACACAGAGATCCAACCAATCATCAATGACCCATCCTTCTAATACCAGGTACTGTTTAATTAAATTAACGGCCACTATTATTGAGTCTCTGCAGCGGCATTAGGTGTATGTGTGTGTATGTACAGTACGTATGTCTGTGTTTGCGTCTGTGCGTGTGTGATTGATGAGGTAATTACTGAGCAAATCATCTTCAATTTTCCCCTCTAGCACATTAGCCGAGCAGCAGGGAAGCTCCAGTGTGCTGTATGAAACAGAACAGCATGCTTTGTTCTCAGGGCTTTCTGCCTGAGATTTATATAGACAAGTAAATGAAGTAAAAAAGATGCCAAAAAAGCGAGCACCTGAAGCTCTGTAAGAACAGACTAACCCACCACTCGGAAAGGCCACAATGCTCACGGCTACACCAGCTACACATAAGATCTTTTGACTCAGAAAAAGGCAGCGAAACCTGTTTCAAAGCAGCTCCAAGAATGTAAACCAGGGAAAAAATACAATGGAAAACTTTTTTTAAAAAAGCCTTTAAATAGACATCAGAGAGCAACAAGTAACAAAACAAAGACTCGCAGCATGTTGTGAATGTTTGGTCTGTTAAGCTGCGTTACAAGCAACCAGCTTTCCATTGCAGAATCACATTTGTTCTTAATGCACAACACAAATGGACAAAAAAGGCCGTGCACTGAAATCCATTAGGCAAATAATTTCATTGATTTCATTAGAGAATGTGCAATTTTGGGGGGTTAAAAACAAAATAGTGCCATTTATTGTTTCAGAAAGGTCTCAGTGAAAAGAAGTACTGCCTCCCAGAGGGATCCCACAGCAGCAGAAGGCACTTGAAGCATCTGCCATCAGATTCTCCCAACACACGCGTGCACACAAGGTGAATAACATGTCACTAGGAATCATTTGAGTAACTAATGCAGCTCAATAGTCTCACATACTGTATGTGGGAGGGTTTTCGAGAAAATATTCACGTGTCCATGATATCACTGTACATCTGTCTACTAAACATAGCCTACAGCAACACCAGCTATATTTTACTAAAGGATAAATGTCTAGTTAGACATTAGATGGATATTGAAATACAAAAACAACCTCTGTGCAAGTCATGCAGCAGGGATTTAGTTAAAATGTTCCTTTATCCTTATTTGGATTATGTTTGGATTATTTGGTGAATGTAAATGGTTCACATTTGGATTACTGGGTTATAACAGATTATCCTTATTTTTTATTTTAGTCTACTCAAAAGCCAGACTCAAGAGACTTTCTCATGAAACAATGACCGTTAGTTGTCCACAATGTGGTCATTTCTACAAAACGCAAAGCAAAAAGCCAACAGCTCAAATGATATGCAGCAGGACTTTATCTTCTAGAATTACTCGAGGGCATAATATAACCGCAACCCACTCAATCATCTTGTTTTTCCACTCCTGTTGTAGGACCACACTGTCCACCACTACTGACAAACCTCTTTATTTCGTAACGTGCCTCGGTCACACTTTAACTGATTTGTTTTAACTGACTCCTCATTTCCGTGTCCCTTTAGGCCATTCCTGCTGTGACCACTCGCTACAATTGATTTCCATTATAAACCTGAAAGCCTCCTGTCATTTTAGTAACAGGAACTGACTTTACAACTCTAAAAAACTCAAACCTTTATGCTGATCTAGTCTGTATAAAAAAAATGACACTATTACACATGGTCTAATAGTGAACTTTTAAAAATCCTGATTATACTAAAATATGTTGTCAGTACACAAGAATGATGAGATAGTTTGAGCAGCGCTTGCCCTTAAAAAACCTGTCCAACGAGATGTCAACATAAATTCGACCATCTGCCACATTAGTCATCATAAACTGGTCTGGATTTACAACTGTATCATATGACAACATTCACTAATCTTATATGTGTGAAAGAAAACGTGTGAAATGTGATACGAGAGAAAATTTGCAAATGAAGCTGCATACGAAAACAAATCGAACAAATCCCCCCAGGCTTAATTAGGCACACAGTAAACTCTAAATAGAAATGGTTTTAAGGTATTTGAGCATTTACATAAAATTAATGCTGCACAATGAATCACATAAAAATCTTAATCGCAATATGGACCTGTGCAATTTTTTTATCGTAAAAGCATGCAATTTATTACAGCTAATATACGCAAAGTCTGGAATTTTTATAGCATTTGTCAACAATTTAAGCATCAGTTATACATGCTGGCAAGCATCTCTTCAATGAGATCATTTGTGCAATTATTTGGTGTTAGCCTGGATACACAAGTTTGAATACAAAATGGTACATTTAACAGTTAAATATCGTAGTTTAAATCGCAATCACAATATGTGTCAAAATAATAACAACAATGTGATTTTTCTTTTATCAAATCGTCTAAGTCTAATTAAAAGCATGGCTTCTATGTCTAACACCATTAATGTAGCCTGAGAGTCAAATGACTCTCTTGTGTTGGCTGTGCTTCAATCCTTTGTGTCTGTTAATAGCTTTATTGAATTGGAACAGCTGACCGCATTAAAGGCAAGTGAACAACCGAGACCAAAACTCAGCACAATGCTTGTCTGCTTTTGTTCTGTGTGTTTGGGTGTGCGCGAGGTGTGTGCGGGGTATGCGTGTTTGCTTTTTTTTCGTGATCATTACAATACCGGCCTCATAACAAGCCTGCAGGAAATGTACAGAATACTGTGTCTGCCCTTAAGGAACAAATCACCTGTTAATTCACAACCCATGGCCATCCTTGTCTGACACGAGACTTTCTGTTTTCTCTCGTGAAGTGCTTGTACTTCCTTCTGATTGCACAACATCGGTGTCGTCAACGTCATCTTCTTCAAATAGCTGAATCCTCCTTAACACTTTCCATAAAGATCAGCTCTATTAGATGGGAGGGAACCCGGCCTAAATCTGGTCTGCCTTCTGTCAGCTTTAGACACAGCCCGGATGTCACATGTCCTCCGTTCTCCCATTGTTTGTCTTTCCCAGGAAACGGGAAGTTCACCACCACAGCCAGGAGCACTAAAGGGAAACAACGTGCTGTTTGATGGAGTCGGGGTCTTTAAAAGCACTCTTCAAGACACCCAGACAAGAGGTTTAATCAGCACCTACCATGTGTCAGTACAGGAAAAGAAACAAGAACGTGCACGTCTCCTGGTGCACCACTGGTTTTTTCCTTGAGATGTGCCAAGCACTCTGTGATTGGCAGCCTGGCACAAGATCATATATTGAATGATTTGAACTCGTGCCATATTTCATATTAAAATCTGCTCTTTTTTTTGTGTGTGTGTCTTGGATTATGTGAACAGGTCTTTGCATCAGATTATGTATTTGATCCAGATACAATTTAAAGAAAGAAACCAATCAATATTAGAATAGAAGTGTAAGGAAAAGCACTGTACAGCTTTTTGTGTTAGTTGTGTCATTGTGTCATGTTTCCCGGCAACTCCGGTCAGTGTACACCCCTGTCCCAAACTTCTCCTTACTATGGATAGGTAATTAAATAAACAAACAAACAAATAAACGAACAAACAGTATTGTGGTAAGATTCAGCACTTGTATAACACGTTAATAACGATATCCGATGTAAAAACGACACGGACGCGACAAAAGCGGTGAAGTTGAACGCACTTAAAGTGCACACACAGCTACGGAACAACAAGACACAAAGCCGAAAGGTGGACAAAGTGTCTCTTTCCCGCAGAAAGAGCGGAGTGACCAGTGGAGTGACAAAGCGAGCTCACCTCTCAGTCCAGCGTCAGGTTCCCGCTGCTGTTCCTCAACCCGAGCCTCTACAGACACCACAGACTCATTTCCAGCACGGAACAAAAGCGTGAAGCAATAAGCAATGAGTCGTTAATGCTGATGTAGAAGCGATGAAAACACACACACACACACACACACACATACACACGCGCGGTCTTTACACGCTTTACGTCCTTTTTTCCCCTCTCCTGTTGTTGTTGTCAGGACGTGGGATCCCGCCGCCGCGGTCGCGTCCCATTCACACACAAAAGCGCACTTCTCCTCCGCCCCTTTACCTCCACACACACACACACACACACACACACACACACAGACAGACCAGCCCACACTAACAAACCGCTCTCCTATCCTGACTGACGGAGTGACAGCAGTACACTCGGGGAAAAAAAGCTGTATAATTATAAATAAAATAAAGATAAACATAAATGATCGGTTTCCGTCTCTGTGTGCACGGAGTGTGCATGTTCTCCCCGTGCTTGGTGGGTTTCCTCCGGGTACACCGGTTTCCTCCCACAGAACAAAGATATAAAGATTAGGCTAATCGGCGTTCATTCATTCATTTATTCATTCACTTCCACACATAAGTGGAATCAAGAGATCCTATCCCAAGGACATAAGCTGGAGAAACACCCTATAGGGGATCCTAACCTATTACAAGTGCACACACATTCATACATCCAATCAAACAGTACTGGCAATTTAGAAAGAAAAAAAAAAACAAATAAATAAATCTCTGGACTGTGTGTGTGTTTGGGTATATATATATATATACGTCTGACAATAAATATGTACTGCTATACATATATATACACTACCGTTCAAAAGTTTGGGGTCACTTTCTAACTCCATGATGGTTCCTGATTTTTATTTCTTTCTA
>JAOVVA010000017.1:7065692-7080890 GCA_028565275.1 Leiocassis micropogon | reverse complement strand
AAAAACTGCATTTTGTGTTCAATTATGTTATCTTTGACTAATAGTTAACGGTTTTTGATGAGCAGAAACATTTAAGTTTGACAAACATGCAAAAGAATAAGAAATCAGGAAGGGGGCAAATAGTTTTTCACAAGTCAATTATTGGTCAATCTGAGAGTAGATTGCCCAGGGACAAATAGGTAGCAATCTTAAAATTCCCGTTCCTAATTTACACAAAATCATAGTTACTTTTAAAGAAAACTGTTAAACATTAATGGAGTTATGTATATATACAGTATGTTGCATGTTTTCCCCGTGCTTGGTGGGATTCCTCCAAGTACTCCGGTTTTCTTCCGACAGTCCAAAGACTTGCAGATTAGGTAAGTTGCCATTGTCATATTGCCCTTAGTGTGTAAATGTTGACTGAAGGTCCTACCATGGCCATAAAAATGTGAATAAATACAATGGTCACCATTGGCCTCCAGGGTCCCTAGTTCTATGAAAATCAACAGATAACCTGTCACCAGCTTTCAGAAGAGACACATCTGTCTATGGACACTGTATATACAATCATTCACGTTCACCACTTACACATTACAGGATTTGATTATTGCCACATCCAACATACAGTATTGACCTCACTCAAGCAATTAAAAATCAAAAAAGTCCCAGTTTTACTTGAATGCACCTCATATGATTATTCCTGATCTTGGTGAATTCCCTCAACCATACAGGTGTGAGGCAGTCATGCTAACCCCTGAGCCACCATGTCCACTGCTTAACTATCCTACACTAAATAGAACACTCATCTATTTATGCACTCATTGATCTTTACTAACAGCTTTATCCTGCTCAGGGTTGTGGTGAATCGCCTACTGTCAGACAGGAACACTTTCAGGAGCAAGTCAATTATTGGTCAATCTGAGAGTAGATTGCCCAGGGACAAATAGGTAGCAATCTTAAAATTCCCGTTCCTAATTTACACAAAATCATAGTTACTTTTAAAGAAAACTGTTAAACATTAATGGAGTTATGACCTGGGCCTTCTGAAAGATCTCATCATGCTGAAGATCATTCTATGTCTAGGTGAGTTGTTGCTCTTAAAACCATCAAAGGAAACTAAGCATGTTATTAATAATGTATTAATGCATACATGCTCAAAATTTTTTATAAATTTTGGTGAATGCAATTTATCCTAAAAGTAAGTGTGACTATTTGTTTCTTGCTTGTCTGCCAATACCTAGATATGTACCTTCACAAAAATTAATATGTCAGTCAGATAAAAAAAAGTACAAAAAGTTTTGATTAAGGTTCTTATCAAAATATGACTTCATTGCTTAGTCTCATTTTCATTTAAACTTAAGTTTCATTTAAACAGTTTCTAATTACTAGATTGAACTATTTAAAGTATGATTAGTCTAACATAAGCTGATTACAATATGAAATCTGATTCTGTGTCGTCATGTACATTTGAAATAATATATTTGGTATAATGGATTTATTATAATTGTGTTCTTGATTTTGTGGCAGTTATTTAACTAAATATCAAATAAATGTTTGGAATAAAATGAACTTATTCTAGATAAATAAAACTTACTAATTATATTTATGTAATGCCAAATAGAGATATTTGAATGAATATAGTCTAATGTGGGCGGCACAGTGGTGTAGTGGCTAGCACTGTCGCCTTGCACCTCCAGGGTCCGGGTTTGATTCCCCGGTCAGGCCTCGCCAGGCCTCCTGCGACCCTAAATACAGGATAAAGCGGTATAGAAGATGAGTGAATGAGTGAGTACAGTCTAATGTAATCAGACACACTTCGTGTCTAAGTTTGGAGCTTCTGTATAAGGCTACCACAAATGATGGAATTATTATTGCGGCTGTGCAAGTCATCAAAGGACTTAAAGGGACCTGTCCTCCTTTTCCTGGACCTATCAACTGAATGTCAATTATCCCAGGCATTTGAAGTAGAGGTATTCTACCAACTTTTTATGGAAGTGGATGAAAATAGATAAACATAAATAAATTTATGTTTATCTAAAACTGTCAAACAAGGTCCTTGAAATGAGGTTATGTAACAAAGCTTTTGTTTGAGAATGTTGAGCAAATATGTGTTTTTGTGGGAGTTGTTTCAGATTAGTAACATTTTAAAATAAATAATAGAGGTCACTGTAAAGAAGAAAAAAACTTTGTTGTAGTAGACGCAATTAAAATACATAAATTAATTTCAAATAAATACGTCCATTTAGTTTATAAAATTGAGATTTCTTTATGTAAAAGATTTTTTTGGGCAGCTTGTCATTTGTGAGATTATGAGATCCAGTCTTTTTGTCTGAGGAGTTCAGCCTTAACTAATTTGCTGATTAGATTTTTTGCTCCGATTGCATTGCTGTTCAACAAGTTGTTATTTCCTGATTTTAAGGTAAGTAAGGTATTTGTTGTCTTTAAAGCTGCATCAGAGAAAACGGCACCAAACAGAGTCTGCTTTGTGTGTTGAGTTTGCATGTTTTTTACATGCTTGATGAGTTTTTTCTGGGTACTCTGGCTTCCTGGTTTCCACGTGAACAAAAACGTGTCCAAAGATCTAGGTTAATCAGTGCTTCCAAACTGCTGCCTGTAGCATATGGTATAACAAGCAATGTACTGTAAATGATTAAATAATGTAGTATAGCTTCTAAAAGCAACCAATATTAATAAATGAAATTGTTAGAAAAAAGACATCAAGCACTGTATGGTGATGAGACTCTTACCCCCAGTAAAACTTTGTTCGCAGGCGCTTCTGTGAACACTGAGTGAGCAGAACGTCTGATTCTCGAAATCGGTGAATAACTTCACCAGTCGTCACCAGCTTGTGGAAGGGATGCATCTGTCTGTGGGAACTGTACACACAATCATACAAGAACTCTCCTTACACATTATAGGAACTCGGCTGGGAGTGAACCATAAATAAATATGTATAAATTTCATTTTACTTTTCAAATAATGCTGTTATGTTGGACTTACAGACAGCATTATACACAAGAACATTGAAGTGGGGGTCTGTTCAGTTTAAATGAACTCTTACAAAGGAATTAATGTGTTAACATGAAGTCATTCTAACAGTCATTCTGTCTGATTGATCTGCCGAACTTTGCTGAAAATACTTAACATAAAAAAAAATTTTAAAAAAAGCTTCAGGATGAGCATACTCATCCTAATTACTATTTCTATACTATATTATTCTATAATTACTATAGAATTAGTTAATGTCAGGTTAAAAAAGCTGTAAGTGAACTGGCAAATGTTCGTGATTTAATTTTATTGCAAAGATCTAATGGGAAAAGGCAAAGCTGGAACCCTCCGATTAGAAAAATGTAGGACATACAGTCTGTACACGTCTGCAGACTAAATGACAGCACTTCTTTTTTGCATTTTTGTAATGATCAACTTGAGTGAAAAACAAAATCCTAAAATATTTACATAAATTTCAGAGTTTCTTAGTATTTGTTGTTTCCATGTAGTGCATTTCGATGCAATTTGCTTAACTTTACTTTGTTCCAGAAAGGAGAAGCCTTGAATTAAAGTTTTATGAAACAAACCAGTACAAACAAACCAAAAGGAGCAGTCTGACTCAATAAACAGGCAAAGATTTTAGTGATCTACACACATGCTGAACTGAACAAGGACAAAACTAGAAAGAGGCACGAACAGAGTCTGACCCGGATATACAAAACATAGGAAAATAAGGCTCTATAATGTCTAACGCCAAAGACAGGAGCGAGACTTAGTTGGGAGTTTAGATTTAGGCAGTGACTGTAATTATAAACAGGCATACTTAAGTTAGATGAACTTAGATGATCTGTTTTTTACCCTCATAAATAAATTCCATTATAATTGTGGAGTCAGAATCAAACCTAGAAATGCAGTTTCTTGTGGTAACTAGGTTTTAAATGAATATACAGTACTTAATTTCTGGGTATGATACATGCAAATAACAACACATTTTTATTCAAGAAAGGTCTGTAGTTTTCATAACTGTACAGTATAGTGGAAAATATATTTAAAAAATAGATAAATAGCCCCAGCCCAACACACATTTCATGAAACTGCATTTATAGACATTTACAGTGCAAAAACTGCTTAGTGCAGTTATAGGTGTATAAGAACTGGCAGCCGTGACTGTTCCAGCTCTGTGATTTCACCTCTGAGTTTGTTTGTAACAGCAATGCATAGCCCGTTCTCTCTCTCTCTCTCTCTCTCTCTCTCTCTCACGTCCATAACCACTGGCCTGATAACGTGATATAATTACTTTCTTGTGACTCACAACCCACAGAAAATTTCCACTGCTCACCTTATCAGAAATGAGTAAAGAGAGGGAGGAACAGTACAGCTAGTAACTGGAATAATAAGTTTTGTACATAACTGTGGTTTAAAACTAACAAAAGGTCTTATTTGTCTAAAGGTCTTGAAACCACTTCAACAAGACTTCTAACATTCCGTATTGTCTATATCTTACATGTATTATACAGGTTTGCTTTTTTTCTGTGCCACTCCCTTTTATTTTTCCTCATGGAAAAGGCTTTTAAAAAGCTACAGCTGAATGAGAGCTTATTTGCGTGTGGAGGTGTGTGTGACCATGGCTTTGCTCTAAAAGGCAAAACTTGTGGGCTAGGCCATAGGGAGAGAGAAATAGCGAGAGAGAGAGAGAGAGAGAGAGAGAGAGAGAGGAGGGAGAGATGGGGAAGGAAGAGAGAAGGAGGGAGAGATGGGGGAAGGAAGGGAGTGTCAGAGCTTTGGGAATCCATAGCATTTGAAACAATGGAAACACTCCCAAAATGATTAAATCCACTGCTGCAGGAAAAAGGAAGGAATGGCAAAAAAAAAAAGCATTATTGTCCATGCCTTTTACACATTTACAGACGAGACATAATTATAGAACGCATTTACAATATGAAAATTGCCGACAAACACAGGTACAACAAAGGGATTCTGTCTAAATACAATAGATACAACAAAGGAATACCATTCTTGCTGCCCACGTGCTCACTGCTCATTTCTTTTAAAGCTGCTTGTGCAGCAATAAGGAAAACAGTAGGAGGAGGGGTTTGGTAAGCGCAGATTCAGGATGTTAATTAGAACCACACACCTTGAAAAAACACACCCATCTGAATCACACACTACACAAAAAGATGTCCATGTTTTCTATTATTGCACCATATACAGAGAGATTTTGTATTAAATGTATTGTATATCAATAAATACTTCTGAAAAAAATAAGTAAATCGCTGTATGCATGTACTAGAATTATTAGCTACCCTGCAGTCTGTAATTCTAAGTCATACAAGTACATTAGGCAAGATTAATGCACGTCAATAATACTGTGACCAAATTGAGCACGCATTTCTAATACTAAAGCTAACACTAGTTGACATAAGGATTCCCCTCCAATTTTCCCCATCCATCCCCCAATGACTGGGACTTTGGGAAAGACATCATATTATTTCTCCTCCTCCTCCTCTGCATCCTCCTCCTCCTCCTTTTCCAGTGCCATGTGTGCAGTGTGCATCTCGGTGCCCCCTGAAAATCTCTTCTTGGCCTTATCGACCCTAGGGATTATCACAGACATGTAATTTCTGTGCCTACCATTCCTCTGCTGCTCTGTCATTTGCATCCATTTACATGAAAATGCTAATGTAGTAGGGAAGCACTTTGTCCGGGATCATGTTTGCAGGACGTTAATCATAATGAAATTAAAGGATGATCTGATTTAAATTGTGTACATACATCAAGGGTGATAAAGCTAATTTTTTTTAATTAGAAACAGACTTTTTTTTTTAACTATGATGGCAATAATTTTTTTTTGGAATAAAAAAAAATAAACAGCATGATAATAGAATCATCAGAACATTGGGTTAATGCGTCACTTTTGTCAAACCCCTTGAATTAAACCAGAAAGTCCTGACTTTGCTCACATCTTGAGTGTTTCCTTTCAAATTCCATGTGGTGGATGCTAAATGCAAAAAAAAAACATCCTTGTTCCAAAATGTATGTACCTGATTATATACATAATTGATTATATAGTTGATTATGTATTAACCTCTGCCTCCCATGTAGCAAATGTTAACAATGGGAAATTAGCTGTCAAAAGCAAACCCATCACCAGCTTTTTCACCAGCACATTATCGTCACCCAACTTCCTGATCTCTTATTATACAGCATGTCTAATATGATACCCCAAGGGTAATAACACTGTCTTGTGTAGATTGTAAAATAATGGATGTGTAGTAGATAATATCATGACAAATTATCTGTCATCCCTGCATAATTGCCCTAAGTGACATATTCATACCCTTCTGATCAGAAATTATAAAAAATGTTGTTGGGATGCAATAGTTTCAAAATGGTGAAATGAAAAATGGTCCAGGTACATTCGTTTGATTGAGTTTACATCCTGGTTGACTTGTTATGGAAAACGCTTTTTTCAGTTATTCATAAAAGAGACTGTATTTTGTATATTTTGGGATGGATGTCCATTCTTAGCTACAATAAATACACTTTAGGCAATACAAAATAAAATAAGATAAGATAAGATAAAATAAAATAAAAGATGGATCATCAGTAATCTTAAGGAAACGTCTTGGTTTGGTTCTGCTGTTTTAAAGCTGCTACTCTAAAACAATTTGTACAAACTAAAATTTATCTGAATTAACAACTTTTGACATTTTACTTTATAAAAACCTATTGGTGATATTAAGATAAAAATATTTTTATGATATTTGGAAAATCAAATTTCAAGGTGCTACAATTCTGCTGCTTTATCAAACATCCTGAATGACCACAGTCTAGCACATTTGGGTGATTTTCATGCAGCTCCATACATATTAAACCCAGTAATTAACTGATCATCGGAGACAGGGGTGTTAAATGCAAATATCAAATTGTGCTAGACTTTCCGCATGGTCACTGGGTCTGAATTCACCTACAGCATACTGACCTCTAGTGGTGTTTCTGGTGGTGTGGTCACAGGTCCACGTTAATCCTGATCAGGGCAAAGAAAGAATGATAGTTCAATGACCCTAGTCTGTTGTGAAAGTTGATAGTCATTAGGCCAAGTCACTGACAAATGAAAATATGAAGAATTATCTATTATCCTTGTTTAACACATAGGCAAACCAATATAATTGACATTTCCCTGCTTCATGATTTTATAATTAGATAAATCCTACATACTCTGTGTGAACAGAAACAGTCATTAAAATACATATACAACACTATATGGTCTGTTGTTTGCGGACGCCTGAGCGTCACACCCACATGTTGGCCTCCAAACTGGTGCGACTAAGTTTGAAGCATGTAATTGCTTGGGATGTCTTTATATGATGTGGATTTCCTTTCACTAATAACTAAACAAACATGCTTCAGCATGACAGTGCTACTGGTCACAAAGCGAGTTCTATGAGGACATTATTTGCCAAGGTCGAATCAGAACAGAGCCTCGACTTCAACCCCACTTGAACACCTTTGGGATGAACCGGAATGCTGAACCAGACCATCATGACATAAGTGGTTGAACTCACTAATGTGACTGAATGAGGAAATTCCTACAGTCAGGCTCCAAAACAGTGGAAAACCATCCCAGAAAATCGAACAGCATGCAGGATGTCAACCAAAAGGAGGCAGCAGAACATTTACTGTAGCAGAGAGGAATATAGCGTCTACTGGAATATATAGAATGGCTGGTATCATCAGTCTGTGTACATTAAAAATGCATGTATATCATCACTCCTGTTTTCACATGTAATGTTTTTAGGGGAAAAAAACTTGATTGATAACATGACAGTGATAACATTGATAAGATGACATTATTTTAAAAAGTAATTTAACTCTTGAACTATTCACATTTTGTTGGGTTTTTAAAGTTCATAATCAAGTGTATCCATCCTTTGATATTAAAAGGAAAAAAGACATGGAAAACAGTAATCTATGGAGCCATTACACGTTTGAAAACAAAATCCTGTAACTATCTTTTGTAAGAAGTATCTGGTCACATATTTTTAGGTGGCAATAGATTTTTAGAAAGTCATTTTATTTATTTATTTATTTATTCATTCATTCATTTAACATTTGTCACATTTGGGCTCCAGAGTGATCAGATTTGACTAGATAATGGATTTAGTGTCAGCATTAAGGAGTAACATTATTCACTTGGAAAATACTGTTCAGCAATTTATTTTAAGATTATTAGTAGTTCATTTATCAAAAAAGGTGTGAAATAGACTATTCTTGATTTTGGTTTAATATATTACTGCCCATAGACTTATATAATATATAATATATATTACTGCTCATAGATTCCCCTTTGAATACAGGCAAGGAGCAATAATGTAACATATGTATGATATAATGCTAAAATAAAGTTTGCATGATTGATTGTACAGTGGTGGCCAAACGTATTCGGACAAAAGTGAAATTTAATGTTTTAATGCTCATTTTTTAAAAATAATAACAATCAAGATAATAAGAATTATTTGTTAGTTCATACAATAGAATTTTTAACAGCAGTATATAGTATGAAGTCCTCTATTTTCTAAACCCTGCCGAATCCAGCTGAGTCAAAAAGATGTCTACCGTATTCTGGTACTCAAATTCAAATTCAAATCAAATTTTATTTGTCACATACACAGTCATACATAGTACAATATGCAGTGAAATGCTTAGACAACTGCCCGTGACCTTAAAATAAAAGACTATAAATAGGAAATAAATATGAAAAAGAAAATAGAAGGAAAATTTTACTAAGAAAGAATAAAATAAAATATAAAATAAAAAATAAAAAATAAAATAAAATAACTGTACAGTACAAAATATACAATATAAGACAAATATATGAAAACATAGAAATATTAGAAATAAGAAAAACAGCTATACATATAGAATTATAGAATTTATGGAATTTTTTGTGTGGGAATGAAGTTGAATATAAATAGAAATGTCCAGGGGTGTGCAAATGTGCCTGAAAGTGTAATGATTCACATATCCACATATTTTAAGTGACTTTGTGCATCAGGGAAACAGAATGTCCAGGGGGTGTACAACAGTCCACTACTGGGGTGGCTGAGGTCCTTCATGATCTTCCTGGCCTTGGTCCAGCACCGCTTGCTGTAGATCGAGTGCTGGTCAGGGAGCTCGGTGCATCTGTAGGGTCATCTAACAGGGTCTGGTACACTACGGTATACTCTCCCAACAGTGTTTGATGTCACTTAGTTTGTAACCTAGTAACCCAGTGTAAGGATCTATCCAATGACAGAAACTTCAAAGCACTTTAGTAAGTCACTCTGGATAAGAGTGTCTGCCAAATGCCTAAATGTAAATGTAAATGTGTCACTTGTTCATTCCATGCCTGTTTGATTGTTACTAGAAACAGGCCACTGCCATTAGAAAAACTGTTGTATGTACTTGTACAGAATAATAAGGAAGTACAGAAAATATGGTACAGTATTTTGTAAAAAGAAAGCATACACTCTATGCAAATATGTCAGGCCGTTTACCAAAAAAACCAAAACATTTCTTTTAGATTATTTTAGGTGTGATTCACGTCTTAAATTCTATCCATCCATCATCTATTGCAAGGAAGCCAATCCCAGAGAACATTGAGCACAAGGCAGGGTACACACTAAATGGGGTCCCAACTCATCACACATTATACACTACACACAATTTGGAAATGGCAATCAGCCTACAATGCATGTTTTTGGAGAAAACTAGAGTACCTGGAGGAAACCCACCAAGCACAGGGAGAACATGTAAACTTCACATATCCAGACTGGAGATGCAATTTGACCCCTGAATTCTGGTGGTGTAGGGTGACAAGGCCAACCACTAAGCCCCCATGGTGCTGAATTATTGAGTTAACAATATATAAATTACATAAAGCATATATCTACATTTAAAGTAGGTGACTATTATTTATTTTGTTTATGACAACCAAAAATATAGTGTTGATTATAATTGTGATTCAAGTGTACACTAATTTTTGCAATATTTCAATCACACTGGCTCCAATGTTTCATTAGATCCTACAGTATGTTTTAATAGTCCTCATTAAATTAGCAGCAAAATGTAACAGCAAGGCTTGCATGATTAGATAAATCTGATATGAAAGCAATTAATGTCTTCTGTTCCTGTTTTGTCATTTTAAGCCTTTTGCTGTTGCTTTCTTTATTTCAGCTTGAGCAGGATAAACATATGATTCATTAGTATTCAACCAGGTCTCATAGACACAACACATCAGGACCATACATATAATTATCTATGTTTGAAATACAGAGTAAGAGGATGTAGAAACCGGGGAAATGGGAACAAGAATATGGTACATAATTAACCTAGCAAGACTTGTCTTAGTGAAAACATTGTGAGCCTCACTGAGGGGTGTATTTCTCTTCCAGACATATCTGGTACCTTTATAGCAGTGTCTCAAAACCACATACTGGGAACTGGATTATACATAAATATACAAGTCCTTTAAACATTTGTGCACACACAAACCCAATTTACACTGTCCAGCATCCAAAAGTAATTTCTTAAGGCAAAATTACTGTAGTGGCCTTTTATTTCTAAGTAGTGGCCTGCATGTTATTACCGAAAAAAAATTATGTACATAAGAACCATAAAATTCTTATACAGCCATTCTGCATGATTTGACATTGAGGATAACAGGGTGGGTGTGATAAAGCAGGAACCATTTACAAGAGAGGAATATTTTTGGATTCAGTTAGAGCCTGGAGACAAATCATCATGTCCCATTCTTCCTTTTTTGTACCAGCCATGGGGACCAAGATGGCTATGCTCAGAGTCGAGCTTTCGAAATGGAAAGACTAGAATGAGTGGAAATTTCCATGCATGAGCCACGTTTCTGTGTTTGCACCGTATATCCTGATATAGAACATGTTTTTTTCTTTAGGTTGAACATATTTTCATATTTTCCATTATACAGCCTTTGTGCTTTTAAGTGATAATTGTGATATTTGGTCATTTTAACCAAATAGCCTAAAAAAAACCTTTCAAAATGAATAATATAATATAAGATTGTAATATAATCAGTAATATAACTGACTGACTGAATGACATGACTGACATTAGAAGGTTAATTTTAGATTAAGTTCTATTCAAACTTTTACCAAAAACAAACAAACAAACAAACAAACAAACAAACAAACAAAGTCTGTATATTTTTTTAATTGTTGCCCAGATAACTAGGTTTAAATGTGTTTTTTTGGTTGAGTGTAGTGTTGGTTGTTAGCAGTCTAAACATCACCTGTAGCACAACACATACCTTAATCACTGATTTTCCACTGAAGTTGAAAACTTGGCATCATCTCTGGTAGGTAACTGTTAACTGGAAATCTTGATTCATTACCAAAGAATCAATAGTGTAAATTCGGCCTGAGGGTTGACACGTGTTTGCTATTACACAAGGAAAAACAATAAAAGGAGAATGTGAATTAGGGGGCTTAGTTTCTGAAATTTTTTGTATGTAATATTGATAAACCATGGAGACAGACATGAGTTTTATTGTAATTCTGATGTGTCTTTAATTTGCTTTAGTATAAGAAATTGGTTATATGTTTGAAGGTTGAATGTTTAAACTTTAAATTATGTGATCAAGGTAAGGCGGACCACAACATACCGGTAAAATAAATATTAGGAATATTTCTTGGAAAAAAAAAAAATGTTTCTTTTTCATTTTGTGTTGCTGGTTTCTTGCCAGCATCGGCAGGAGGAGGCCTGTCATTTCTATGCCTAAAATTTTTAATATATATTCATGATGTCAAACTTTAACTGATCAACTAGTTGACACGGGAAACAATGTGATTAGTCACAGTAGACAGTCAGGTAAATGCAGATGAAGCAGCGCAATCTAGAACACGCTACCGTTTGATCTGGCAAAACAATATAACTGACCCAAGTTGTTAAAAGGCGTGGTCTAGGAACAACATAAGCAAATTTTGAAGCTGTTTTAATGCCTGTCAGAGGTGGATAAACCCTAGTCAGTGGTGGATAAATCCTAGTTAGAGGTGGATAAACTCTAGTCAGAGGTGGGTAAATGCTAACAAGAGGTTGGCAAATGCTAGTTCCGAAATTTATGAAGTACTGTACATAAACACCATTTATGTGATTAGCCTCCAATACAGCCTGCTTACCACTGCATATATTAAAAAGTAATTAAATAAAAATGTGTCAGTTTCTCTATCAGGCCTGCTTGTTTATTAATTTATTTATTTGCAGCTGAAGTTGGAATTTTACATAAAACTTAGTCAAAAACATTTAATCTCAGTTTTTCACAATTCCTAACATTTAATCCTAGTAAACTCTCCCTATCTTCGGTAAATTACGATGACTACTTTAAAAATCTGAAATGTGAGATTATAGAGGGAAAGATTTGTTCACATTCACATTTCCATTGGGTCAGAAGTTTAAATATACTTAATTAGTATTCAGTATTTAAATTTTATTTTAGCCCATTCCTCCTGACAGAACTGATGTAACTATACTCTACTTGCTCACAATTTTTTTTCATACATTTTCAGATGGATTGATGGTGAATAGAATACCTCAGTTTAGTTTTTCTTAAGCCCTTTTGCCACAAATTTCAATGTATGCTTGGGAACGTTGTCCATTTGGAAGAACCATTTGTGACTTTAACTTCCTAGCTAATGTCTTGAGATGTTGCCCAAATATGCTTCAACTTAATCTCCCTTCCTCATGATGGCATCTACTGTATTTTGTTAAGTGCACTAGTCCCTCTTGCTGCCACCCCCATGCTTCACAGATAGGATGGTGTTCTTCAACTAGCAAGCCTCCCCCTTTTTCCTCAAGACATAACGTCAAACGTCATCATGGCCAAACAGTTTTTGTTCTATCAAACCAGAAGACATTTCTCCAAAAAGAAAGATTGTTGTGCTCATGTGTAGCTACAAACCATAGACTGGCTATTTTGTCAGTTTTTAAGAAATGGCTTCTTTTTTGTTGAGGTTAAGAGTTACCTGAGCTTTCTGGTTACGGTCTCGTTTTACTGTGAATATAAATACTGTACTTTTGTACCTGTTTCCTCCAGTGTATTAACAAGGTCATTTGCTGTTATTCTGGGATTGATTTGTACTTTTTCGTACCAAAGTATGTATCTCTTTCTTGAGCGATATGATGGCTGTGTGGTCCCATGGTGTTTATACTTAGTAGTATTTTTTATATTATATTGTTTGTACAGATGAACATAGGCATTTGAAAATTGCTCCCAAATTAGTTTTTATTTTTTCTGAAGTCTTGGCTGATTTCCAAGACTTCAGAGAGTTTGCCATAATGTCAAGCAAGGAGGCACTGAGTTTGAAAGTAGGCCTTAAAAGACACCCAGAGATACACCACCAATTGACTCAAATAATGTCACTTATCCTATCAGGAGCTTCTAAATCTATGACAATTTTCTGGAATGTTCCAAGCTGTTTAAAGCAGAGTGTACAGTATGTAAACGTATGACCCACTGCAATTGTTATACAGTGAATTATATAAGTGAAATATCTGTAAACAATGTTTGGAAAAATAACTTGTGTCATGCATAAAGTACATGTTCTAACCGGTATTTGCAACCCACTCAACAAAAGGTATAAAAATCTGCAAATTTTCCCCCTTGGTGTGTTTTTTTTAGCATGTTTGGTGGCTTAATATTTGGGTTTATGGAGCACAATAGACTCTGTTATGAGAAATACTATGGCATATATTAAGCTGTGAAAGGGTTTATTATAAGGGGTCATTGTTTTAAGATGTCCTAGTGGTGGATTAGGTGATTAGGCTGCTGTTGGCAAGTCTCTACAGTCATTGTCCCAGTTATTGATATTGAAAGAAATTCTACTTCACTGGTCTTTAGTCACTTATAAAGCATTCGTCCATTACTGTTTTCCTACTTCCTTCTTGCTACTAAATGTGTAATACCATCCTTCCCTTTTTGGCTGCCTTGGTGATATTTCCCTATTCTCTCACTTAGTTTAGTTCGTTAGTTTGTCTGCTGAATTGTTACCTAAACTAAGCTTAAACTAATAGAATTAGCTGTCGTATGTTAGTAGAACATTCCAGTACTGTCACAGAAGTTTCTTAATGGATGTGAGAGCACTAAACCACTGTTATAATTAAGATCAGTTTTAATCATCATTGGTGACGGAATCATCATTGGTCCAATCACAGCAGATGCAGGAACAGTCACAGAAGGAGAAAAAAGAACAAGAGTGCAATCATTATAGAGGCTGAGATGCACCATACATCCTGTTGACCTTATATTACTGAAGGTGAGAATTTGTCACGTTTATTTTTTCTTACTCATTTACATATACAGTGGAACAGAGTGTACTATACAGTATGTTATGAATAAGATTCGTGACTCAAACCGCTGGCTGGTTGAAAGCTAAAATCCAAGTAAAGCCAAGCAGAGTATTATATATAGAAAAATACTGAGATGATGGATTCAAAGTAAGATTGTACTTGTGGCATCCTAAAATCCTCATGTGAATTCTGTAGCCCGTGTCAGTCCTGGGGTAAAAAATATTGCTCTTTGCGACCAAACTGTGTTAAATCCATAAGGGGGATTATCTCTACTCAGAGAATTCCTCCTTTAATTCTCGCTGTGTTTCCAGACTTTTGGCGTTCAGCATGTTTAATCCTATTTTCTCCACTACACTGACGTATTTTTCATGGCTTTGATTTTCTGGTTGGTCTGAGTGGACTAAATGTGAGGGAGACAACATGGTCTTACTACTCATAAAATGATTAATTCTGCAAGACATCAACCATCTAAAAAGCTCTGGTAAGATGCCTTTATTTATATGAAATAACCTTTATGAGGCTAAGTTATTAGAGAGATTGTACCACATTTGCAGTAAGAACTGAAAGAGTCCATGACAAATTAGACAGTCTGGCTGGTGTAAGTGTTTCTAATGACTTATAATGACTTTCTATGAGATCCAGAGAGAGCTCATATTTGTTTGCATACAGTAGTAACTGCAATTATGTTGAGGGGAAATTGGACATGGTTCTAGTCAGCATAAACATAAATGCTGGGTTTTGTTGGGGGTTCATTTTTCAGGTGTAGTTACTTTGGCTGAATGGCTATAATATTGATGTAAGGTCCATTTTGCAAACGGTTGTTCTGTTATGCATTTCCACCAGGAAATGCAATGACAATAAAAGAAACATTAT
>JAOVVA010000017.1:7052775-7065591 GCA_028565275.1 Leiocassis micropogon | reverse complement strand
TATATAATATTTTTTACCTTACTTTAATATGTTAGTATAAAGTGCATATATGCTCTGCAGTAAAAGCAGACTATCAGTTTTTATGCTGAATGCTGTAGTTCTGGCTTTTGTCATTTATAGTTTTTGTCTTGCATGTTGCATTGTTTAGGTAAAAAACCTCCTCAGGCACATTGTTCATTCAGAAGTGCTTTTTTAATGTCTATCTTAATTACCAGACTTGCAATAGTTTGGTTGTATAGTTATGTGGCAGTTTGATCTTTGATAAATAGATTAGCTTGTCTTTACAAAGTAGGCAAAATTTGCCTATTCGGTACCAGGCAGAGAGTGGTAAAGCATTTAAGCGAAAACATTAAGCCACAATGGTCCAGACCAAATGCTTGGTGAGCCTTTAATTAGTACAGGCACCTCTGACCTGTCTAGCAAAGAAGCAGCTCAAGATGACAAATTCAAACATGGTTTTACTACACACACGTTCCAACACACCCAGCTAATTCAAGCAAGAATGCCTATAATTCCACATGCTATTCTCATACAAGAACATATTTAGTAGAGAGAAAAAAAAAAAAACAGTCACTCCTTTGAAATGGTGTCAGCAGATCTGTAGGATTTAATGTCATGATTAACAGTGTGAAATTTCATTTCTGCATGGTATGTTGAGTTTCTAGTCAAACCCGAATCATATGTTATTGTAATGAGGATTCATTGTGGGTCTGGTCTTTTCTTTGTGAAGATAAGGAAATTCATGATTGTGTAAAGCTGCTTTTTTTCAGTGGATGGAAAAAAAGACACAACATTCTTGCAAAAATATGCTTACATCATACTGTTTAAAAAAAAAAAAGTATTAGTACAACATGAATCCACAATCCTTCCACCAGATCACTGAAGCACCAGCAACTCTTTATCAAGGAAACTTACTAATTTTGTTTGACTTGTTTAGTAAATTAATTCATATTAATTCAACAGTTACATGTTTGAAGACTAGGCTTGATAAATTTATCAAAACATTTTTTTTTATAATAAATGAATAAATAAAGACCACAAATGACTATGGCTTGGATACAAACATGCAGTTCAATTTGACTCCCTTTCCTGAACCAGTCATCAATTACTGGCATGTCTGTTGCATTTAAAGGGAAAAGTCAGGATAAACAGTTGTGCATACTGAAAGAGGATCTTGAGTCATTGTAACAAGTTCTTCTTAGGAATCAGTCAACCTCTTGGTTTTTTTTTAACAGGTTTTACTCGGCCATTTGCCTCTAGTTGACCCTGCGATCAGACCCCTCCAAATCTCCATTAATGCCTTCCTGACCTGGGATGTAAAATCTTTAAGAGATGGTAACTATCAGAAAATTTGTTAAAACACTTCAGTAGGCAGAGCAAGCAGCAGAATTAGTTGTCAGGACTTGGCTAACCAATCTGTGTCTAGTCTACCAGACTGCCTTCATATTGCTACTGTATGTGACCAAACACGTTACGCAGTGGAGAGCAAATAAAGGTTACAGGCTGATTAGTTTATATAGACATTTGCTTTTGCATATATGGAACAAGATTTAATGCATTTAGTGAGCATCTGGATTTCCACCAGAATGTGGTGCTAGGTAGTTGATGGGTCTTAATGAGTCCTGGATGAACCTGTGGCTACTTAAAAATGGGAAGTAAATCATCTGTTGGAAATGTTAGGGGACCACATGGACTCAGAACATAGCAGAGGAGCAGGTTGTTTTTTTCCGGACTGAGGAATTGTTTAATATACAGTACATCCCAAATAATACTGTAAAACATCATTCAGGGAGAATGGACTACTTGTATGTGGTTATAGGATTCAGAAGAGTTGAGTACCAGCATAAAGAAAAATGCTTCGGGGTTCTTAGAGCAGGCATGATATGATGGTAGACAGTGCTGCATGAATAGAAAGCTTTAGTAGATGTACGTCTAAGCATGTCTCCCACATCTCAGAATGTTAAAATCTACCAAAAATGTAAGTGATTTAAAATAAGAGTAGAGAACTGCTTATCTCTGTGGGCTATCTCAGAGGAGTGGTAGAACTAGTGCAATCTAACTAAAACTTTTAAAGAACCATTCATATTTTGTAAAAACATCATGGGTTTAGAATTTGGCCACTAAATATCAGCACTGTATTTGCCTATGACCACAAGCCAATTGCATACAGAAATTTTAAACCCCTTAAAAGTTTTCTAAATTGTAAATTTCTTCTTAAAATAGATTTAGTTTCTATGTTTAATAATTTGGGTTGAAAGATGTAACAATAATAAACTACAAATAGTTTTTAGTGTTTTATTAATACATTCAAAATTAAAGACTGAGTGTGCGTGTGTGTGTGTGTGTGTGTGTGTGTGTGTGTGTGTGTGTGTGTGTGTGTGTGTGTGTGTCCAAAGACCTGTAAGTCAGTAAAAGTGCAAGTTCATGCTAGAGTCCCATCATTCTCAATCAAGGATGAAGGGCCTTGGTCAGACACATATCTACAAACCTAATGGTTACTATAAATGGAATTCAGAGTTCCTTTGTGGAGATAGGAGAATTGATCAGATCACTGCTTTTTGTCTGCATTATATGATTGCTAGGAAAGGTGCAACATGAAAATTAGCCACTCCCATCTTCAAAAACAAGTAGTTATTTAAGGGTATTCATTGCATACAATAATGCATCCTTTAGCAAAAGGAAGCTTTTCATAAATTCTATTTCCAAGCATGTACTGATTACCAAGTGACTAAACCATATGGCATGACCAACTCTTCATATTGTCTGGGGGTGGTATTGAAAGTAAATTTTAAATCATCTTCCCAAATGAATTTAAAGAAACCATTAAAACAATATAGACCATTGGATTAAAACCATGTTATGATAAGGGGGTTTGGGTACTCTGGTCTAGTAGTCAGATCTATACCATCAGATCTGAGAGAAGAGACCACACAAGAGCAACCATAATATAAAGTAAATCCTTCCCAGACTAAATACCTGGTGCTGATCTGTGGAATCAGGCCTGCAATAAGGTCTGAAGATGAGGGCCCGCTGATCAGACCAACCTGATATCCTGGTAGAAATGCAGACAGGGAGCCATTTTTGGGCTCAACACATTCAAGATGAATAGTTGTGTCACATGTGTGACAGACATGTGATAGATAAAGATCATTTTTGAAGAACGTGTTTCACACATTCTTTAAAAATCACACTCTTCACCCTTTCCTGGAACAGTTTAGTTCAAAGTTTTATAGAGGAGACTCTGTTAGATAGTTGTTTGGAAATTAAAATGGAACAGTGCAGTTCTGACCAGGCCATAGAAAAGGCATGTTCTTTACTTATGCAGGTTTTATGAGGGGTCAGGAGAGGTGCTAATCTACATGTTCAACATGAATTCTACATGGATTTGGAGAAGGCTTATGATTGTTTGCCTTGACATGTGAATACAATATGCAATGATGTTAGGGAATCCACAATCTTTATTGGGCTTTAGTGCAATTATCCTATGACAGAACGCGTTCCATGTTTAATGTTTTGCCCTGTTGTGTATCATTGTCGGCACTATGTTGATTCAAAATCTGTCACACATTATGATTGTCCTATTAGAACAGTAGCGCAGGTTTATGATTGAAGATTTTAGAATCAAATACTGTACTGTATATCGTCTTGCTCTTTTATCTCCTAGGCTATGTTGTAAATAACAGCAAATTAGCAAACAAAAAAATTTAAATAAATAGATAAATAAATATCCATGAAATTGCCTCACTGCTAACCAGCTGACTTTTAAATGTCATCAGATTGGAGCTCCACATGCATGTGTGGCTCACGGTTGCCTATTCGACTTGTTGGTGGTCGATTTGCCCTTTAAATCACACTGCTTCAGGCCCAAACAACTCCTGCTTTGTGTGCCAGCTTTCAGAGACACAGGCTCATTGCTTAGTACTCTATCAAATCTCTGACCCTAGAAACAGACCCTCTGTTCTTATAAAAAAAAGAAAAAAAAAGAAAGAGTTTTTTCTGAGAACTAGAGGAAAATAATTTAGTTTGAAAGTAGATCTTATGGGCTAGGAAAATGTTTTTTTTGTTTGTTTTTCTGGATAGATTAAATTTAACTATTCTTTACATGGTGTATGTCTGGTTCTTTTTGCCCAGAGTGCAGTGAATTCCTTAAACATGTTTCATTTATAGCTGTGAAATTTTAGAGGCTTTTTGTTGGCTCAAGTCAGTTCTATTCTCTTTTATGTAAGTAAATTTTAGATTGAACTTTAACCTTATTTTTGGTATCAAACATGTATGATTAATTCATTGCCTGCTTGGACAGAGTGACTAATTGCCTGGTCTTTCTCTCCTGGTCCTAGATAGAATTCATTCATTCTGTTTTTGGTGTTTGTGGCTTTTGCGACACTGTGACAAATCTGTCTCTGTCTCGACATCCCCATTTGGATGCAACAAATATTTTCTGGCTGGGCATCAAATATGTTCTTGTCGTCAGAGTCTTTACTTGTGATAACTGAGCTAACCCAGTGGAACACATAAAGACTACAACTGTTTAATCACTTAAGCAACTGCAAGTGGTTCATCTCCCTGCAAGTCAGTTCATGTTAGCCTTCTGGCATATCAGCGCAACATTTTTTTTAAATGTCTCATTGCCATAGGCTGAGAAGCACGTCATGAATCTGCGTTTAAAAAGAACCTCTGTTTATCCTCGTCTTGCTTGTGTGAGATATAGAGGGGAAGAGGGTGCTATGTTTAAATCTATCCCCCTCCAAAATGAATGAAAAAAAAAAAACCCAGTCCTAGTTGCTTTGACGAAATGAGCTGTGACTAAAATGTACAGAGTGAGTTGGTGGTGATTGCATGACCAGTCAGGCAACTTATCAGTCTGATATTTATGTCTCAACAGCACAGAGCTGAGCACTACAAATAAAATATATATATTTTTTTATCTTTTTCTACAGTACATATTTTCAATGCCATGAAAAAGTATGATATGCAACAGTTGTTCTTTTAATGCAAGCAGCTCAGTCAAGTCTGAAATTAAGAAGATAAGACCGTGTGCCATAAAACAAACATAAAGCGCAATAACAGTCATCATATCTGAAAATCTGAAGTCTAAAATATGCACCAAGATTTAAACTTCAAGGGGAAAAAAAGGTTCAACAAAAGCTTTAATTAGAACTAAATATAACATGTAAAGTTCTGAATGTCCATTAGGAATTTTTTTAACATAGTAAATTAGATGCTAAATTCTAACCAAGGAATAAACCAGTACACCAATTAAGCCAATTATTTGAGTCACTATTTATATTTTACATAATGTTTTAACCATAATGTCTTAAATATCCTGGAATGAACTCCATGTACTATTTAAAATATATTAAAATATATAAATTATATTCTCTTTACAGTCAAGTTCTTCTACAACATATACCACCATGTGGGAGTTGTTAATATATTGCCTAAATCAAAATACTTATAAAATGTATATCTTAAACAATGCAGTAATACCAAGCAGATAGAACCTGCTTCATATTCTTTATTTCTTTAATTACAGTTGTCTGTTAAGTGATAAAATCATTCACTTATTTTCAATTCTATTTTCTTTATATAAAAAAAAATCATAGGAAAAACATGAGACATCTGCAATTATATGGTTTTATTATTTAATGTAATAATGTAATTGATCATTTCATTAATTAATATATCCATCCATCCATCCATCCATCTACACTATTGCCAAAAGTATTCACTCACCCATCCAAATAATTGAATTCAGGTACTCCACTTACTTCCGTGGTTACAGGTGTATAAAATTAAGCACTTAGGCATGAAGATCGCTTCTACAAACATTTGTAAAATAATGGGTCGCTCTCAGGAGCTCAGTGAATTTTGGACATTTTGGACAATTTCATGCTCCCAACTTTGTGGGAACAGTTTGGGAATGACCCCTTCCTGTTCCAACATGACTGCACACAGTACACAAAGAAAGGTCCATAAAGACATGGATGAGTGAGTTTGGTGTGGAAGAACTTGATTGGCCCGTGATCTGACCTCAACCTGATAGAACTCCTTTGGGATGAATTTAGAGTGGAGACTTCTCATCCAACATCAGCGTCTGATCTCACAAATGCACTTCTGAAAGAATGGTCAAACCATTCCCATAAACACATTCCTAAACCTTGTGGAAAGCCTTCCCAGAAGAGTTGAAGCTGTTATAGCTGTGCTAAAAGGGTGAGCCAACATCATATTAAACCCTATGGATTAAGAATTTAATGTTATTCAAGTTCATATGCATGTGAAGGCAGGCAAGCAATACTTTTGGCCATAAAGTGTATATATACACTGGAACAAAGTTGGAAGCATAGCATTGTCCAAGATGTCTTGGTATTTCTTGATAGCATTAAGATTGTCCTTCACTGGGAATAAGGGGCCTGATTGAAACACCTGAATTCATTATCAATTATTATTATTATTATTATTATTATTACAGTTTTTCTTTTTCTCCTCCTGTTGTTAGATGCACTGTTTTGTTCTGATGAAAATGAATAAATAATGTATAAAAAATAGAAAGAAAAACAATGTATTGAACAGAAGTTTTTCTTCAAATATGATTTAAACTCAGCTGCCTCAAGATCCCATTAATGTCACCAAGCACTCAAGGATATGTTAACTTTCCTGGTACTTAGGTATTGACTGACTTTTTTTTTTTTTTTTTTTTGAGAACATAGCTTCTTTTTATTTAGAGTTCACTCTCCTTATCCGAAAGACTTCAGGCCAAAGGAAGATGCCACAAACTTTCAAAATGGGGGGAAAGATAAGGAGGAACAAGGGGAGCATTCTTTCTTTGTATTTTTTTTAAGCCAGCATCCTTCTAGGCTGGAGGGAACTGTCTGTTGCATACATCACCTTTCAGTTTGCGTCCATAAAGTCCATCTGCACACTTTTCTCACGGCAGGCCATCCATAGAGGACCACTGAACACTAGACATTTCACAAAGTCATTTGTGTATATACAAATAATTTACACTATAACACTAAAAGACTAGGCAGTACACAGGAATATATCAATTTATTTATGAAAACCAACTCACAAACTATGTGTTTAGGGAAATGATTTTCTTAAAATGTAAATTCTATATATATTCTATATAAAATTCTATATATTTATATTTTATAAAAAATAATATATATTTTTTTCTGCAATATGTTTTAAACATCTACTAAAGTAAATGCTTTCTCGCAGTGGCAAAATGAAGTGGGAAATGAAGTTGAAGCAGTGGTAGAAAGGAAGACAAAGTAAGATTAAAAATATTATGTAAAAATGTCCTTCGAACATCCAGACTGCTCAGTAGACTGCACATTAATACAAAAGTATTACAATCATAATGTTCTGAAAACATTCTGCTAAATTAAACTAATTAGCTGGCATAAACCACAAAATGGCCTAATCGCAACAACACAAAATCCTCGTCAAGGTGTTACAAACATGACAGAAATCAGGTCATCACCAGCTTATGATTCATGTAATCACGCAATCAAAGTGAAAACTAGGAAGCATTTAAGTAGCATTATAAAACGTTAAGACTGGTAAATCAGGACTTTAGTGCAGACCTCAATTCCACACGTGTTGAATGTGAACATGTCTCTTGCTTCGGGCACTAACAGCAAAGATGTCTGAATCGCTCCTCTGTTAGGCCCAAGGAACAACAGATTAGCTTTGTTAACACAACTGAATGATACTTGAAATATTTGGAAAGAGAAAAAAAATCTTTCAAAGAATTGCTCAGAGGAGCATTGAATCTTCAGTATTCTTTTTTAATATAACAATACAGTTAAAATCATGCATTGATTATGAAATTACATTTTCAAGTAGTGGCAGGAAAAAAACCTGGGGCAATTCTTAGACATGGGTGTGAATCTAGAGTTGATGCACATGCTTTAATTACATTCTACCAGACTGCATTAAGATTTGTGTTTAGACATGTTTCCACATGCAAAAAAACATGATTGAGTGTGTACTTGCACATAAATACAGAAAAAAAAAACTTTCCACTCGTGGACTTTTAGAATAACTGGGGAAAAATATTTTACTGTGACTTCGAACACATTTTCCAAAAGCATTTTGTTTACAATTCACACATAAAGCTTAGGTATTGCATTTATGATAACGTCCACATCAATTTTCTTGCTATGATTTCAGTTTGCTTAAATTATGCACTGCTTTGCTGATTTTAATAATAAAATAATTGAAGATTTTCATATCAAAGATTTCTCCCATAAAGTAAAATAATACCATTACCATTAGAATACATGAAATCCATTTCAAATATTAGGCCAAAGGATTTTCATACTTCTTAATAGGTAACTATTTAAAAAGATGGTCTAGTTTTTAGGTAACATATATATCTAATTAGTTATCTAAGTAGTTAACATATTATAATTAATTACATTACAAAAACTTACATACATCTGGGTACTCTCTCTCTCTCTCTCTCTCTCTCTCTGGGAGATATGGTCAACATTTAGAATTTACACTGTTTTTTTTTTTTTCAATTGAAGCAACAGTAGCAGTAATTGTTTCATGGGTTTTTTAGAACAAATAATGTTTTATGCAGGCAGAGTGGAACTAAAGATGAAACAGTAGTTAGCCCTAAGCCAATTTCAGTTTAGAGACGAGCAAATCAGTTAAAAAGAGTCTTTTGTGGAAGGGGAATTGTGACGTCAAATGAGCTCTATAAAAGCATATTATTTAGGGGAACTCAATAAAAGGCAAACAAATTTTGGCAGCTGAGTGTAGACACTTGCTCCTGAGTTTTGCTTTCATTTGGTCACTTTTACCTGGCTTAGTTTACGTCACAAAGTGATTATTTATTACGTTCTCTGTGTTAATCTGTTGCGTGTAACAACATGCTGGACATGCTTGAGTACAGTCATTACCAGGTGAGAGAGATCATTAAGGCTTGGCCCTGTATTATAGCCAAGTTAAAATGAAAGCATTTGAACCAGGGCCTTGTTGTTTAGACTTTGCAATTTGCTTATAATTGAGCTAATATGCAATTTTTCATTAATCTTATTCTTACATTTCTTTAATAAGATACAAAACAATTTATTCAGATGAAAGATGTCTACATTTTCTGTGGCATGTGTCTTGTACAGTACATAATGGACTTTTGGACTTTTCTCCTTCCTGCAGGTGCAGACTCATCTGGAGAACCCCAATGAGTTTCACCTCCAGCAGAGTCCAAGGCAGCAGGTGAAACATTATCTGTCCGGCACACTTGGGGCTAAGATCAGCCCTCCATTAAGCATCCAGCATCCGGAGCACGGCATGCCCCCCGGCCCTGGAGCCAGCACCCCTAACAGCCCTATGGCACTGCTCACCCTCAGCAACAACTGCGAGAAAGAGGTAACTCACCGTACTGTTCTGTCATAAAAGTAAACACGGACAAATCATATTTATACTGCAGAGATTATGTTTATGGTTATGTTTGCTTTAACCTGAGACCAACATGCTGAGATGTTTAAAAGTTACTGGTCTGTTTAAGTATAAAACAACAAATTTGATTTTTAATTCCTATCACATGATCTACACTTGTTTCTTAACAAGAAAAATTAATTAGACAATTTTAGAGATAATAAATGAAGTTAGTTGGCTTGAGATTTGCAATTCGGTATACAATTCAACTCCATAGAAAAAGTATTTGCATTATAACTGTACTGCAACTGCATATTCAGTCATGAATATGGATTATCAAGTGATCTTAATAAATATTATTTTGCTTATATGCTTTGCTGCTGCTCTAGATGGATGATGTAATTGAGGACATTATCAGTTTGGAGTCAAGTTATAATGATGACATCCTTGGTTTGATGGATGCGGGACTTCAAATACCAAATACGGTAAACCAAGGCACAAATATATTACTGATTTTTTAATTGTTTAAATAATTTTTGTGTTTGTTTATATTTAAGTGTTACATTTGACTTCTTTTTAGATCCCAGTGACAGCAAATCTCCTTGACATCTACAGTAATCATGCACTTCCTCCAGTTGGAGTCACCATTGGGAATTCCTGCCCATCTAGTTTACCCAACGTCAAAAGGGAATTCTCAGGTATATCAGCTTCCGTTAAATCTGTAATAATCCATAATAGAGTACCTACAAAGCTAATTAATCATAGTTTTAATCATAAGTCAGAATTTTAATAACTCATAAGCTTCCCATAAACAATACACAGTAATATTGAATTGGAATTATTATTATTTTTATTATCATTTTTAATTAACCTATCCCCATTGGGTGCAGTTTTAAGCGCACAGTTGCAATGATAAATGAAATCTATATTGTACCAAATGACTCCAGCTCCTGACATGATGCACGTGGACCAACCTGGACCATGTGGCAAGTTTGACTCTTATCAGAGGCCCGAAGGCCTTCCAGTAGGTATGTTTTCGATTAAAATTGACCAAATGATGTGTTTCCACATGTATTCCTGTCCTGCACTGACAAAAAGAAAACACATTTTTTATCTGGATAGTACATGTTACATGTATTTTAAGTTTGTGCATTTATAGTAGTGAAGTAAATTGTAATTAATTAAAAATTACACACAATTCTGATGTCTGATTATGAGAACGCACACACACACACACACACACACATATATATATATATATATATACAGTATATATATAATAATCCTGAAAAAAGATTCTACTAAAAATCATATATATACTGTATGTATATATATAATTTTTAGTAGAATTTTTTTCAGGATTATTTCTGTATAATTTTTATTAGAAATAAATTTGAAGATTCTTTCTGTTTTTTGGCATTTATGCATGTTAACTGCACTTGAGTTTTTGTTAATTGTCCATCCATCCATCTTCAACCACTTATCCAAAGTCGGGTCGCGGGGGTAGCAGTTCCAGCAGGGAACCCCAAACTTCCCTTTCCCCAGCCACCTCAGCTAACTCTGACTGGGGAATCCCGAGGCCTTCCCAGGCCAGTGTGGAGATATAACCTCTCAATCTAGTCCTTGGTCTGCCCCATGGTCTCCTTCCAGCTGGACGTGCCAAGAACACCTCCCTAGGGAGGCGTCCTGGTGACATCCTTATTCCACCTCAACTGACTCTTTTCCATGCAAAGGAGTAGCGCCTCTACTCTGAGTTTCTCTCGGATGACTGAGCTTCTCATCTTATGTCTAAGCGAAAAGCCAGCCACCCATTTCGGCCGCTTGTATTCGCGATCTTGTCATTTCGGTCATGACCCAACTCTCATGACCATAGGTGAGGGTAGGAACGAAGATCGACAGGAAGATTGAGAGCTTTGCCTTTTGCCACAGCTCTCTTTTAGTCACAATAGTGTGGTAAACTGACTGCTATACCGCCCCCGCTGCTCCGATTCTCCGGCCAACCCCACGTTCCAATGTTCCATCATGTCGTAAACAAGACCCCAAGATACTTTAACTCCTTCACTTGGGGTAACTTCTCGCTCCCTACCTGGAGTAGACAATCCATAGGTGCTCGCTGATGGGCCCTCTATCCAGGCATGGCTCCAGACATGGCTTCCTCCGTGCAGGGTCACTTTACTCCTCTTTTTTCATGGTTTTTTTTAAACAATACTTAGTCTGGCCCCTCGTCTGAGACCACTTTGCCTTGGGAGACCCTACCAGGAGCACATGGCTCCAGACAACACCGCTCCCAGGTTCATGAAGGCACGCAAACCTCTCCACCGCGATAAGGTGATGGTTCCCGGAGAGGAATTGTAAATGTGTATGGTAATTGTAAATTTTGTTAATAATTTATTTATTTACTTATGTATGTCTTTATTTTTCAGAAGCAGAAGTTAGAGCTTTGGCAAAAGAGAGGCAAAAAAAGGACAACCATAACCTAAGTAAAAATAATTTCATTTTGACACAATTTGCTCAGTGTTGTTACACAAACCTTCAATACGCTTCATGTCTAACAACCATGGTACTTACTTTTACTTTTCTTCTTTCCTAGTTGAACGACGACGGCGCTTTAACATAAATGACAGAATTAAAGAACTTGGGACATTAATTCCCAAATCAAATGATCCGTAAGTTGAGGAGCTAGTTATAATTGCCAGCATTAAAAATCACAGTACGACTACCTAAAAGTAAACCACGATTATGTTTCTTTGTGAATATTAATTGAAAGAAACACATTTAAGCTGAAGCCTCACATGGAGGAACGAGTTGTGCATTTACTTATGGATCTACTATGGATTTTATAGAGACATGAGGTGGAATAAAGGAACTATTTTGAAGGCTTCGGTGGATTACATCAAGAAGCTACAGAGAGAGCAGCAGAGAGCAAAAGAGCTGGAGAGCAGGCAGAAGAGACTGGAACACACCAACCGACACCTCTTACTTCGCATTCAGGTACACGAAATGAATTATTCATTACTGAAAATGGCTTTGTACTGGTAGCCATACTAAAGCTTTGAAGCAGCATGAGCTTGTGACAGTAATAAAATAGTAAGTGTGTTACACTTCAGTGATAGATAATGTGAAATTAAAACATATATACATTTTGATCTTGGATTTACACTGACTAGGATCTGAGGCATTCTGACACAAAATTATATCAACTTTCCCTTTCCATTAACTGCAGAGCGTGTTTTTTTCTGTGTTTAACCTCTGTTGAGGTCACATGATTTCTGTTGAGCTTAGAGGCATAGAGATGGCAGCTTGCCAAAAACTGCAGTAGCGGTAAAGCCATTAATGCACAGAGTTACAATGAATGAAGATACAGTCAAGCCCCCAGTATGCAGTGAGCATAAGCCAACTGTCCATGTCCCTGCTCTCATGACT
>JAOVVA010000017.1:7028284-7047962 GCA_028565275.1 Leiocassis micropogon | reverse complement strand
TATTCAAATTACAGTACTGTTGTTATTATGTGAGTTCAGATTTGTGTTCCTGCACCATGTGATGCAAACTGTGAGCCACTATATTAGCAATATAGTGATATTACAGTATATCGTTATTCAGTCCCCTCTTTCTTAAACACTCCACCATGAATTGTTTTGGTTAAAATAAAATGTCTCCTAAGATATAAAACTAATAAAAAATATGTTGTTATAAATAATAATAAAAATAATAAAAATAAATTAATTAACTAATAAAAAAATCAAAGTAGGTCACAATATTCAAATATTTCAGTCAACACGTTTACATATAAGAATGTTCACTTGTGTTCAGTTAACGCACATGATCAGTCCAACAACATGTGCATTATGTCCAGGGGCATTTTAACTTATCCAAGGACAGACAGAAAACTCTATTTAAATTGAATCTCTAGCTCTAGACCTGAAGTCCTAATCTTAAAAATCACAAAAAGACTTTGAGGCACTATAGGGTAGGTGTATCCATTTGCACAAAAAAAGCCCTGAACTGACTTTATTACAGAAGATACAAACAATAACTCAGGGCTAATAAGTTGTTGGTAGTTTATCCTTAAATGGGAATCTGAAGCATAGCCATGACTAATTATCTAGTTTATGAGTAATGAGAAAGGCATATACAGATATGCGACTTAGTCAAATGTAAATTTTAAAATTCAACATGAATAATTAGAAAAGTCAAAAGTTGTCAACCAGGTGGCACCAAAAAGCATTAGTAAATGACTGCATAAAAATGCAATATATTTGTTTTGCTTTAAATTGATATTTCATTTCTAACTGTTTTGAAATGAAATTTGATTAGTTCTAATAGTTAACCATAGCAAAAAGTAAGAGCTATGAAATATGTAAATTTGTGATTAGACTTGCCATGTGTCTGCTATTGGTAATTACATATGAAACATGAAGGAAATATGAAGGACACTGATATGTGTATAACTGTATACACACACACACACACAAACACACTCACATCAGTGCCCTTAAACCAATGTGAACTAGTTCAAATCTAGCAGTCTTGATACAAATTGGCCAGATCAAGCTCTAATATAGACAGATCAGGATCAGGCCATATGCTGTTTATATTTAAAGTATTCCTCAATGACCAGAGCTTATGTTCTTCTATTTCTCCACTTTCGCCCCTTTTTGGTGTAAGCCTTTACAGTATATTTACTTTAGAAATATATTTAATATTACATCAAGAGACACTTTATCACTTTCGTTGTGCTTCAAGCTTGCTTAAAAAATACCTCATGATTGTACAAAGATTTTTGATCATAGAGTTCTAATTAATATGCTTCCATGTAGGCTTCCAACATTTTTTGTAAATATAGTGATTAAAAGTCAAAATTGCCCAAAAGTAAAACAAAAACTTAATTACATATACTTTTATGTAGACAACAAACATAGTGTGAAAAAAAAGTGTCTTTTACGTTAATTCCAAGTCAGCCCAGCAGATGGAGCTCTAATATCAGTGTACAAGTTTGACTGACTCTTTCATTTAAATACTGTATTGAGTTTTAAAAGAGCCTGGCACAATTAAAAATAATTTGACAGGCTAGACTAAATAAGTAAAGGAAAAATAAAACTTATTATTAAGTAGAATGGAATTAAAATGCCTTACAACATAAATAAGAAAAAAATGATTAAATGTTATTATTATACTATTAAATAATATATTCTCTTGTCAATGTCATTAATATATGATAAAGGGTGACACACACACATTTCCTTATGCCATATGTGTTTAAAATCAGTATTGCTTTAAAATGTAAAACCAAACATGTGTCCAAACTTTTTCCTGGTTGTGTGTATATATATATATATACACACACACACACACACACACACACACACAGTATATATATATTACATTTTAAAGCAATACTGATTTTAAACACATATGGCATAAGGAAATAACACATATGGCATTAGGAAATTAAGTAATAACAACAACAACAACAACAACAACAACAGTCAGTTATTATAAGACGAAAACTTACCTGTGCTGCATATATATAAAATATTTTGCATTCACATTAGAGTTTGGTACTTATTTGAAATAAATGAAACACCATAAAGAAGCACTAGAAGTACATTTATTTTTGCACCATAACATTATTTATAAATTGGTGATCATTATACTATATTATTATATTAATAATAATTATAAACTAAAACAGAAAGAATATAGTATAACAATAGAATAGTTAGAATATATTGCATATATGTGAGAACTATATTATTATTATAACTGTATATTAGCATTGCACCAGATTTTTGCTGGTGTTTTTTTTAATTTTTTTTTACACATTTCAACTACTTCTTTTTGCTAACCTCATCAGCAATAGCATATGTATTAATACTAAATGGACCAGTGCCTGTCCAAGAACGTAAAAATCAGTAAAGTCATGTTTTTTTGGCATTATCTTATCGAGAGAGATGTGGGTTGCACATACCCATGTGATAGATCAACACAAAGTGGCACATAATTGTATAGTGGAAAGAAAATTATGAATTGTTTTCAAACTTTTTTACAAATAAAAATGCATTTGTATTCAGCCCCCCAGAGTCAATACTTTGTAGAACCACCTTTCGCTGCAATTACAGCTGCAAGTATGGCTCTACCAGCTTTGCACATACTGTATAGAGAGTAAAAACTTTACTCTTCTTTCGAAATAGCTCAAGCTCAGTCAGATTGGATAGAGAGCATCTGTGAACAGTAATTTTCAAGTCTTACCACAGATTCTCAACTGGATTTAGGTCTGGACATTGCCTGGGCCATTCTAACACATGAGTAAGTTTTGATCTAAACCATTCTATCGTGGCTTTGGCTTACATGTTTAGGGTCCTTGTCTTGCAACGACTTTTGCAGGTTTTCTTCTAAGATTGCACTATATTTGGCTTCATCCATCTTCCCATCAACTTTGACCAGCTTCAGTGTCCCTGCTGAAGAAAAGCATCCCCACAACATGTGATGCTACCACCATGCACAGTGTTACTTTTCTGTCCAGCATAGCATTTTGCATTTAGGACAAAAGGATTTAATTTGGTCCCATTTGACCAGAGCGCATTCTTCCTGTGTCCTGCACATGGGTTGTTGTAAACTGCAAATGGGACGTTTGCTGTGTCCCGCACATGGGTTGTTGTAAACTGCAAATAGGACTTTTTCTGGCTTTCTTTAAACAATGGCTTTTTTCTTGCCACTCTTCCATAAAGGCCAGATTTGTAGAGTGCACACTAGTTGTCCTGTGGACAGATTCTCCCACCTCTGCAGCTCCTCCAGAGTTACCATCGTCCCCTTGGCTGATTGTCTGGTTGATGCTCTCCTTGCTCGGCCTGTCATTTTAGGTTGCCGACCATGACTTGGTAGGTTTGCAGTTGTACCATACTCTTTCCATTTTTGGCTGATGGATTGAAAAGTGCTTTGTGAGATGTTCAAAAAATTTTTATAACCTAACCCTGCTTTAAACTTTTCCACAACTTTAGCCCTGACCTGCCTGGTGTGGTCCTTGGGCTTTATAATTTATTCACTTATGTTCTCTAACAAACATAAGCTTCACAGAAGAGCTGAATTTATACTGAGATTAAATTACACACAGGTCGACTCTATTTACTAATTAGGTTACTTCTGACAGCAGTTGGTTCCATTGGATTTAAGTTATGGGTATCAGAGTAAAGGAGGCTGAATACAAATGCACAGCACACTTTTTAAAAAAATTTTTTGTAAAAAAAATATATTATTTTTCTTCCACTTTACAATAAAGTGCCACTTTGTGTTGGTGTATCAAATAAAATCCCAATAAAATACATTTACATTTTTGGTTGTACCTTGACAAAATATGGAAATGTTCACGGGGTATGAATACTTTTGCAAGGCACTAGAGCACCTGTTAAAGAGTTATAAGGGTCTAAACGGCAGTTTGTTTTGTAGTTTGTGTTGAAACAAATATGAATTATTTTTTACAGTTTCAGAGCTTGATTATTAATGATGTTTATTATAAAGATGCACACTATTTCAATTTTGTATTTATACCTAAATAAACATCTAATTGGTTACACTGTGTTGCAGTTCCGTGCTGTGGAACATCAGCACTCAATCAACAGTGCAGTCAAGTAGCCAATAACTTGTGTACCATATGTACACTAGTCCCAACTGTGGGACAATCTGTACAACAGGAGCATGCTGTTACAGAGAGAGGCATTGCAAGAAGGAGAGAGCGAGAGAGCGAGAGAGAGGGAGAGAGGACAAAAGTGATCAATTACTCGCATTACATGCAGTCCTTCAGGAATTTGCTTTATTGGCCTGGACATCTGTTATAATATTGTCATAATGTGTAATCAGATGGGGCCTGTTGTAGCCAAGTCCGGGAAGAAAATACAGCTATGAAAGTTCAATTAAAACGCACAGGGACAGCAGTTCTGTCCATCTGGCAAAATGAACACTTTTGTTTTTTTCCCTGCCCCTTTTTGTTTTCTCTTCTCCTGTTAAGTCTCCAGAGAATGAATGGATGTGACCTGGTTGCAGGTTTATACACCTCTTTCACTTAAAATGAAACAGGTGACACCTGTGTACTTGGGCTCATGGGCCCAATATATCATCTGGCTTAAGAATGCAAGAGCAGATTACAACATACAAAAAAAATAAAAATAATAATCATTTCTTTGTCATCACCAGCAAGTTCATAGTGGCCTTTGTGTAGCTGAAATATTCTACACTAAAATATTCAAAATCTTGATATCGAGCTTTGTTTTCTTACACGCAGAAAGAGGAGTAAATTGCTGGATGGATGTTTAAAAAAAAGCCTTAAGATGTGTCTCACTTGCTCACACGCAGACACATTAATTTCTTATGTTCACACACAGCTAGGCCTCCTACTCTCTAAGAACAACATGAGTGTGGATTTATTTCAGGCATTAAACAATACTATTATGAAGACTAGCGGCTGCTATCAGTGAGGATTAGTGCATGCTGGCTTTTCCTGAGCACAGATAAGAAGGTTTTGGAAATTTCATTCGCAATGTCTGTAAGTCTGATGTCCTTTCTGGGCCGTGTGATATTGCCCGTTGGCCAGGCTGCATGCACGTCTCTCTTAAAGCACACGGGGTCCAGCGAGCATTATTCCGTCTCCACAGGACTAGTGCACAGCTGCGCCATATTTATCATCCCGCTCCCAATCCCAGCAAATTGGCAGTGAGATCACTGGGTGATGAGGTTAACTACTAAAGTTGCATGTAACTTGGAGCCTCTCACGCTATGATTAATCGGGCGATGGAGAATGAGGGTCCTCTTGACGGCATCACATGCGGCGTAGAGCATCTGCGACGGTCAAGGCAAAACAAATGGTGTGTTGCCTTTGTTCCCGAAGATGGTGCATAACTGAACATCCAGAGTAATTAATTTTACATCGCCTCATCTGCAGGGTCCCGAAAGCTAATGAAAGTGTTTTCGAGTCACACCGGAGTTCAGGGCCCACGTACTGAGTTATGAGGAGAACGAAGTAATTGGCCGCCTGCTTGCATCGCACATCCAAATCCTGAGTCAATTTGTAATGTTCTTGCATTGAAGAAGAAGACAAGAGAAAGCTTACAGAGGAGTGAACAGAACATTTTTTCCGATGTTGATTGCAATGTTTCCTACTTCAAAAATAGTGTTTTGAAACCAAACACTTGTCTTAATAAATGGACAGCCAGTTTTCTTTCCAGATCTCAGGAGCTCACCCTCAAGAACAGCTGGCATACAGCACACATCTACAGCTGGAGTGATGGAATTCATACAAAAGCTTGCTAAAAAAAAATCAACTGTATCTCTGATTTTTAGCACATTTCTGAGCCAAATTTAATACTATAAATAAATGTGCTTGAAATTATCAGAGACTGCCAATTTTTTTATTTTTTTTTAGCATTAAAAAATAAAATATTTTTGACAGGGTCAAAAAATGCATTATTTTCCATGGAGGGATGCAATTGAGAACGAAGCACTAATTTATGTGCGAAACTGCAATCCTGCTTAATTGGACGGCGTCCAGAGGGATGAATCAAGCAAACAGTTTCTTTAATTGTTACATTCAATTAGGGATCCAAATTAGTCTCCTCAGCAGACGTATCAGCACAACAATGGCAGTGTTTGTATCTATTTGTTGCTCTTGCTGTTCTGAGGAAAGGGAAAAGCGAACAGAAATATGCACATCGCAGTACATCTCCAAGCCCTTGTAATTCCCATAGCAAATCCATTATTCTCTCTCGCTCAACTCATTCTTATTTATCACAGGCCTGTTTGCTAATTTTATTTTGCAATGAAGCAAGCATGCCCTTCCCCCTGTGTGGACTCTCTCAATGGGACTCTGGTTCCTGTGAAGTGACAGTGGGTAAATATGCATAAAAAACGTTAGGGAGGGGGGACACAATTAGCACGAATGAGGTTGACTGCCTCCTGATTTCATTGGCAAACTTTGGCCGCTGCGGTGATAAGCCGCATTATCTAGAAAATTGGCCGAGGGAAAACAGCAAGCCTTCTGATTGCCAGCAATGGTTTGCAGATAAAGTGGTGCTGAAGAGAAATATAATTGACGTTGAAGTTAAAATATGTTAACCAAAGGTGCAAGATACAGTGGGGTTAGTAGGCTAATACCATTTGTTCAGCATTTTTAATTCTTGGTATAACAAAGAAATACTATTCTTGCACTATTGGTTAAAATAAAATAGCTTTCCCAAGGCTTTTATATCTTTCCTAAAGGTATTTCCTTGAAACACCTTCAAGGATTTTCCAAAATGGAGAAGTCAAAGAACCTGTATGTTTTCTAGATTCTTTTTTTTTTACAGTAACAATGTAAGGTATTCTTTCATTTCTATGTAGAGACAAGCTTAATATATTCATTATCTGGTTTACTGATATGGATTAGCACCCTGTCCAGGGTGTACCCCGCCTCGTGCCCTAAGCCTCCTGGGATAGGCTCCAGGTCCCCTTGACCCTGAATACAGGATAAAGCGGCATAGAAGATGAGTGAGTGAGTGAGTGATTATCTGGTTTAGAAAAAACCCAACCTTTCTGCTAAAAGTAAAAATCCTTGGACTGGATATCTCAACATACACAACGCCCACAGTTGGATGTTATTGTCACATGAGTGGAAATTTTCAGGCAAGGATAGACATCTTTACATGATTTATAGTCTTAGATTGATATCAAATAGAATTTTCAAGAGAATCACATAGAACACAGGAACTGGGCATCACAGCTGCTGAACCTTGCAGCACTGATGGTGAATGACGTCCAGCTGATTTAATTCTGTAGTAAAATATAAGAATGTGCGTTCAGTGATGCCTCCTTTGTAGAGTATTAACCAAGTGATTAAATGACAAACATGCCTGATACCCTATTTCTGAAGCACTCCAAGGGTAATTCGTATTATTTCTGCATCCATGTGTCCGATGACAGTGACTCTGAGACAGTACTGTCACTCGATGCCTCTTATTTCAGATGCATGTGCTTGTTTTTCTTCAGTCCTTTTTCTCTCGCACTTTCAAGGGAGCAGTTGACACCGCTCTTATCCACTCGGAGAGTCTGGAGCCTCTGGTGCAGTTCTGGCTGTCAGGCATTCCAGCCGGACGACTGGCTTAAGTGACAGACCTGTAAGCGACGGTGGTCTATTTGGCATCTGATGCCTTCCGAAGACATGACAGAGGCATAACTTAGTCATAGAGGATGGGCAAAGTCTGAAGAGAAACCCTGGCGTTCGCTGCATAAGATCAGAAAGGAATGGGGAAAAAAAGCCAAGACTTGGCATTCGTCACTGATTGTCACACATTCTCTTTGTATCTATGACCAGATGATAAAGCTTTAGGCGATGAACCAAGTACTGTCTTCTCCTATTCTGGACTTACTGAAACTGGAGAGTAGGAGTCAGTACATAAACATGCTTAAAAACAACAGCACTGCAGTGCTGCAATCATGTGTTTACACTGTACATCACTCATTCAGTTCATTTTTTTAATTGATCAGATGCCTCAGATGCATTTAAAGTTCCTCACTGGGCCTTTAAGTGAACAAGGCAGTAATATATGCATAACTGTACATCCTTATGCTCCTCCTAAAGACAATACTAGCATGCATCTTTCCACATCTCTTCATTGCTTTTCTTCATTTCTGCCATTCTCTTGTTCTCTAAAATTAAGATTTTCTCTAAAATCTTAATTCTTGCTGCTGTTTATGGAGAGCAAGAATAATAACAATAACAACAATAATAATAATAATAATAATAATAATAATAATAATAATAATAAACAGTAATTGAAAGGAAAATCCTGACAGAGAGCTTGACCCAGGTCACTGACATTATTCTAAAGAAGAGGACAATTAGTGTCATTAGTGATGTAATAGGCTGGTGGGCATGTGTGATATTTCAGGTCACATATTTACATAATGAGAATTGGAAATTAGTAGGCTAATGATGAAGACATTTATTATTTTGTGATAGGCAGATTTAGAACTCATAAAGAAACACCCAGAATTCTGTCGTTCAAATCTAACGGCTGTAGGAAAGGCATTTTGATGCTAAGTAAAGGTAATTAAAAAAGACTACTGATATTGTTATTATTATTATTATTAACAACAAGTTATAAATGATTACAGTGTTACATTAACAATGCTAGTTATATTTTTTTAAACCTCTGTCATAGAAGCTAGTGGTTACAGCTGGTGAATTCTTTATCCACCAAGGGGCAGTGTGCAGTCAGTTTTCCTCTTTGCTCGGTCTGAACTCGAGTAGCGTGCATGTATTCAAGCATGTTATTTTCCATCTTTTGTGTGCGGGTAATATGCTCTTTGTCTATGTGGGGGGAATAAATATATCATATAAGACTACACTTATCGTAAATAAAATTCCAGAGCTCAGTTATTCCACTTCATGTGAGTTCCTGCTTTTTTTATATTTTTTTTCCGAAAATGGTTTCTGCACTTGTTTAAGCTAAAACAACAATGACACATATAAATAGTGTGTTGGTTCTCTGAGATGACAACCCCCCAGCTAAACTAAACGTTCAAGAAGGTGAACAAACACCAGTGTGACATTTACCAGGGCGCAATAGTAGTGTTGCTTGACAGATACTTGGCAGACATACGAACTGCTGTTTTTTTGTTGTAGCTTTTTCTCATATAGCTGATTTCGAGCCATTTCCCGCTCGAACATGGAGCCTTGACGTGCCAAACCAGGACTTGAGGAGAAAAGTGTTACTCTTAAAACTTCTGGCATGCGGAGGTATAAGTGATCTTGAATGCATTATTAATGACTCCTTGTGCTGCAAATTACTGATAGAAGCAACGGCCTTACTCACTGACATGTGACCGAAACCGGTCTTCAGCACTCTCTCTCTCTCTTTCACACACATACTTCACATCAGCTTTGATTAATGTAGAGGCTTGTCCTATTAGACAGCTACAGTGCTCCAGAGGTGCAGCTCGGTTAGTGGGAACAGTTTGGGAAGGTTGTCCTTTGGAACTTATTTGGACAGATTTTGTGTGAATATTTCTAATAAACACACCATATACCTTGGAAGCTATGAGTTACAGTATTAATTAAATGCCAGAAGCAAGTGAGGAGAATATGGTGTCTGGCTTCTAACAGGACAAATATCTCTCTCTCTCTCTCTCTCTCTCTCACACACACACACACACACGCACACACACACACACACACACAGAGACACGTACACACACAGGCAACCAAACAGCCTGGAACAAGTAATTGACATTTGAGGGACCTTGACTCAAACTTGGAATAGCAGTGGCGTCTAATAATATGCATGTTTAAATGAGCAATTATTGATAAACCCAGATTGGTACAGTATGGAGCCTGTGGAGGGATTCAGTGTCGGTCTTTATTCCAGTTCAATTATTAAATCTTCATCAAGTCCATTTATTTTAATTGCATTTCCAGTGACAGAAATAACTCAGTTCTGTCACCAATGGCTGGTTTCTGTTACACCCTGCAATGTTACATTTTATTTTTGTTTGTCATTTGTTTGCCTGGACGATACGAGTGAGTTGCTGAAGTGAAAGCTTTGTGTATTCCATTTGTAATGGCTTATTGATGAAAGAAATCTAATGCGGTTTGCACAGATCAGGCTCACCTGCTGACAGGCAGCACTTCACACCCCGACAAATATGTGTAGAAATGCCGTATTTACTATAAATAATAAAAAGGATGACATTTTGTCAACTTGTGCGGGATTCCTGCATAATATTCAGATAGAGAATATATATATAGGAAACTGGGTGCTTAGGTGTGCATTATTGATTCATATCCGTCCTGCAGTCTGCCTGGTGTCTGTATTTTTTGTGATTATGAACCTGTTTGGTGTTACACTCCATGAATTACAGATATATAATTTTATTATAAAACATGGATTAGTGATGTACACCAGACCTTTTTTCTGCTGACCGGCCGTTCGCTGCACAATCTATTTGCTTTGTTCAATGTTTTAAAAATCAAAATATGTTTATAGTATATACATTTCTTATAAGTCACATTAAGTATTTTGATTCCATTATTGTTTGATGTACAGTAGAAATTGGTGTCTTTACAAACCATTATGCACTTACTTAAGCTGTACAGGGTCACGGGAGGTCTGGAGCCCATCTCAGGGGACTAGGGGCATGAGGTGAGGTACACACTGTACAGGACTCAAACACGATACAAGGAATTTGGAAATGCCAACTAAACTATTCTGCATGTCTTTTGACTCTGGGAACAAAACACAGTCCCCAAAAGGGACCAAAGGGAGAAAATGCAAACTCCTCACAGACAGACGCGAGGCAGGAAAAAAACCTTTTCACCTTCAGCCACAATACTAGCCACTATACCACTGTATCACCTTACACAAATGCTGTTTGTCATTATTTATATTAAAAACCACATATTTTTTTTTTTACATTTAAATGAGCAATATTTACTGCTGAACCTCTGATTTTCATTACAAAACTTCCTGCATGTTTTGAACATTATGTAAATTTATCCATCACAAATATATTAATTTGCTGCAGAAATAGTTCAGATATTACATAACTCATGTTGATTAATGAGGCAGTCTGATTGCCTAACAGGCTGTTGGTATACTTGTTTTTAACACAGACACATTTGCTCCTTGGGGAAGAATTCTGTTGGGAACGGGAAGCATGTTTTTATGCCATTTTGATGAATTAAAAAACGTTGTCTCATATGGCGAAAATGTGTTTTTTCCCCCACAAGAGAAACCACTAAGGGTCTAGGGAATATACAAAGTCACCACACAACTAGGCAGATTCATAAAATAGGTTTTAGCGGACAGTGTGCTTAGTGGATAGATCCAATGTATAGCCCTAATGCGGCATAATGTATCAGCAGAAGTAGGCTAAGTGATTATGCGAAACTTCCTCTTCTTATTAGAAGTATTACAAGCACACACCAGTAATTCATATACAAAAAATTTAAATCTTATATAAAACACTGGCCGTGTGTGCATAGTTTTTACATTTCCAGATATACTGACTTGAAGCTTTCATTTGAATAGTTATATGTGCATGTTATATTGAAAGGCATATAGATTAACCTTATTTTCATCCTTTACTAAAAACTATAGTCGTGTATTTTGTTAGACAAACCTTAGACATACATTTCTCTGTCAAAATTTGGACATACTGTACTAGAATGCTAAACACAAGAAATGCTTTTTTTTTGCCTTTCATTATCCTAGCAAATTATTTTCTTAAGTCAGGTTTTGTCTGTAACAAAACTAAATTCAAAAACCATATACTCTGATCAGTTGTGACATGAAAACCTCAAAATATAAAAAACAAAAATAGCGCTTTTTTTTGGCTTTTAACACTAAAGGATTCAAGGAAAACACAAAACATTCTCTATCAGGTCCGAATACTTCTTGTTTTTTATGTTCTCAAAACTGCCAAATCGTACAAGTTTCATATATTTTCACCCTTGAATATATTCTTATTTTTATTTATATAAATTAAAAATGGATATAGCACTAAAACCTAAGCACTGAGAAGCTTGGCCTATTTGGGAATTTTAGTGTGAAGATACTTTAGGAAGACTTCAGACTAAAAATAAATAATAATAATAATAATAATAATAATAACAACATTTAAAAATATTTATAATATAATTAACAATGTCTTTGCATAACTGCATAATGCCATATGTAGGTAAAACCTACCTTTATTTCCCTATATAATCCCCTGCTACACTAATGCACATAAAAAGTTTTCTCAGTACGCCAGAGCCATGATCAGACGGCCTGCTTCACATATGAAATGCTCCCCTCCCAGGAACTCCCAGGACTGTACATGGGATGTGGCAATAACTCCCAGCTGAGTTCCTGTAATGTGCAAGTGGTGTTCGTAAATGCTTGTGTGTACAGTTCACACAGACAGATGCATTTGTTCTTTGAGCAGGTGTGTCCAACCTTTTGATTGGTAATACACTGCACGGCCAAAAATAAAAAATAAAAAAGTCATATACTCTAATATTTTGTTGGAGTGTCTTTTGTTTTGATTGCTTGTGGGACAATTTTGCTAAGCTTATTCAATGTCAACATTTATTTCCATCCAAAGTTGCATTAATTTCTCTCCAGGATCATGATGGGAGAGTCGGACGGCTAGATAAAGCCTTCTCCAGCACATCACATTCTTTCAGGGGTTAAGGTCTGGACTATGTGGTGACCCATCCATGTGTGCAAATGATGTTTCATGCTCCCTGAACCACTCAATTTGAGCCCAGTGAATCCTGGCATTATTATCTTGGAATATTCTCATGCCACCAGGAAAGAAAAAAACCCATTGACGAAAAATGCTGGTCATTCAGTATATTCAAGTATCCAGTTGACCTCATGTTTGGGAACATAATGTTGCTGAACCAAGTCCTGACCTACAGAAGCAACCCCACATCATAACACTGGGGGCATGCTTGTACAGTAGGCACTAGGCATGATGGAACATCATCACTCCAGAAGAACGTAAATCTGGACTCCCTTAGACAACATGACCTTTTTCCAAAGCTCCATGGTCCATTTTTTTTGCTTCCTAGTAAATTTAAGCTCTTTTTTCTGATTTTCATTGATGTTTTTTTTTTAATAAGGCTATACAGGTACAACATTATTACTGTTTTTTTTTTAATGATCTACCATCATACTCATTCTGGTTGTTTTTCTGACCACATTTCATCTTTGATTATAATGAATCAACCACTATTATTCTAGGTTTTAATAATGTGTTTTGCAGTTCTTAAACCAATTCAGTAGTTTCAGTAATCTCATCATTTGTCTTCTTTGCTTGATGCAAACCCTTCAACCCTTCTGAAACAGATTGACATCTTTGCCATGACCACAGGACATGGTTATTTAAGAAATGAAAAGCTACTCACTGCATCAGTTAGGGTTAAATAACTTGTTGCCAGATGAACCATATTAATTACTGCAGTAATTATTTAGTGGAAGGCTCTTAATGTGACTACTTGCTAAGTTAAATCCAGGTGGTGACTTTTTTTGCTTCTTGTCTCATCATTTCAGCCTGTCTAAAGGAAGCTTTATTACCATTTTGCAGTTATTCCACAAGCTACAGTACTCATTTGCCCAGTGAGACCATTTCAGATTCATTTGGAGATGAAACATTTTTATTAGGATTTAGCATTGAATAGGCCACTCAGCACACTAATCAGATTAGAATATTCCAATATGTCAGGCTAAAATTATATATTAATGCAAATGATTACATAGGATAAAATTATTTTAAAAAAATTTGACTAGTTTTCATTGGTCATTACTGAAATATTGGAGAGAGTTTCAAAAAGCAGAATGTTACTTTGAAGAGCAACAGCAGAGTTGGAGCTAAATAGATAGAGATTTACCAGGGTGGAAAGGTGGCTATGAGGAGTTATAGCAGCCTCATCAGCAGAGGCCATGGAGTGTGGGATCGATACTCTACTAATGCAACGCTTTCATTATTCCTCCTGACCCAGGGACAGACACTAAAAGCACCCAGGCTAATCTGATGGCTCCGGGACCCTTAAGGGGATGTCTCAGTCACTTTCCACACTAGATGCCTCAAACTCTCAGGACCTTTAGTGCTAAGCATTAAGAGGGACACATTAACACATAGCCTTTGTATAACGCATCCGGCACTTTTATGTGCCTAACAAGAACACAATAAATTGCTCCTCATTACGCAGTAATTAACTCCACCCTCAGTCAAGGCCCATCCATTCCCTCCTCCTGCTGTGTGCCTCTTTAATTTCCTCACCTCCACAGGGGGTAGGGGCACAAGATACACTACCATGCTCCATCATTTCCTGCCATATGAGCCTTCGGCAGATCCAGTCCACAAGATTTCAAATTCGACAACACCTGGAAGTGTGCAGGAGTCTTGTAACCTAAGAGAATAAAGTTGAACTTTTAACTCTGATTTGACCTGGTTAAAAGGTTGTCGAACTAGTTAGGGGTTAAATCCTTGGTGATCCCTATAGTCTCTTGGGGCTTTTAAAGAACTTGCAGTGTTAATTGTTAAAATGGGGTTATTAATTGGACACAAAAGAAAATGACCTGCCACAAGAAAGAGATGGCTTGGTGATTGAAAGGCATATCTAATGCAAACCCACATGGCAGCAACAAAGTACCCGATAAGAAAAAATATATACTGTATTAAGTTTAGATTGCAAAGGCACATGTCTCAACTTAGTAAAAGGAGGACGTTGATTAGGAATCTCTCCCGCTGTCTCTCTTGGAGGGCTACAAATATAATCTTAGGGAATGCTGTAAATTGATTTTGTTCTTTAATGCAATATGGTAATTCTCTGGTTTGAGTGCTATAAGATCAGATATTCTTTTAATTATCATTATAATGTAAAAAAAATGCAAGAGTTTAATTTGTGATGTTTTTTATTAACCCAACATTTGCTTTTAGTGTAGTAGCATTTGATAACACAATGTTCTTTGTTGTACAGTACAAACTGTACCGTTTTCCAGAATTGTCTGAATGTGACCCTTCATGAAAGGAACATTAAAACAAGTAGCGTTTATCTCATCAAATAACTCATATTGTGCACTTCAATGTGATAAAACCACAACAGCAGTTCAACTACTACTTATACTGCTACTATGAGTGCATCAACACCATCAGGCAAAATTGCTGTGGAAGTGTCGTACATAGTGACTGCGAAAACCTCATTAGAACTTCATGGTCAAATGCACAGAGTGACATAAAGCCTTGAGATTGTGTTTCCATATAGAACATGGCTTTGGAAATATTTGTTGAGACACAAATGCTGTAAATGGATCATTTTAATATTTAATTGAGTTTTACCCCACATGGTAAGGAGGGCTGTGCATTAAGAACAAAACACAACAAAACAACAAAAAAGAAAAGAAAGTGGTGTACATGTCAGAAAAAAAAGCCTTGTCTTGTCTTTCATTAATGAGGTCAGCAGAGAGCTGGGTAGCAATGGAAAAGCCTAATTAGGGTTTAAAAAAACATGTAAACATGACAGCACAATGAACAAAGATGGCTTTTCAATTGTGAAATGAATCAAAAGATTCTCTATCTACTTCCTTTAATACTACCATACAATAATGACATCATTCTAAATTTCATTTTTCTTTGCAAACTGTAATGTACTACAACAAGTCCCAGGGATGCAGTCAGAGATTGTACACTGCTCTCGACATAGGCATAACAAAATAAATTTGAGCAGATGATAGGAAAATTCACACCATATGCAAAGCCGTTAGAAAACCTAAACAGCCCATCTGACTCCCAAAGCTATCAGGAAATTTGACAAGGATCCAAAAAGTTTAAAACATACAGATGTTTTTGGTTTAACCAAGCATCTGTTTGCACAGGCATGACTTGTGTGGAAAAACCACACTGGGACACAATAGGTTATTTTATGGCGCCATAATAAGCTGGGTTTTATAATTACTTAAGCAAAAAGCAAATTGGACATGACCTAAGAACTCTTTTGAAATGCTTTATGCCTGTAATGTTGAACATGCATCAGTAAGGCTATGCAGCATTCACGTTCAATTATTTAAGATGAGAGCATCAAGACGATTTCTCTTTGGAGTTAAAATGGAATTTAGGAACAAATTTCATGCCATATACTGATTTACACACTAGGCAATGAGTTGGAATCTGTAAAAGAAATGTTCATTTTCTTTGACAAATGCTTTTACACATTGGAAAGGAGGTTGAGCTGAGGATAACCACGGAGGAACAACTGGGCAGTTATGTTTTTCCTGCAAGGACAGGTTGATAAAGAACCATTTTAAAGCTCTGGAATAGGCAAGAATCAGAACATCATTTCATTTATCTGTATGTAATACAGTCATGTGTAAAAGTTAATACTCTTTTTTTAATTCGATGTGTTTTTGTGTAAAAACATGATAAAAATCATCTCATCATAGTGGGCCTTAATATTAGGCAAATACAACCTCAGACAAAATAAACAAATTATGTTTTTCACTGTGCCATTATTTATTTAACAAAAATTAAGGCAAAAAGAAAAAAAAACATGTGGGCAATACTAAGTAACCTCATGATTCAACAGCTTGTAGATCCACCCTTAGCAGCAATGACTTGAGGTAATTGTTTTTTTGTATAACTTCACCAGTCTCTTATCATTGTGAAAAAGAAATTGGCACATTCTGCCTTACAGAATTGCTTCAGTTCATTACACAGATCTCCTAAGATGCCACCACAGCATTTAAGTTGGGTTGAGGTCTGACTAGGCCATTTTAAAACCATGATGCTTTTATTTTTCAGACATTTTAATGTACTGTAGATTTACTGGTGTGCTTCGGATAATTGTACTGTTGCATGACCCAGTTTAGACCAAGCTTCAGCTGTCAAAAAATTTAAGATTGCCTCACACTTGCCTCTAGAATACTCTGGTATATCGAGAAGCTATAGGGCGACTCAATGACTGCAGGGTGCCCAACAAAACAAGCCCAAATCATCACCTTCCATGCTTGACAGTGGATAAAATGTGTTTCTCACTCTGACATACTGTGTTTCTTATTTTACCAAAGTGGTGCTGGGCATTAAGGCTAAACAACTCCACTTTCGTCTCATCTGTCCATAGGACATTGCTCCAGAAGTCTTGTGGTTTGTTCAGATGCATCAATCGTGCTTCCATATTTGTTTCAGACAGAAGTGGCAAACCATCCAAAAAAACATACTTGTTCAGTCTTCTTCTAATTGTGCTGCCATGGACTTTAACTGTAGGGTCTGAGATTTAGCTCTTATGCTGAGACATTCACCCCTGAGAAGATTGGCAACTGCCTTGAATGCTTTTCACGTGTGAATAATCTTGCTCACTGTAGAACACTGAATGCCATATTTTATGGAAATTGTTTTATAACCCTTTCCTGATAGATGTTTTTCAATTGCTCCTCTAAGACCATTGCTTATGTCTTTCTCTCTTGGCATTGTGTTAACACATATCTAAATGCTCCAAACCCTCAGTGCAAGTTGCCAAAACTTCTCCTTTTATGGAGGTCTGCACACCTGCTGATGATCAATTTCTCAAGAGCTGATGATTAGCAGCACCTGGCTGCCACTTACCCTATTAAATCCTGTGGAAGGAGTTAGGGGGTACTTAGTATTGCCCACATGTTTTTTTCTTTTTGGTATAATTCTTATTAAATAAATAATAGCATGGTGAAAATACAAGAAGACTTCTGCATACCTGAGAAGTATAGTTTTTATTTGGTGGAGATTGTAAATTGCTGACTTCAGTGTTATGAACCTGAAGAGTTTTTTGACATGGTTGGTAGAAATCACACACAGACATTGAAATCCTTTGAAAGCTCCTGCTTTTTCAGTGAAAAGTAGTGAAACATTTTAAGAACAGTTTTTTAGCACTAATTACTAGTACAACACTACATGACCAAAAGTGTGTGGGCACCTGAACATCACACTGATATGTGGTTCTTCTCCAAAAACAATTGTCTAATATGTCTTTGGACGCTGTACAGTATCATTCATTCAGATTTAGCCAAGTTTCTTGCAGAAGAACTTCACTTGTCTGCACAGAGCCCAGACCTCAACCCCATTTACCACCTTCAGAATGACCTGGAACACCACCAGGCCTTTTTGCCCAATACAATTTTTCAGATCACAGCTCTTGGAGAGTATTCCTAAAAAGACTACAGACTTTTATAAGGTCAAAGAGGGCACCAATTTTTTGGAATGGGATCTTCACATAAGCACATATGGGATTGATGGTTGGATGTTCACATTCTTTTGGCCATACAGTGTTTCTCTGTTAATACATCTTCTAGGCTGCAGAAGAAAATGTTGAATAAATAGAACTCACAAATGCATATATTCTGTACCCACTGATTTCCCATTACATGACGAGTCCTGACCTCTGGCAGAAATAGTCTACTAAGTGCACTCAAGTGAGTTCTTCCTGAACAGAGAACAAAGTTTAATATGGTCTAGAAAAACAAGTGTCCTACAGAAACAACATCTCATGCTGTTTGTGTTAACAGCCATACTCCAGCTCAAGCAGGCTGCATGCTCAAGGATTACATGAAGACCACTTCCAACTCCCCAGGACATTCACAGTGTTTGAAGAAACGGCCACGAGCATGCATAGGAGCATGTGTCAGCATCTGTCATTCTTCTTCAGAATCCAGTCCACATACTTTGTATTTCTTGTACAACCTTGTGCAATGGTGTGCCTAAGCATACCAAAACCTACCACAATTTAAAGGCAACTCCATAGACGTACTGCATTCTAAGTTGATGTTTAAGTAGCATTGCAACTTACACTCAATAAACATAACTTGTAATATACAGTAATACTGACAATGCATTATCCACTGGCTTCATAGTTGCCCTTGTAATCTTGAATTCTCCTATCCATTTTGTTGCCATGGTTAGCAGGTTAACGGTAACAAATCTCCGAGATCTCCATGGCTAACTCCAGGCAATTGCTGGTCTCTTGGCAAGCATCAAATAGATCACAGTCAATGTCGCAGTGACAGTTCCAATCGCTGCTTTGGACCGGTTCTAATGGAGCAAATAAGTAGCTGCAGGCTGGGCAGATTTGATAAGCGGCACGTTTACACGTGTCAGGCAGCGTGAGGCATAGATCATAGAACTGGCAGAAGAGGCAGTTGAGTATGATCCCGGCACAGGCATCTGATCAGCAGAGAAGTAATCAAGCCAGTATCAGACAACAAGCAAGGAAGTCATTCCTTATTCATAGCTCTCAGTGCAGAAAACATAAGCTGTCTCAAGGCATCTTAATGGAGTATACAAAGGGTTGTCTTGCAGTTTATCACTTTAGTCAGCAAAATTTTTTAAGAGCCAGCACATATATACTAATTGCATACATTGTGATCATAAACAGGTGGTTTGAACACTGATGCAGATATATGAAGGAAAGTGTTCACATACAAGATATTTGGCCTAGCCTATATATGACTTTGTTTGTCTTGGTATTATTTTATATTATTCTGTCTTCCATGTGACACCAATCTATATATCTATCTGATTCATCAGGACATATATCTATCCTTCTCAGGTCCTTCTCAAAAAATTAGCATATTGTGATAAAGTTCATTATTTTCTGTAATGTACTGATAAACATTAGACTTT
>JAOVVA010000017.1:7005243-7022093 GCA_028565275.1 Leiocassis micropogon | reverse complement strand
GATTTTTACAACATTATTGTTGAAATACACAGTCCTGAAAAAGGGGCGTTTCTTTTTTTGCTGAGTATATATATACATATATATACATATATACATATATATATACACATATATATATATAAATATAAAACTATATATAGTTATATAACAATAACGATAATCCGCAGAATCTGGAAACAGAAATATTTGGTTCTGAATATAGAAAAAAATAGATTGAGTACAATGAGTTTCCACTTTAGTTAATAAAAAGGAGTTCTAAGGTTTTTGGTATGGAAAAGGAAACTGATGTGTTATAACATCATAACAACATAAAAAAGAACAAAAGAAAAGATAAAAAAGAAAAAATTTACAGGTGAAGTGAATAACAATGATTTTCTCGTTACAGTGGCACCTTCATGCGTTGGGATATATTATGTGAACAGTACCAAAAGTGGTCCAATGAAGGACAACTGGTAAACTAATGACAGGATCATAGTGATGCATATGAAGAATGAAGGCTAGAATGTCTGGTCTAATCCCAGGTCCAATACAGAGCTACTGTAGAAGAAGTTGCTAAAGAAGTTAATGCTGGCTATGATAGAAACACATAGTGCATCACAGCTTGCTGTGTATGAGTCTGTGTAGCCACAGACTGGTGACAGTGTCCATGTTGATCCTTGTCCACTCCTGAAAGCAATGGAGGTAGGTGACCTGGTCAAAAGAATCTTTTTTCTCATGAGTATGGGTGTGTGTGTGTGTGTGTGTGCGCGTCCTTACCTGGGGAAGAGATGAGTAAGAGGAGGTAAGGCAGAGGAGACAGTGTGATGCTTTGCACAATGTTCTCCTGGAAAACTGGCATTTATGTGGATGTTACTTTGACACATACCACCTACCTAAACAATGCTGCAGACTAAATACACCCCTTCATTTCAATGGTATTCCCTAATGACAGAGACCTCCTTCAGCGGGATAATGTGATCTGTCACAGTAGGGAAAAAATGCTCAGGAATGGTTTGAGGAGAGCCTTGAAATTCCCAAGATCTTAATCCAATCAAAAATTCGTGGCAGGTGTTGGACAAACACCTGCCACGTGTTTGTCTGATCTATGGAGTCCCCAACTCAAAACTTAGGATTTATGAGATCTGCTGCTTTCATGTTGGTGCCAGAAACAAGCGCACACCATGTGGAGTCTACGCCTTGACAAGTCCTACACATTATACATTATTAGGCTGGTGGTTTTAATGTTATGGCTGATTATTGTACCTGTGCAAGTTAAATATAGCCTGGCAGGTAAACTATTCAGGGATGATTATGTTATGATTATGTTGATATGATATGATACTCAAAAGTTGCTATAGTTTCACATAATGTGCTGGTCACTGGTCACCAGATTACAGTAGTTAACTCCAGGGTGTGATGTATAAACAAACTCCTTTAATCTTCTCTGGTACTCATATCCATCTTATGCATGTATGTCTGTCTGTCTGTCTGTCTGTCTGTCTATCTATCTATCTATCTATCTATCTATCTACACTAAGCAATTAAAAAAATCTACTCTGTGTTAAGCACTAAAATAGTGCCAACCTGGGTATTTATGTAAGGCTTTCCCGGTATGTTTTATGGCGCTAAGAGAACAACTTAAATTAGAAAAAAAATCATAGTGTGGACAATATAGATCCTTAATGGAAAACCTTTTAAATTATTCCCAGAAATCATCTAAGCTTCCTCTACTGAAGGTCTAAGATTTTCCTCAGCTACTTAATGGCAAATGTAAAAGTATTGCATTTTATGGGTTAGATATTTATGGGTTCAAATAGAAGGAATCTCAAGAAGCAATCAGTCCCAAGACCCCTAAGCTAGAAAAGCAACTCCAGCATGGCAGTCTAATTCAACTTTATTGTCATTATTTCTTATAATAGTTAACACAAAACACATAAGATATAAAACATTATGACGAAACAACATGTGAGTAAACAGTAACAGAAACAGTTTAAACAGGTTTTAACTGTTTCTAAGACAGCATGCAAGTCACATTGTTAAAGAACATGACAACATAAATTTTGATCATGAAGATTGTAGTGGCAGGAATGACAAAAAAATGTCACATGCCTAAATTTTTTTCCTTTCATAGGGTCTCCTGTGTCATGAGAGTTACAATTTCTTCTTAAATGGACAAAAAGTATTTTACTATGGCAATTAGTAAGTATTGTTGATGCCTAATGTTATGTTGGTAAACATACAATTCTCGCATCAGGTATGAGTGTGTGGAGTTTGAATATTCAACTTGTGCTTGAGGGGTTTCCTCAGGGTACTCTGGTTTCCCCCCACAGTTCAAAGACATCCAGTCTGGGTTGTACCCTGCCTCATGCCCAAAGTCTCCTGGGATTGGCTCCAGGCCCCTGTGAACGTGTACACATGAGAAGCATTATAGAAGATGATGAAGATGTATACTTTTGGATACTTTTACAATCCCTAACTTGTACCCAAGTTAAGTACACTAAAGTTGTTTAAATCAGAGGGAGATTTTGCTTATTGAAAGAAAGAAAAATAAGATATACCTTAAAAATAATTAACATTTGATTATTTATATATAAAGAGCAGAATGGAGTTGATTATAACCTGAGCAATGTAATAATACTTTAGGTTAAATGACATCATATTTACCTGTTGACTAAAGAAATGTACTAACATGAACAGAATATTTTAAGCAGTAACAAATTGGTGTCATTTTACAAGCCTGCCAATGTCCTCTAATTAGCTGGTGCATTAGTGTTGCATTTTAAAGGATGCCCCACTGTGTTTGCATATGCTTAGAGAACAAGAGGCTGCTTAATTGAAAAATTAAGATGTGTGTGTGCATGTTTTGGAGCAGCCCACAGATACCATGTTCAGTGTGAAGTGCTTGGTAAATATGAATGTTAGAGGCATCATAAGAGCATTATGGGGTTTTATTCAATAGACAATCTATTGGATTAGGGCTGTTAGGTCAAACCAGGTTTGCCTAGAATCACATTAGTGGGATGGTTTTGAAAGCATTTGAGAGCAAGTGTAAGGCCTAAGCTATGAAGACACACAAATCTTCAAAGCTGCATTCTCTATGAGCAAAGCTTTTTGCAAACATTATTGCTTAACATGTTTGTCTATAAACAATAGGTGGTACAGAATAAATAGGTTGAATATACCTTAGTTTAAGTGTACTTGTTTTTGCAGATATTTTTGCTCAAAATAATCTTCCAGTTTCTATGAATAATATGTAATCTGGAATATTATTTACATTATATTGACATTTTTTCTAGGTATCGAACATTGTAGTTTGTTTAATTTTCTAATATCTCTCAAAAGATGTTATGCCTGGGCAATCTTTAATAGGCTATATTTGGGTAGGCATTTTTTTTAATGCCATGTATGGAAAACACTATAGATTTCCTTGTAGGCTTTATAGTTTTTTTTTTTTTTCAGTTTGCATTCACTACAAAAGTGTGTATCTGGTGAGTGATGGTATACTAGTGTATATCAATGATATCCTGGTCAGGTTTTAAATTCAGTGACACTTTACTAAATTACCTCAATATCCTAAGCTAATCTATTTGACTCTATCATATTTTTATTGCACAAAACCAATGCCACCAGCAGAAATTGAATGCTGCACTGTTCTAACCATATCAGCACACCCAGTTTGATTACTGACTATGACAAATGCAAATAACTGCAAACAGAATAAAATTAACTTCCCTAAGCAAATATCTGTGAATACAATGGCACAAGGTCTTGATAAGCTGTAAAAATGGGAAACTATTATGCAAAATCATTTATAGACATTCATATGGGTCTCCAGTCTGCAAGCCCCCTACAGACACACACAAAACATTCTCTTCTCCTTTTTCCATTTTTTGCTATGGTTTATGTTTTAAACAAGAATATCAGATTTTCCTTTAACGTAACCTCATATAGGCTACTCTTCTCTGCTGTTTTCTGGGTATCGTGTATTAGAGCTAGACCAGGCTAGCAGGTTGCTTCTAATTAACTTATCCTTCTTTATCTATTAAAAAGCACTAGGTTAGCCATTTGGAGTTAGCATCCGACACCCACCAACCCACTTTAGTGATTTAGAAGGGCTAGGTTAGCAGTTAGCAGCTAACTTAGCCTTCTTCAGCTCTTAGTTCTATTTGTTTGTTTTTTTTTCAGACATGTGGGTGGGGAAAAGCCTAAAAACAGGTGGGACATGCTTAATATGGATTAAACATTGACAGTTCCAGTCCCTGCATTGTAATTAGCTAGGGCATTGCACAACTTCAAAAACAGAAAACTATGTACACTGGAAGAGCATCTTTGGAAAATGAGTGAACCAAAAACAATCGTAGCACGTCAGCACATAGAATCTAAGTTAAATATGTGAAATGTGAAAATTTACAGACATTTTAGAGACCCCAAAGACTAATATTTGTTTAAAAGCGAGTTAAATATGTGAAATTTAAACAATGAAATTGTAACTTTTCTCAGTTATTTAAATAGCTTTCATAAAACTTTTATTTGCATGTCTTATTTGCTATCTGTTCTCATTTTGCCCATGTAAGGTATTGTACATAAAGAGAGTAGAGTGACTGTCAGATTCAGGAAGGCAAAGGGAAGTTTAAAGAAAAAGTGGGAAAAGGGTGAGAGTAAGTTAAGTGATCCAAAACAATAAAAGCCTTGCAAGGAATCAAAAAAAATTTTTTTTATTAAAAACAAGTCACAAGCTAGATAAGCATTATTAGATTGAGCTTACATGGCCGCCTCATCAGCCTTAGGCTTGGCTTAAGAGACCACCATGTGAGCTTCTGGCTAGAGCTTGGCTGGATAGATCATCCTGTTGGCCTGGTTGATGATTCTGGAGAGGTTGTCTGTTCAGCATTATGCTTGGCTTGGGACTGTTTTTAGCTTGAGCATGACTTTGCAGGCTTCTGCCGTCTTGGGCTTCAAGGCCTAGCTGTTAGAGCATGGTGTCATCCAAAGACTAGACTAAAAAAGTTTCAGGAACTATGTTGCGTTCATATTTAGATCAGGTTTTTATGTCAGATTCGTACAAAAAGTACAAGCAAAAGAGGAGAGCAAGAACAACATGGAATATTACAATATTGTACATACAGGAAACACAACTGAGGTGAGCTGCAGACTTATAGATTTGCTTATGGATAAATGAAAAGACAAGTAAGTAAATAAATTTTAGTGTCACAAAGTGCTTTCCATTACATCAATCATGAACATAATAAAACACAAGAAATATACAGAGTAACAGAAAAATCTAATCAAAAAGCTATTTAAAAAATATGGGAAAACAATAAAATTCACTCTCACTCACTCATTGTCTATACCGCTTATCCTGTGCAGTGTTGCAGGAGGCCTGGGCCTGTATTCACAAATCTTCTTAGAATTCTCTCAGAGAGCTCCTATCTTAGCCTAAAATTTCCTAGCTGGGAGTCTTAGACTAAAAGTGATTTAGAAAACCTCATAGAGCAACTCTGAGTAAGGAATGTACAAAAACCTTTATCTTAGTGAGGTGTGGTTGACCCCGTTGCTAGGGATGATGCAGCAATTCAAGGACTGTGATTGGTTGATAAAAAAAATAACCCCTGACCTCTGTAAAGGACTTGATATGGTCTTTGTGAAAATAGAATACATGATAATAGAGTAAACAGAAATCATAATGTTTGTATATAATGAAATTGTATAATCATGAATACAGGCTACTTTATGCAAAGTGTCTGTTATAGGCTAAATATCTTAAAGTTAATTAAAACAGCCAAATGTTGAAAATGTGTCACACAGTAGTTAATACTGTATATTAAAGTTCTTAGATTTATTTACCATACTTGTAATTTATTTATAATTGATCGGAGTAAAATGGCTGACGTTTTACCAATTTACATGATTGCAGGACAGTCGATTTTAGTTGCACTTTTGGATGGTATATGGTCAACAATCCAAGAGAGATGTAAGGAAGTAAAAGAACAAGAAAACCAAATTGGACAGAAGAGCAGTGTTTACTTTTAGCTTTATGTTTAGTATTTGGATACTATTCCACCATTTTGTCCTCTGCTATAGAAAGTCTTAAGCCTCTTAAAAGTCATCTTCTCGACTCTTAACAATTTTTACCTTAGGAGCTGTTTTTAGGGCTAAGATGTTCCATGAATCATTTTTATCTTTACTAAGATTTAGTTCTAAATTTAAGGGAAAATTCTAAGAAAATGTCATAATTCTAAGAATTTTCTTAGAATTTTGTCACCAGGAGCAACTTTTAGGCTTAAGAAGCTTTGTGAATACGGGCCCTGGAGTCTATCCCAGGGGACTCGGGGCAGGAGGCAGGGCACACCCTGGACGGGGTGCTAGTCCATCGCAGGGCACAAACGTGTATAATCATTCACTTACTTTGAGCAATTTGGAAATGACAATTAGCTTAATCTGCAGATCCTTGGTTTGGGTGAGGAAAGTGGGGCACCCAAAGGAAACCCACCAAGCACAGGGAGAATATTCAAACTCAATGCACAGTGACACAAGATGGAAATCAAACACTTAACCCTGGAGGAATGAAAAACTTTAATAAAAAAAAGAAGAAGAAAAATGAAAAGACATGATTAGACTAATCAAACGCACATTTAAAAAGACAGGTTTTCATCTGCTTTTTAAAAATGTCCACAGGACATATTTCTAGGGGTAAAGATTGTGATCCAAGACAAAAAACATACTTACATACATACTGTACATACATACATACATACATACATACATACTGTACTGTACATATATACATACATACATGCATACATACATACATACATACATACATACATACATACAGTGGATATATTCCACTACAAATACATTATGCTTCAGAGAATTAAGCAGAATATTACAACAGACCTTCACCTTAAGACATGAAATGAGATAAATGTGCTTTCATAGCACTTTCTTGATATCACATTTCATATTTAGATTAATATTAATTATACTGCAATTGGATTTTTCTGCCTCTAAATGATTTATGGTTTATCCCATTTCTTTAGCCTGGAGTAACAAAATAATATGTTATGTGTAATGACAAAATGGACTAATTCATTTGTATAAAGCAAGGATTAAAAAAATCATTCATCAGCAGTTGAGTTACAGCAATGCTCTTCTTTTAGACAATATGTATTAAAATGATTTTAATGATTTAGATGTCAATTTGTCAACTGACATTGGAATGTGAAATTTGATTTTTGGAGACATACTCTTTTGTATGGGGTTCCATCCGAAGCACCAATGAGTAAAGCTGCAGTATTAATGGGTACACTATGCCCATCTCTCTTTAGTGAATCTCAGAGTCATGTCACTGGGAGCATTAAGCTTTAAGTAGGACAACTTTTTGTGAACAGATCAGAGGGAAGAGGTCAAACAAAGAATAATTGTAAAGATCCTACAATATTTATTGACAAAAATGATGTATACCATGTATATGTATATTTGTAGCCAGAGATAGTGGCATGCAAAAATGAACAAATTTAGATGGAGACTAGACTTTTGCAATGGAAACTATAGAAAATTGTTTGTGAATTGTACTTCCTCTCATGGCAGTTACCCTAGGATGTGGTGGCATACACCACTATGTAGGTAAGCCATCAGGTTGAAGATATCTTTTGAGTATGGCTTATAGAGAGTTCTTCTAATTCACCTGGGTGATACAGGAGAACCAGAAGGCTTATTTAAGATTGCATAGGGATCTGAAGCCATGTAGAATGGTGGCTCAGAAGGTGTTTGCTTTAAAAAAAAAAAAAAAGTCAGATTCTAAGGAGAAGACTCCATCTGATAGTTAAACCATGAAGTTTGTTCCCAGGCCATGAAAGAGTGATCCAGTAATCCAGTCTACATGTAGATGTGTGCAACTTCAAGTCTTATTTTTGTTGTGGAAGGAATATGGGTTAGGACTAATTTAAAGTGTACCATGCTGGTTTGGCATCATCATGAGTGCAGTGAGACTTGTGTCCACATTCTTTTAAAGTGAGTGTCAGACTCCTTCAAAGGTATTCTTAAATTTAAAATTAATTAAAGGTAGAATTATCGATGGTGAGTCCTCAGTGCCTCAGTACGCTTACTGGCGGGAGAAATATCACACAGCACACATGATGACAGGGTCTGCTGATCTCTGTTTATGGTCAAAAAGAGAGCATGTCGTCCTGTATCATGTACATCCTGTCATTAATGTGTTCCGTGGAGAACATAAAGACAATAGGAAACACATTAGCATGTTCCCGGGTAGACAAAAGGTTTCCGGCAAGCCATAGGATGTATTACCACATGCAGAATGAGGAGGAGTTTGTTTTATAGACATATAACAGAGAACAAAGAGAGGTATAAAAGATAGAGCCATGGGAAAGTTCACAAAATATCAGAAAACCCTAAAAGGTTTGTCTCATCTTCACTCCTTTCGCATCAGGCACATTCCACATGGCAATCCCAGCTTCAACTGGTCAGTTATATATTACAGTAAATTTGTCTTGGGATGATTTGGGGTTCTCTGAAGAGCAGCTCAAAAAATTTGTCAGGGATAGAGGAAAAAATGGTCAGGGATAGTATGACTATGACTGTAGCTGGAAAATAGAAAGGCAGTAAATTAATTAAAGTGAATAGATGGATTCCTTATCTAAAACTGATGTATATTGGTATTTTACAGTGACCACAGTATTGTAGAGCAAATTAGCTCTTGCTAAATGGCAATACGAGGTTCACACCATAGTAGGGCCAAGCTATCACTATTGAGCTTTTGAACAAGGCTCTTAACACTATCTACTCCAGGGGACCAGTATGATGTCTGAACCCTGCATTCTTCCCCCTAATTCCTAAAAAGCTATGATGTTGTGTTCTTGTTTTTGTTCAGGTTTAAATGTGGGCAAGCACTGGTTTTATGTTATTATAACCACTTATGTCAGCGGGGCAACAATTGCTTCCAAGAAGGCCATTAAATCCATTTCTGACATCTTCCAGACTGTTTAAAGAGACAGTGAATTTGATGTACAGTGAAACCTCGGATTGCGAGTAACGGTGTCAAATTATGCGCTCGCACATACATAAAGACAGCTCCAAACACACACACACACACACACAGCGCCTGCGTGCATAAATGGAAACACTTATCTGTCTGGATTTTTTTTTACCTCTTTTAAAGATAAAGTGCAGGTTAATTTGTTTTATTTTTACTTTATATTTTGTATTAATTATTTTTATGTATTTATTTTTTGGGGCTGTGGAACGAATAATTTGAGTTTCCATTATTTCTTATGGGAAAATTAAATTTGGTTTACGAGTGTTTTGGAATACAAGCCCGAATTATGCTCGTAATCTAAGGTTCCACTGTATGTAAAATGTTGACCCATTGGAATTCTGATATATTGCAAGCAGAAATAACTAAATAAATATGTCTCTATTAGACTGTTTTCTACCCTTAGGGTGAACAAAGTAACTGCCTAGCATAAAATTAGTATATATAACTTTTGACCTCGACTGTAGTTTTTACATTCTGTTTAGTTTTTCACTGCTATGTTTACTACAGTATGTATACATAAGACACATGTTTGTAACCTCTACAGCAACTGCAAATGCAAAAAAGGGAAGAAAGAAAAAATATCAGTTTGGAAATGAAAATAGATATTAGCATTTCAGAATTAAGACTACAGATAAAATACCTATAAATGTAAAAAAAATAATGGAACTTTGAAAAAGAAGGAAGCTTAAAGAAGAAACTTAACAGTATATGAATATTGTCTCTAGGGGATTCTTTATATACTGTAGCAAAGGAAGACTAGGTTTCCTAAGGCAATCCCTCCACCTGGGATTCGCTAAGATAATCCAAGGGGGCTCAAAAACCCTGGAAGTTATTCAAGCCTGTAAAATGACTAAATAGATTTTTTTTTCTATTAACTTTGATTTCCTTTTGCACATTTCTCACCCCATATTGGTTTCAGGCAGTCCATTTGGCTATTTTTTTTATTTAATTAGCTGTCACTGTCAGGATGATTATCCTTGATGAATATTTCTCAATTCTCAATCTTCCTGACAATCACAAGATTGTTTTGGCAGCATAAAAAGAGAAGTAGCAGGATATCTGGACCTCGTGGTGATTTTTATTTTTGATGTCTTTATATATTACAGACTTTTCTTTTTTGCCATGTTCATTCTTATTCTTCAACACTATTTTTCAGAATTGAAAAGACACTTTTATTTATTGATTCTACTTTTATTTTTATTTATTTTAACATGTCGAAAGCCACAGCAAATAACACTTTTCAGCACTTTCAACAAACCAAGCTGCCACATAATAACAAGTTAAATATTTTAAATGGAACATTTGTTTCTTAGACAAATGATGCTTCAAGTGACTAACTGCAGATGACTAAAATGAGAAAAAGGCTTTTACCGTTATGATGATACGACATCAGATATTTTCAGTAAAGCATGGGCTTGTTGTTATTGTGTAAGACAAATTATGATTGGGTTTAAGCTAAAGCACATTATAAGTCACACTGGCAAAAGAAGCACTCCCTTGTGGTGTCAGGTGGATAATAAAGGCCTTTGATTCATATACACTTAATAGGTTAAGAGTAACACAGTTCTAGCCCCACAATTCCATGTATTTGCCCTTGTTGGTAAGGATGTCTTTTGTCCTAGATTTCTAAGAGGCATCTCCTTCTAGACATCAGTAAAGGAGGCTCATCTCCATGCCAGCACTTTATTTATTCATACAATCTTTCTCATTACCTTTATTAATAAGGCCTTTGATACCTCATCGCAAGGTTAATTGGGACTTCCTTCTTTTTCTTCGAAAGACTGCTCCTCATTCAGGATCAGAGTAATTGAATCTCAGTATAACAACCTCACCAGTGGCAGGTAAAGTGCAAAAAAAAACAAAAAAAAATCCAGCTTTTTACTTTATTGTTAGTTTTGCAGACAATAAATAAATTGTCTGAAAAATAACTCAATTTGCACTCCTCATTACTGTTGACACTTATTCTTCGATAATAAAAATGTAAATTACTGGGTTCCTCTCATCAACAGTTATAGTGTAATCTTAATAGGCCATATTAAGGCCAAGTGATAAATGAAACTTTTTTCCTGCACTAAATACAGTTATTCCCACTTAATACTAGCTTCCTGGGATCTGATTATTAAGCAATTTTCTCCAAACTTCAAAATCGACTGCCGAACAATTATTCTAAGAATGTCCCAAGGCCCTGCGGACAACGGAGGTCTAAAACTGATTATGCAGAAAGATAATTGCTATGTAGATTTCAAAAAAGGCTGAAAATGAGTTCGACAAACTTAAAAGTTCTTAACTCCTGTCCTTTGCCAACAAATACATTTGCTGACAATGCCACCTAAGAGTTTAATGGCCACAAAGGATTCCCTATGTGCTCAGGCAAGTAAAGACTACCCCTACATTTATTATCTACGCTAATGCCATTTCTTGTTCTTTCAATTGAACAAATTAATTAATATTTCTTCTGATGCATTTTTCCTTATTCAGCAAATGTGTTCCTTAGATGGGCATGAGGGTCAGTTCAGTTAATCCGTTATTTATTGTAATTTCTGTGAATTTATACTTTTTGGATTAATGTCTACATTTAACATAAAGTTTTTGTTTAATGTTTTTAGTTTTTTTAAATGTATTACATGTTTTTGTATAATTTATGCACAAAATGGTTTTGTTAATAAAATTATTGTCATAGCTCTGATGATTTTGTAAATAATTTAATTGATGACATTTTTTCTGGTTTATAGGGGATTTGATATCCTTAGTTTCTACTGAATGATCAAATGTACTTTTCATGAAAAATAAGTCATTATCTCACTAGCTGAGCTTTTCTAATTGTATAATTTTCTCATAAACGGACAGAATTTAAGTGTGCAAAGGTAATATTGTGCAATGAATAGGCTTCTCTAATAGTTACATCACTTTCCCGAACAAAAGAGGAAAGAAGGTGAGGACAGTGGAAGAGGAGGGAAGGGTCACAGAGTTAGCATTGTCGTCATGTTAAACCCTTTCCTCCCTCTCGGGTCATGGACAATGCCATCATGCAAGCCTGTACAGGAGTGAAAAGTGACTCACAAACCTTGTGCTTACAAACCTTGTCAAGGCCCAGAATTGTGAGATAAGAAAAAAAAAAAAAGTTCTAAATTTGATAGTGGTCATAATCTCATAAAATATGTGTCAAAAAATTATCCTCCTTTCGATTAACACATAACATGGGTGTCAAATCCGTAATAAAACCCTGATCAATAAAACAATAACCATGTTGTTAAAAGCAGGCACGGAAAGGTGCTTCAGGGGTGAGCAACCCTTTTAATATAATCGGATTTCATCTTTCACTATGTCACGTAAATCACCACAATGTTTGTGTATACAATTATAATAAGATAATAAATTCCGCCAATAGATGGGTTACAGACGCTCTCTTTGACCGCATCCATCAAGCATTGTCGCAGACCCAGAAAACGCATGACTAACAATCTGTTGATTACACTCTGTCAAGTGGCGAAATAGAGGCTAAGCTGGCAGAATAACTCTTCCACAATACATTATTTTAACCCATTGCAATGTTTAAATCGATAAAGCTCGAGCAGTAATGACCACAATTAATGGGACTGTTTAAATCTTTATCTGAAAAAGTGATCATATCTATTTGTGGCTTAATGAAGGGTTTGTTACTTCATTGCTCAGCCGCGCACTCCACAGATTTTCTGTTATTAATTGGCTTTTTGTCTTTGAAAACGACCCAGCTCATTGATTCTGAAGTCTATTGAGTGCTAGGCGCCGCAGAAATCTGTAATTTGCCAGCATTCAAAAAGATTGTTGCTTTTTGATCTGTATTACAGTCTTTTTGTTTGCTTTAAAACTGAAATACTTATACTATAGCAATAGCGTATACATTTTAGTGCTGGCCCAACAACCAGCAAGCTATGGGTTCAGTGACTGCATAGTATGTGTGATAAGTATTTCACTATAATGAATCCCTGTCATTAGTTGTAGTCATAAACTATTTAGTACCACAATAATACAGTGATGTAGTTGTCCATACGTAGCATATAATCGGCTCCGTTCCACAAATTATTCGATATTTGTACTTAAGATATTTCTTCTAAATAATTTATTTCATAAAAAGGGATGCTAGAATTATTTTTGTTCTTCTAGGCCTCCATACCGTTCTGTAGTATCACTGAAACATGTCTTTGCTTTGACCCACATAGAAAAATGCACATTCTGTGACACATGGTCACCATTAGGGAGAAACAACAAATATACAAATAATACAAAAGATCAACGGTAGGGGTGCAGTGGAGATCGAGTTTAGCTGTAACATTACTTATTTTGCAAGGAACTGATGTACGTAGGATAAGAGGTGATGGGTAGAATCAACTTGCTTTTCAATGATTCAATGATGACATATGCTGCCAGCATAATTAATTCATCAGGTCACAAGTAAGGTGACTGATATTTTTCCTGTACAATTAAAATTTGCATTAAATACCAACTCTGACCACAAGGGGCAGGTGAAAGAAATGGCACGGAGAGCTTAATTGAATAGCTGATACTGTATTTATTATGCAGGCAGGGGTAGCCTGATGGATAAGGTGTTGCCCTTCTGATCATATCCTTTCATGTTTAATTATATTTTGATATTTTTTCTCCTATAAAGGTGGAGGGAAGATTTTTGTATTATTTTGTGTGTATTATTATTATTATGTGGCAGCACAGTGGCTTAGTGGTTAGCATTGTTATCTTTCACCTCCAGGTCCTAGGTTTGATTCCCACGATGGACCTGAGTGCATGGAGTTTGCATGTCTCCCTGTGCTTGGTGGGTTTCCTCTGGGTACTTTGGTTTCCTCCCACAGTCCAAAGACTGCAGATTAGGCTAATTGGCGTTTCCAAATTGCCCATAGTGTATGAATGCATGTGTGAATGTTGCCCGGAGATCTTACCATGGTCGTACAAATGGGAATAATTACAACAGTTATCACCATGGCCTCCACGGTCCCTATTTGGACTTCTGAGGATGGATGGAGCTCATGTAGGATGTTAGTTGTGTTCAACAAAGATATTAAATACATGTGTTTGGGTCCCTGCGGATAAAGATGTCCCTGGAACCTGTAGACCTCATCATGAATATGGCTTCAGCACAAAACTTATATTTTTTCCAAGCTGAAAAAGGAGCCATTTCCTAGGCTTGGTGTAAGAACTCAGCACTAGCTCTATGTCCTCAAACACATGAAGTGAAACCATGCAAGGTCTTTTCAGCTAGGGTGCAGTGCAAATACAGTATGACCGCATCAAGGCTAGATTGTGCATGATGTAAGTGAAACTGCAGTCTGCTGCAGGCAAGATGTTCTTAAAATGCAAGGCTTATGTGGTACAGGACATACCTTTGGCAGAACAGACTGTATACTGGGTAAACTAAGGCATGACCTAAGAGGAGCATGGCTTGTTTCAGTCACAGTTTGGCTTGGAGTAGGGCATAGTTTGAATCAAGTATGGCATGATTCTTGCATATCATAGCATGGAGCAGCGCATGATTCTTCATGAGTCAACATAGTATAAACAGACCAGAACAGCAGTCAGTCAAATCATAACAGGGTTCAGGTGAGACAAGGCTAATAAAAACATGTTGGGGCTGACAGGAAACTTCTCTGAACTAAAAAGATTAATAGGGTTTACAAGACTAAGAGCTTGGTTCAGGGCTAACAGGGTTCGTTCAGATAACTTATCTCAGGGCTCATAAGACTAACATGACTTAGCTTAGGGTTATGCTCTAAGCAAACATGGCTTTCAGGACTATGCTCTCGACCAGCATGGCTAAAAGTTCTTGGGTCTAGGCTAATGTTGTTAACAGGACTTGGCTCTCGGCTAACACGGCTGACAGGACTTAGTTCTAGGCTAACATGGCTAACGGTCATTGTCACAAAGCAGCTTTACAGAAGAAAAAAAATTTATGGAAAAAGTTTTTAAAATGTGAGAAAATATGTATAAATTATAATTATCAGTTTGTCCCTTATGAGAAAGGATTAACTATGACAGCATAACTATATGGGAGAGCCAGAAGGAAATGCAGACATGCAGTCATCTCACCATTAACAAAAATAAGTACTCAATGAGAATGGGGGAAATAGCATCCAACATACCAGTTCACCATAAAAATGTATGTCCATGAGTTTCCCAGATCTGCACCTTTACCTACTGTAAGACTATCTATCCAGTAAAGGCTTGGCTAAATAAATAGTTTTTCACAATTCAACACTGAGCCGTCAACACGGAAATGTACAATTTATTGCACATAAGTTTAATTAGTATCTCTGCTGAGTTATGTAATGATTTGAGTCGTAACGTGAAAGCTTTTGATTGTGAATAGCTAAAGGTCAGATGTTTCTCATCTTCTTCTTGATAATACCCCATAGATTGTATTACCTGTAAATGACATGCAACTTGGACTCTGTGCCTCTCAACTTTTCCTCTAGACTCTGGGACCTTGATTTCCAAATGAAATGCAAAATTTGCTTTTATCTGTAAAGAGGACTTTGGACCACTGAACAATGGTCCTATTCTCCATAGCCCAGGGAGGATGGCCCTTCTGTGGTTTAGAAGGGAATTGATACTAGAAATGCAACACTTCTTGAAGACATCTGTAAGTCATCCTGGTGGCTCCTACCTGGTGGCTCTTGATGCATTGACCAGCCTTACTCCACTCCTTGTGAAGCTCTCCCAAGGTCTTTATTTGGCTTTGCTCAACAACCCTTGCAAGGCTGCATCCGTCATCCATATTGATCATGCATCTTTTCTTACTACACTTTTCCCTTCCAGTCAACTTTCCATGATTTTTTTTTTTTTAAATACAGCAGCTTCTATGGCTTACACCCCTTGGGCAGGGTGTTAGTGATCATCTTCTAGACAATGTCAAGTCAACAGTCTTTCCCCATGTGTGTACTTACCCTGACTAAGATACACAGTACTTACATTGTATAAACAGTAATTTACTCAAGTGTTTCACTTATATTATATAAGAAAATTAACCTAAATTTTTTGTTGCATTATAGTAAAACATAATCACACTGATTATTAAAATAACATTATGGCTTCATCATCTATGTACTATAATAAACACACTGTCAACATCATTTAAGTATCTGTTATATTTTGTGAACAAGTGTCACATTCTGTTAGATGTTGGACTGTGGGCTTGCAGGTGAGCCATAGGTGCAGAGGGGATGAGGTGAAAAGAGTCTTTTAATGAGAAAAAACAAAACATGAACAAAAGGAGGTTGGCTTTATTTTGGAGCATGCTATAAACAAAACCAATAACTAATACACAGACTAGGGACTAAACACTCATACAATACAGACAAGGGATGCAAACCAGACGAGACAAGAAACACTAAACAGACTTGAGGACTAAACACTATACATGCAAGGGACTAAACACACAAGACAGACTTGGCTAGGCCTACTAGCTTTTACGCACATTAGCTGCCAAGCTAGATAGTAGCTAAACAGACTAATTGCTAAACAGTCTAGTAGCCAGAGACCCAAGAGATGAACAGACTAGATACACAGCAGAATAGGTATGAAACAGACTAAGAACTATAAAGGTTAGTGGCTAAACAGGTTAGTAACTAAACAGACTAAGATCTAATCAGACTAGGAGACTAGACTGACAAGGAGACTAGACAGACTATGAGCTAAGCAAGTTAGTAGTTCCATGGTTAGTAGATATACAGACTAAGAACTAAACATACAAGAGAGGAACTTACACACGAGGGTAAATACACAAGAGGCTAATTCTCCTAGAGGCTAATCCTGCTAGGAGACACAGAAA
>JAOVVA010000017.1:6992425-7005143 GCA_028565275.1 Leiocassis micropogon | reverse complement strand
CAAGCAGTTGTCTAAGCATTTCACTGCATATCGTACTGTGTATGACTGTGTATGTGACAAATAAAATTTGAATTTGATGTGTGTGCATATACTGTAGAATTTATGATGTCTTTGTGTTATGTTCAACATGTTTATCATAAACTTATGGAGTGTAATCAACCTGTACAGCCCTTGCTATAGATAAAGGTATGAATGGGTATGCGAGACATGGGATGTTTGGTATCAAATGAAAGTTCTGTGTATTCAATGAATGTTGATATGCCTGAAATTTTAGTTATATGAACCAGACTCATGTTAATACATTTTACCTAAATTACTACAATCCCACCGAGATGGCCTCCCACGTGACAGACCGAACAGCAGGTTAATGTATGCACGAAAAAGAGGAACCATGTGGGGCGTGGATACACCCACAACCATCTCTGATTGGAACAAACGGCTGTGGGACGAACCCGAGCCGTGAGATTAAAAACACAAGGTCCGAACAAGTTGACCACCTCCCTTTTTCCGCTCTCAACCCGACGCCTGAACTTTGACTTCTGACCTGCACCACCCACCGATCGAAGAGTCCGCTCTCTTTGACGCGCAAAGAAATTTTGGCTCGAACTTCGATGTCGCTTGAACACCGCCTCCGTGGAACAAAGAGGCCCGCAGAAGAAGTCTCAGAGCGTCGTCGGTAACCAGGCAACCAACACGCCGCCAAGGCCTTTCCGGAAAGATGTCACCTCAACCCAGCGCACCGACCAATCAGCAATGCGGTGATTTGAACCAACGAGAACAACCGTCACGTAACGCAAGTAAAAGAAAAAAAACGAAGCTTATACCTTGCTGAAAGTGGTGCGCGATTCACAACTAACCCGAAAGATTTAACCCATTAAACCCAAGTTCTGCTCTTGTGACTTTCTCAGTTCTAGTAAACCTAAACAGAAAAACTCCAATCACTTTCACCCCTAAACTGTTCATGTGTGTGTGTGTGTGTGTGTGTGTGTGTGTGTGTCTGTGTAAGTGATTCAATAGTGTAGTTTCATGTAATGTACATTAGTTCAATGTACAATCAATTCTTGCTTCTTTATAAAGAACTGTTGTCTTGGTCATGTATTTTAAAGTATAAACTGTGGACGTAGCATGGAACAACAGGCAACTAAGCCACTATTTCCTCGTCATCCCTGACCTACCCCACGACATCTATGTGGTAGCAAACATCATGGTCCAACTCAACGCCTGTATGGATATGGTAAACAACGTTATATAGGCTCTCCCATCACACCAACTAACAATGTCGGTCTCCCTCAAGAACCTACGCTCAGGTCAAACGATGCCAGATGTATGCGCTATGATCAATGAGCAGCATGCCATGATACCTGCTTAAAGCAAGAGTGTCTGCATTCGCCTCAACATGCGACCTGGCCACATTCTCAACAACAGCTTAGGTTTCTTCCAGCCATCCAGAACATGCCTGAAACTAGGACTAACCCTGGTTAATTGGTCGGACTAACACCGTCTATGTGTTGTTCAACAACTGTACGGCCAAAACCATAGACGTTCCCAAAGCCAGTCACATGGGATGGCTCATCAGCCAGATGTTCCATGACTTCGAGCTAATGGTACCCGTCATAGACCCAATACTGGTTGAACTCATGCCAAACGAGTACGACGACACCATATCATTCAGGAGACCACACAAATCCATAGCCATCATCTCTATCCTACCAGTACCCAGAGAGAGTGTCCGCCGATCGGAGCTAGCTGATGACAAGTACCTCGCAGTCAACGCTGTCTCAACACAGCCCGCAAATGAGGTGCCAGTAGAAGAGTCATGACTAAAGAAAAAAAATAAGTACTGTAACATGTTACATTGTCGTGTTACATTGTTCTGTAGCTCTTTGTTTGCACATTTGCACATGCACTTTGTTGTCTGTTGTCTATTGTTGTCTCTTTTTTGTATATTTTCTCTTTTTTGTATAGAAATACATAGTTTTAGGATAACTTAAAAATGTAAATCTGTCATATCTGATGTAGACAGCTAATTAGATCTCTTAGTTAGCTAGCTGGTTCCGGTAAAGTGTGTTGTTAATTTTTGTTGTGTTGTTAATTTATGTTGTGGCATGTACATAGCACCTTGGTCTTGGAGGAACATTGTTTCGTTTCACTGTGTACTGAACTGTATATGGTTGGAATGGCAATAAAAGCCTACTTGACTTGACTTGGCCTACTTGACTTGAGAAGCTAATGCCATGGCCCAGAACTCCTCAGGTGACCCAGCAACAGAGGAATCCTACGCTGGATTCAACACACAAATCCAACTAATCCTGAGAGAGGCGGATGCCCTCCACAGCAAAACGGATCGCCTAGGACTCAAATAGGTTCTGTGCAAGTACAAAAACTCCTTCGCAAAGGATTCCCTGGTTGGCAGCCTGCCCAGCATTCACACGGTGTGCATCCCAACTTACCCAAATGCGCCACCCACATTTGTGCAACAGTATAAGATCCCAATAGCATCATATGAGCCAGTACAAGAAATCATTGACTCAATGTTGAAAAAGGGGGTCATCCACCTGTGCAACAGTACATACTTGGCCCCGATATCGCCAGTCCTAAAGCCCAATGGAAAGTGGTGGCCCACGGTCAACTATCGTAAACTGAATCAGCAGACACCCCTATCACGGTGGCCTATGACCCAGCTGGACCAGGAACTTCCCAAAATCAAAGGCTCAACGATCCTCTCAACACCGGACGTCGCCTCCGGATTCTGGACGATCCCGGTCCACCCTGATGACCAACACAAGCTAGCATTCACCTTCGGAAGCCGACAATACACCTTCACACAGTCCCCTTTCGGCTATGCCAACTCGCCTGCAGTGTTCAACATTTTCCTGAATAAAGCATGCCCTGATGCCAGGACTAAAGGCAACCTTATTTACGTGGATGATGTTCTGCTCAAGACCTCTAACATGGCAGATCACCTCGCAGAAATCGATGACGTCCTGAGCCAGCTGACAGCGGCAGGAGCAAAGATCGCCCTTCACAAAAGTCAATGGTGCGAAACCAAGGTAAACTATGTTGGCCTGCTTGTCGGATGAGCAGGCCTCGAACCACACTCCAGCCATACCCAGGCAATCCGAAATATCACCCACTAATATCTCAGAGCGACGTAGCTTTCTGGGAGTGTACAACTACCAGCCACAATTCGTAGAGAGCTACGCTGATCTCGCATGACTAATGCATGAATAGCTACCTGATTAATGGATGCCCACAGCATACATTGATGGCTGCTCATATAATCACCAGGGCAACCTGAAAGCTGGAGCAGGTGTGGTCTGGCTCAATGACGACCCTTGCCCACTGCAACAGTTCAAACTAGGCCCTCACTCATCACAATACGCTGAAATACCGGCCATCCATTACCCTTCAACTGGCTGCATCCCACGGCATCAAAGAACTCCTCATCTGTACTGACACGAACTATGTCCGGCTGAGCTTTACATGCCACCTACTAGGATGGAAACAGAATGGGTTTAAAACAGCTAACAACAAGCCTGTCAAACACCAGGAGTTTTTCCAAACATGCAATAAACAATAAACAATAAACACGACATGATCGTCTATTGGAAAAAGGTCCGGGGGCACTCACGCCAACTTGGGCAGGACAAAGATTTTAATGACCAAACTGATGCCCTTGCAAAAGCTGGGGCATTGCATGGAGAGCCCTGGACTTTCCATGACCTCCCTGCCAACCCATCTGTGGCAGCCATAACCCACCGACAGCATGCCTCCGGCGTGCTTTTCCCCGCCGCCTCCCACATTGCTACCTTGCCCCAATTCACGGCTGATGACCTACTCGCCTTACAGATGTCGGATCCGGTGCTGCAGACCGTAGCGACCCACATCTCCGACCCTGCACCCCACCCAATCCCCATGTCTGACCTGGCCGATTCCCCCGACCTCCGCCGACTTCTCGATGTCAAGCACATGTTGCGTCTCAGAGATGGCGTTCTCACATATGTCCCTGAGCCCCTCACTACGTCAAAGCTCGTGGTCCCTCATGACCAAAGGGGGGTGATGCTAACATATGCCCACGATGCACCATGTGCCGGACACCACGGTGCCAAAGCCACCTATCAAACGCTTAAACCGGTCACATATTGGCCTGGTATGCAGCAAGACATGGCAGAATACGTAAAAGGGTGCTTGGTGTGTTGCTAGTTTCAACCAGCAAATACCAATCACCGAGCACCACTGCAATGGAAAGGAATGAGCTTCCCATGGTCGGACCTGCAAATTGATTGGGTAGGTCCTCTGTCACGATTAACACGGGGTAATAAGTACTTCCTCACTGTGGTCTGTGAATTCACAAAATGGGTAGAGTGTCTCCCAGCTCCCAATGACACAGCAGAGCCTGCATGTTGATGAACCACATTTTCTCAAGGTTCGGGCTGCCTCTAAGAGTCAACTCTAACCGAGGAACCGACTTCACTGCCAAGGTCATGCAGGAAGTGTGGAAACTCCTGGGCATACAATCTAAGCTTCACATAAGTCATCACCCCATCTCCTTGGGACAAGTCGAATGAGTCAACCAGACAGTGACCAGCATGCTGAAGAAGTACGTGTCCACCAATCAGAAGGATTGGGACATGAAGCTTCCCCTGGTACTGATGGCCATCAGGGCTACCACTCACCGGTCTACTATAATATCCCCGTTCGAAATGACGACGGGGCGACAAATGACATTACCTCTGCACCAGCTGTACCAACCTGGCGACATAAACCTTGTCACTGCCTACACCATCCACCAGTACCTGGAGAAGTTGCACTGGCACTTAAGAGTGACATTCACCTTCGCGCAGCAACAACTTCAGAAAAGCTGCCAGGAGCTTGATGTCGGAGACAAAGTATGGTACTACAGCTTCGCCCAATCAAGGCAGAACGCCCCCCATCGCCTGTCAAAGAAATTCCTAATTCTGAATGTTGAGCTTCGCCGCTAATTGTTCCCTCTTTCTGTTCCATCACAAGGAAAGATGTTCAAATTCACCATCGTGTTGCTCTGCATAGTGGGGGTTAGACCTCAATCAGAAGTGGCATTGCCGGGAGCAGAGGCGGGATTCCGCTCAATTCCCGCAATGTTGCCAGAGCTTACTACAGCCCTACAGTTGCTCAAACCATGTGGCACCCAATGGACTCGAGAAGTCCTCGACCATGCCCAGGCAGATGTGAACCACATGCTGCGTCAATTACAAAAAATTACTGTAACCCAGGCTGAGTTAAGTGGGTACAACCGACACCCCAAACGATTTTTGGGCACCCTACTGGCGGCTGCTGCGACTGTAGGAACTCAACATCGGCATGAACACCGCTAACGCAGTAGATCTGGCCACCGTAAGGAGACACGTTGGCGAAACTGTCTGAGATCCGACAATAGCTACTAATGCAGAGCCAAGCACTACAAACCTTTGGGAAGTCCCTAAATGGCACCATTACTGTTTTAAATACCCATAGCACTTTCTTAAACCAAACCATCAGATCCATCAACAAATTGTTTTCGGTCGTACAAAGTGACCTGGCCCAAATTCAAGTCCTAACGACCCTTATGGCCCACATGTTGCGAGAAGTAAGCTCCTCGATCGATAGCTTAGCCATGGGTTGGATTCCGCCACTACCGGCCACGCTAGTTCTATCCAAGCCCACCTTGCTTTTTCTCTGGGCAGCACCATTCCCTTACATGTGGACCCAGAATCAGCTTCTGAATTCTCCTCAGCTTACTAAAAATTGAAAATTGAGAACAACATTTACCAACTCAAAGATGTCATTAACGTAGGCATTTGGCAGGGGAACACCCACGTTAAAATACACACTCCCGAAGTCTTTGCATATCACAATAATAACGAGCAGTTGTATTTGGCCCCTAACCTGAAATTGTGTACGCCCACTAAAGATATCCATTACCTATGCCCCAGTAATAACGAAGGAATCTGCGGCCTAGACCCTATTCGACACTAGTTGTCCCGCGGAAGCTACGCCACGGTCTCAGGTCAAAACAACCCAAGCCAAAATCGTTGGAAATCAGTGGTTAATAAACACCTCGGTGCGTATGGCAACCCTCACCTATGATCAACATGATACGGCTACGCGCGTCCTGCTGCCCAACCAAACTCTATGGATCAATGTCCCTAAGGGCTTGCTCCTCCACATTGATGATTTGGCATTATATCACCTCCCCGACGACAAGTATCAGTCCGAACTCGAAATTTTACCCTTCCTCAAACAGTACTCTTTTGCCCTCAATCCAGAATTGGAAGAAAGGATCAGGGAGGAAGGAATGCAACTCATTGATTTGACTCCCGTCAACACAGCCTTGGAAGCTATTGCACGTCTCCCACCTGTCGGCTTGCCCATTGTTCGTTCCTGGTCTGCCGCTGACACAGCACTCTGTGTTTCTACTATTGTAGGATACGTCGTGACCCTAACACTGGCTTTCCTTCTCTATAGACGAATGAATGACATGCTGGAGTCACTGACAAGTGCATGTCTGGCGTCCCGCGCATTTTCCGACGTGGTAAACCCAACCAAGAAGTTAAACCCGAGAACTCAACAAACTTGATTGAGATCACGCCTGCACCACCTTGTCGAACCCTGACAATTGATCAACACACAAATCTAGGTAGACTCACAATCTGGGTAGCGCCCCAAACAACGCATCCCTCTGCTTAAAAGTCCCTAAACCAACGTTACCCCAAAATTAACCGAATCCTGCACCATGACTAAGTTGGGATGGGAGCCACGAATCGGTCAGCTTCCAATAAAACGGCGCCTGCTGCTACCGTTATCTCTCTCTGTGGTGTAACACAGCTGGACACGGGACCTAGTCGAAAGAAGAAACCCAGATGGCTTTCACCAACCCCTCCTAAGTGGCACAAAACAGCAAGCCGCTGGAAGAGAAAGAGATAGTTCACGACATTAGCAAATAAGGAAAGAAACATGCAATGTTTTAGGGACACATACACATAGTATGTTAATCAGTTAAAGTATGCCACTAGGGCAGATAAAAATCGTATATGTGCGTGCATATAGAATGTATGATGTCTCTGTGGTATGTTCATGTTTCATGTTCATCAACATGTTTATCATAAACTTACGGAGTGTAATCAACCAGTACAGCCCTTGCTATAGATAAAGGTATGAATGGGTATGCGAGACATGGGATGTTTGTTATCAAATGAAAGCTCTGTGTATTCAATGAACGTTGATATGCACAAAATTTTAGTTATAAGAACCAGACTCATGTTACACTTTACCTGAATTACTACAATCCCACCGAGAGGGCCTCCCACGTGACAGACCAAACCGCAGGTTACGCCCACAACCATCTCTGATTGGAACAAACGGCTGTAGGACGAACCCACGCTGTGAGATTAAAAACACAAGGTCCAAAAAGGTTGACCACCTATCTTTCTCTGCTCTCAACCCGATGCCTGAACTTTGACTTCTGACCTGCGCCACCCAGTGATCGAAGACTCTGCTCTTCTCGACACACAAAGAAACTTCGGCTCAAACACTGACGCCACTTAAACGCCGTAAGATTAAACCCAAGGCTCTGCTCTTGTGACTTTCTCAGTTCTAGTAAACCTAAACAGAAGAACTCCAATAACTTTCACCCCCTTAACTGTTTATGTGTGTGTGTGTGTGTGTGTGTGTGTGTGTGTAATTGAAGAGCTGAATAGCGTAGTTTCATGTAATGTAGATTAGTTCAATAAATTCTTGCTTCTTTATAAAGAACTGCTGTCTTGGTCATGTATTTTAAAGTTTAAACATTTTCCCAGATCTTACGTTACCTTGCACTTAATTGTCAAATACCCGATTTTGTATTATCATTGTTGGGCACAGTATAAACAGGATTGGTAAGATACACTCACTCGTGCTATACGGTGGACGGATAGCATAGAAAGTGTATGCTATAAATTTTATTCTGGTTTAAACAAATTAACCTGAATCGTTAAAGATTCGATTAATCTCTGACCCAGAGTTGAAACCCTACATATGGAATTAAAATTTCTCTGTCTGTTTGCATGACATGTACTCTTTGTTCAGGATATATTCATTTGACTGAATTAATTGTGTCACATTTTAAGTGGAATATTTGGTAATTATGGTAATTGTACCTGGAGGTGGGAATTTTATATGGATGGTTAATTAACTGCAGTAATGCCCCACCAAGGAAAACCACTTTAGCATTTAATTTGTGCCAGTAAGGTTTTAATTTTAAGTTATCCAATGCATGAATAAACCAGAAAATTTGTTGGTCCTTTTATACCTCTTGTGACACTTCAAATCATAATATGACTTTCATGTTGTATTGCACTGCCATTTGGATTATTGTTGGCATGTTCATAGTCATTTCTGTTCTTTAATAAAAACAAGTAAAATATATAACAGAATAATTGTAATTGTAATGCATTCCAGCAACATGCTTAACTTGTATCAATCAGTATGAATTAATATCAAGCATGTATTCATTTGAATATTATCTAGAATCCATGTGCACACAGTTGTATTGACATTCATTGCTGGTGCTTTTTGATGTGCTCATAGAGTGGATTACCTTCCTGCAGTTTTTGCACACCGAGCAAGTCACACAGTGCTCTCAAACACAGTCACTGGTCAATAATTCAATGAGTAAGGTCTATTGTCCAATTAAACACATTATCTATGGAGGACTTCCCTCCCATTGACCCAAGTAAAACAAAAATTAAACCTGTTTACAGTTTAAACAATCTGATGTTTTAAGATTTTTTTTGGAAGATTTTAACCCTTTAAAATGCTTACTGACACAGATTTTACAAACCACATACTATACTGTAGCATTTGGTCTGTAGAGAACAGAGATAAACCTCTCTGGTTAGGAGTAAAGTACATAATGTCTATTCGATAAAATCTTGCAGTAAATAATCTTGGCAGATCTCAGATATTGGCAGTTTATGCATATGTGCTAGAGAATATTCAAGTCAAGTACTGTAACTAGCGCTTACTTCAGTGTTCTCTGTAAAATGAGTGCTTAATTAGGGCTACTAATCTGGATGAATAGCTGCAATGGCAGTGATTCTAGAGGACTGTAACAAGATGATCTTTTCAAGGGCCTTAGAAGTATTCACTTAAGAGAAAACATTAGCATGCTGTATTACCATACCTTTCAGATATAATTCAAAACAAACTTGATATGAACAACTGCAAGTATTTAAAATGATTATATTGCCATAATGCTGTATGGTTTCCTCTTGTACTGAGTGGTCGGTATTTGGTGTGTCAGACAGGGATCCTGTGAATTGGGCAGTGAGCAGTATTTCTTATAATCTTGAGCACAATAATTGTTGTTTATTGAAAATAAAAAAATATATATACAGTGACATAGTAACATACAAAAATATTTTCTACATGACCTTGTCCAAGCTTAACATGAACTTACGTAACACCTGAAACAGACTATGATGATAATGATGAGGAGGATTATTATTATAATATATATATATATATTATATAATTATTGCTCTTGGTGTAAAGGTTTCATTTTCAACTGCAATAGTATGTGATCATAACAGCTCATTAACTTTTCCTAATTTTTTTAAGCTGCTATACAACTGTAACAAATGGACAAACATGGAGAAGGACATCAGCTGCTTTCCTAAATCACTGTTTAAGTTGCCATCTCACTTAATTGTATAATACATAAAAACAGAAAAAGATTACTGAGGAATTAATCTTGATCATGAGGGATTGCGTAGGATCACACTGTTTCAAGCATATTTATGCAGAATTTATACATAACACATAACATTATATACTGTACCTTTATCTGGGCTTAGGACCAGCACTGCACCCAATGGGAGGGGTTTTGGTATTGGCTAGTAATGAAACCTGTGATTTTGCATGGCTTGGCATGACACCTACAACTCAGCTACTAACACCCTACATAACTAACTTTATACATAATATTTCTTTAATGGCACAATTGGACCTTGTTATTAAGAGATTTATTAATGATGTTAATACTATGTGATTTGTAATTTTCCTTGAAACTGCAAAAAAATTTACACTCAAACCTTACAACCATACTTTTTATATGCATTCTTTCTAATTCTTTTATGAATATGAAGTTGCGCTAATATAATGTTGGTCTTCTCTTTAATGCAAAAAAATAAGCTTTTAAATGCACTGAAGATATGACTCCTAATCTAAATCCTTGGTGACACATAACACTTAGAAATCTCCCTGGTCTCCAATATAAGTCTATGAAAGCCATATTGCCAAGCAAATAGCATAATACTGAGTCCTCAACCCATTAAAACTTTTAAATAAAATAATCCATTTCTGTCACAAAGCTGAGTGGGCCAAGGATTTTCCTTAACCTCTTTTCTGCACCCAGGACCTGAGGGTGAATTCATAAAAGTGCAGGCTGTCGGACAATTTGTCTTCTGACAGGAGGGACTGGTGGAGACACTGGAGGCTGGTCATCTGTGAGTGGCAGTGCCCAGGCCTGGGGCGGTTCCTATGGGGCAGGCGTGAGCATAGACAGGGTTATTTGGCTGACTCTAGCCTAGGTTAGGGCTGCTGTGGTGGACTGCGCTCTAGAGAGTGAAAGATCGGGCTGCCATCTGGCCCTGAAGAGGGAATTGGGTCGGTGTGTCAGATCAGAGCAGCTAGGGCCGCTGGTGAACAGATGTTCCAGGTTGAGTGCGCTCTGCACACTGGGTCTGGAGGGACCAGGCGTCCATCAGTAGCTAAGAGAGCAGCGTAGCACTGACCTTGAATGAGGATAATGTGCCAATGGCTGTTTGCGAATGTTGAAAAAACACACCTTTACACAGACTCTCAGAGGGTTTTTAAATGTGATTGGCACTGTGTTTGGTGTCACATTGTCACATCTTAAAATTGCAGTTAGTTACTATCCAGTTTTACATATTTTGAAGACTGTTGTTTGAGACTCCATATTGATTGACTGCCAACAACTGCTTATTTGGCATATTGTGATCAAGGAATACTATAAAAGCATTTTTCCCCTGTCTCCCACATAAAACTTGTTTTCCATTGACTTGGTGCATATTATTGATACGTGGCTCAGGAACAGGGGATAAAATGGGTAACATCCTTTCTTCCATATCACCCAAGAATTCTCCAATCAATAAATGTTTAATCAGCCAATTATATGTCATTAATTTCACACCCTGCAGGTATAATAACCTCCAAGAAAACTACATGCTATGGGAAATTTATCTATTGGAAAATGTCAAGGCAGACAATTAAGTTCTCAAGTGGGATGTAAAAATCGACAACATATCCAGGGAAGGACATAAGACAGAGCCCATGAAATCCAAGGACTAATTATTTGACTAGCTATAGCTGTCCTACAGGACTGATCCTGCATAAACAGCATCCCTTTAGTTACTTTTAAACAGAAAAGAATTAAGAGCTGCATTTATTTAGCTGGGATCATCACTCAAACAGATGTCCTGGTCATATCAGTTTCATCAATGAGAGTTCTATAGTAACCCTGTCAAACCATTTGACAAAATCTCTTATATCCTTTATATTATTTGTTCAGTAAATTAACTCTTGTTTCCTGCTGACCATAGCTACATTTATATGAATGAGCTGCATGCTCCTTAATGTTTACATCATGTTTGCTGCTTAATATATTGACATCCTATGTATTATTTATGCTTCATAGCAGTACTATAAGAAGCTGAATTGATCTTTGCTTAATAGATTCTTTGCTTAAAAGATTCTGGGTATATTCCAGAGGAATGTGTTTAATAGAATGTACTTTGCTAAAATAGAAGTTGGCGCAGTGGTAAAGTGCTCGCCCTATCATCCGGTCGCTAGTTCGATTCCCGGGTGATGCTGTAACCTCTCGCAGCCGGAGCTCTAGAGAGAGCTGATTGGCCGAGCTCTCTCAGAGGGGCGGGATGAGAGGAGCTGTGAGCTCACACAAGCGGAAGGAGCTGTCCTCCAAGTGTGTCATGCCGCCCCAACAGTTCGAGCAGTTCGAAAAGATGCGGTCGGCTGGCGTCACGTGGTTTGGAGGAAACATGTGATAGTCTTCAGCCCTCCCAACTGTCTGGTAGTAGTAGCCTTAATGTGGGAGCCCCCTAGTGACTGGGAGGAATTGAACATGACTAAATTAGGTAGAAAATCGGGGTAAAAAAAATAAATAAAAGGAGTGGGTTTGTGAGATTGATCAAATTACTAATGTTATTTATAACTGAAGGCTGAGCTGAACTTGACATAAAGCACAGGGCCCTAAATGCGAATATAGACAGATATTTGTGAGATTTGGTGGAATAAATGGAATTCATGTAAAATATACATCCATCAAAAATAATAATATTAGAAGATAAATGCATCTAGTCAGAATACATTCGGGTTGCAGAAAAATTCTGAGACAACTTAAGACAAAGTTGTGTCTTTTGATCACAATCTACTTATCATATCATACCTAGGGGCTGTAAAGAGATAATATTCCAAAGTTTTTCTAAAATAAAATTTTCTTCTTTTGAAACTGTAATATCCTGCTGCCCCCTGTGGTCTTAAATAGCAGCAAAGTTCTTCAAAACATTCAATTGATTTTTGTTTTTTCTTTGTTGTATTTAAATATATATACAGTGGTGTGAAAAACTATTTGCCCCCTTCCTGATTTCTTAGTCTTTTGCATGTTTGTCACACTTAAATGTTT
>JAOVVA010000017.1:6899194-6963657 GCA_028565275.1 Leiocassis micropogon | reverse complement strand
TATATATATAATTTTTTTTTTTTTTACTGTAAAAGAATTGGGTAACACAATTATTATATTCTTTTAATCCTCTGTGCAGGGGTCTGCACTTGCACGTTCAGGTTCCGAGATTGATTCCCACCTTGGGTCTGTGTGCATGGAGAAAGCGGTATAGACAATGAGACAATCTAAAAGAATTGTCAAAAAGCATATGTTAAACCATATGACAGTTAATAAAATAATTACTATTCAGATGTTCCTGCAAAATGAATAATAATACTTGACATCTTGTTATTTCACCTAGTGCAATCTTCAAAGCAAGCAAGACAACCATAGAACAGCCTAGATGCATTAAGGACATGGTTGCTAACATAGCTCAGTTCAAATCAATGATCTAGGAAATAAGACTCTTGTTTTAAGGGCACAAACCTCTAACCATAGATTTCCTGAGCTCAGTGGCTGTTAAGTGGTCAGTGGTCAATCATCCTAGGCTAGGGTTTGGTTCTGCCCCTGGTTCTGTCTGGTTTAGTGTATACAGTATGTGCCCTGTCCTGGCTAATATACAGTAGGTAAACATGAACAGACTAGTTTGGGACATATGGAACACTAGTCGCAATGAATAGATTTGTACTGTTAACAGTCTGGTGTGGCATGCACTGGTAATATTCTGTTGCTAGCATGGTGGCGTAGTGTTTAGGGCATGGTGGCATCCAGGGTTGAGGGTTTGATTCCCACCTTGGGTCTGTATGTGTAGCATGTTTTCCTCATTTTTGGTGGGATTCCTCTGGGTGTTCTGGTTTCCTAACACAGTCTAAAACAAGTTATGCTAATTGACATTTACAAATTCCCGCAATGGATTGGTACCCCGTCTCATGCCCTGAGCTTCCAGGGTTCCTGTAACCCTGTACAGGATAAGCAGTATATTAAATGAGTGAGTGAGTGTTGCTAACACTTTTGTAGCAGGACACCTTGGCCAAAATATAAGGCAACTATTTGTTCAAATGGTGTATTTGCTTTGCTAGGCTTAAGCAAAAAATCTTTGCTAGATACAAACTATAGATCTGCTACAGACACTTGGATTTTTCCCAAGTTTTTCAGACAAAAACAAATTTGGTTCCAGTGTGGTTCATGGGAATTGCCAATTTTCCATTTCCTGGAACCTAGCATGATAGATTTTTTTTTTCAAAGGTAACAGACCTGTCCTGTGATGGCCACAAGGATCATGATATTGCCATACTTGGACAACTTGCTCCATTGTGCCCTCATTAAAGAGCAGAATACATCCATCCTTCTCGCACGTATTGAGTTGGGCCTATGATTCAAGATTCAATTCATGCAAGATTCAAAGAACTTTATTTATCCCAGAGGGAAATTGTTTATACTTGGTTACAGTTGCTTACAGTCATTTACAGTCATCATACAGTCATGATGGGCAGAACATAGACATGCTGACTAAAAAGAAAAATCTGGTTAAAGAGTTTTTTTTTTGTTTTGTTTTTTTTGCTATAGGGCTATGTTTACTGAGAATGTTTCCTGCCACATCACCCATACGTGTAATAGATATCAATGAGCGCCTTAGGATTTGCAATTCCGGTCATAGCCCACATATACAGTAGAACACGGTTTACTGTACCACAGCTAAGGTAGACTTTTGATACCAAGTTTACACATTTTCAGTTACAGTACAGTAGATAGATATAGTACTTCCCGAAGAAAAATTCAGAGAGCTTCTAATCAGTAGTCCAACTCCTTAACCACAGAGCTACCCCTGCCCCATTTGTGGTTATCCTTGTTAGAGTCAGCCAACCAGCTGGCATCACAACTGGCATCACTACTTATTATATTCTTTTAATCCTCTGTGCAAGACTCAGCAACTACACAGCCTTATGTGTGGTTTTCTGGTGCTCAGCAACAACCCTATTCTGCTTTAATTAGATGTTATAACACTCTGGCGGCTTCCTCCAAAAGCAGATATCCTGCACCAGATTGATAATAAATATAAATTAGTCGCCTGTTTCGTTGGCTGTAGCCGCTTGGACCTCAACTGAGGACTATGATCGAGCCATGCAGGAGATACTTCTAAAAGCAAAAGCACCTACAAAATTGTTTTCTAAATGGTCCTCACTATTAATTTTTTTGATTCTGACCATGATTTCGACCTCCAGCAGTTGTCAAACAGCAGCCTGTTCCTTTCTAACTAATCCCAGTGCCATGAATGGTCTCTCTTTGAGATCATATAAGCTTACTACTGCCTTTTGAAAAGGGAAAAGAGAGTAATGGGTCTCTACCTGCTATGGTGTGGGACCTTCTTGTTGTGCTAACATCTTCTAAATAGTCCTCTTAGTGCTTGTGTGTGATGTTTCCCTTATGTTTATATATATTTGATCACTGCTTTTCTGCTAGCAATAACTTCAGTCAGAAAAGCTGGGAAATTGCATGCCCTGATAGTGAGCTCTGCCTGGGACCTCTGCCTACAGCATCATTCAGATAGAAGGTTAGAGCACTAAATGGTGGATGTTGTCACCCTAAGCCATAGATGGACCAGATGCCCAGGTTTTATAGTACCATTCCACACTACAATTAGCCTCTCTTCCTCATTGGCTTAATGTAGCGATACTCCTGGTCTGCTCCTAGCTGGATGCCCCCAGTGCAACAATCATTTACAGCATTGATATTTGAGCACATTTAAGGGCCATCATAAGGTGAGTCCTTTTCCTCATGGCATTGCTAATATACAGTTGTTACACACGGTATTGAGCAGCAAGGTGGGATGAAAAAAACTCTACTTATGTATTTTATGTAACTGGGGTTCTTTGGGAACCTGGTCTGTTTCGGAAAGAATGTTCTACCACTTTATAAGGATAAGGGTATAGTGGATGATGTATCATGTGTTCATGTACCATAAGTTTATAATATTATTTTATATATATATTAAATTGCTATTATTCTTATATGTATGCATGCATGATAGTAATAATAATGTATGTGTGCAAATGTGTACACATGTATAGATTCTACTTTTTGTTAATTTTGTATTGAATACTTTTATAGTACTGTGACAAGAGACAATTAACCTACAGTATGTACTTACCTCAACCTGATGGTATATACTGCATATACATAATATGTTTATGGTAATACCTACACTAAATAATTGCATTTAATAATGAAATTCTTTGTTACACCAATAACTCACAAAAAAAATGCTTCATATTGTATTAACATATTTGCAATACAAGGATAAGTAACCCAAAAAAATGTACAATCTCTCTCTCTTTCTCTCTCTCATTCCTCCTGACATCTGTTTGTGAAATACTGTATCTACTAAGCAAATAAATCCTGTCCACAAAAGCAAAGTCATAAAAAAGAAAAAAAAGAAAAAAAAAGAAAGAAATGAGTTAATGGCCCTGGGCGCCCATGTAGTAAATCATCCAGGTCATATTTCAAAAGCAACAATAAACATTTCTCTCTAAAGTGTGCATACACAAACCACAATTAAATGAAAACCACTGTTGCACCTGTACCTAAAGATGTGAGAAAAGAAAGACCTCAGTTATTCACCTGAGGAACTGTGCAGTCTTGGATGTGAGTTTATCATGCAGGGTGCCCAGAAGCTTGGATTTATAGGAATTTAAATTGACATGAAATTTGATCTTTTTATTTTTTTTAGACCCCAGATAGCAAACAAAGAATAGAAGACTAAATAGAACCAGACCTACAATAGTAGTCTATCAGAATCAGCCCAAAACAATTATTGTGCAAAAGGTGACAATCGTCCTGATACATTAAGACATCTTCACTGTTCTTGTATTCAGAATGTAGAAGTTATCAGTTTAAGGATTTGCTGTAATTAAGACTTTTAACTGCATGCTTGCCTATGGATCCAGACTTTTATCCACCCTGTATAAAACCATCGCAAAACTACCAAAGGTGTGTCAGTAAAATAAAAGTGTTGAATGGGCTTCTGGAAAAAAACTGATTGTACAGTAATATAAAATATAAAGGTTAGGGATGATAGAATAAACTATGAATAGGACATTGTTATAATAGGCAGTATATTAAACACTTCAAACACATAACACAAGATATGCCACATGATGCCAAACTGCGGTATATTGTGATTAAATGCACTAAACATTTTAAACTAGGAGATATTTTTTTTAAATATAAGAAATTAGCACAACCCTGATGCCTGTGTTAAAAAAAAGGGGGGAGGGGCGGGGGTGTCAAACTGGGACTTACAGTATGTTCAGAATAACGGAACACAGTTATGAGAGTAAAAACTACATTAATGCACCCATCCCAGTGTTTCACTAATGACTGAATACCATCAAGGTAGAAAGTTTTCTACACAAATATTCATTTTTACAAAGTCTGCTGTTTCAGTGTTTTAAGATCTCTTAACAGATATTCAATAAAAAATTGGCAGAATTTTATAAATAAGAATTATTTTTTTAAATAAGAATCGTCAATAAAAGCCTTTGACTCTTATGAAATGCTTGTAATTATACTTCAGTATACCATAGCAACATCTGACAAAAATATGTAAAAAAAAAAAAAAAAAAAACACAAACAAACAACTGAAGCAGCAGACTTTGTGAAAATTTAAATTTGTTTCATTCTCAAATGATTGTGTGTACACTTCCCACAAACAAATGCGTCTCTTCCACAAGTTAGTGACAAGTAATGCATTTTTTTTCAAGAATCAGGCGTACAACTGACATACCTCAGCTGGGAGGGTCATAAAGAAGACTTACAGTCTTCTTTAAAACGTTTCCATCATCCAAATCTTTTACTACAGCTAAGAGTCTCATCATGGAACTGTGCTTGAAGTCTTTTGTAAATGTCAATCAGTTTTATGCCTTTATTCATGAGAAATGTAATGACAATCTAAAGTTTGACTTGAACGCCCCTCGTAGTTTAACCTCCTGAGACCAGGACTCAATGTACTGTTGTGTATGTTGTGGTTTCTCAAACTGAACGTAATCATCGTCTTCAAACGGAAAAAGAATGATATCTAATGCTTCTCATATAAGGATTGCAATAGTCAATGCAGTTGGAATAAAATTTCATGTCCTTTTATGAGGACATTCGGGTCTCAAGAGGTTAAACCTTGCACAGTAGCGCATTTTAACAGATACTCAAGAAATTTGTCCTTTGTGAATTCTGCTGTTTATCTTATACCATGCTTTCTCAGAAATGCAGAAAACTATATATTCAGTTAATGTGCACAAACATAATATCTTATAAATGTGAAGAACCAAAGGGAAAAAAAATAATCATAACATTAATATCCAAAACATAAACAGGCTCTGTCATATACATTATGGAAATAAATTGTTTTAAATGTGATGCGATCAGGGCTGATATAAACATACACTCCAGGTCTGTCTTGTCTAGATGATAAAAGAGTGGTGAAAGTGCCACATTGATTTTTAGTGTCTTTGAGTTCTCTCTGTCTCTTTGGTAGAGAAGCTGTGTCTATTGACTCTCCCACCTCTTTTGCTTTCTCTTCCGTATGGCCGAATGGCCTTGTCAGGGAGGATTAATTGCTGGAGACCAGTGACAAGCTGTCGCTGACAAACTGTGCACTCCAGCTGTAAACAGTAAGGGTGTGGACTGCTTTTGAAACAATGTGTTTATTTAAAAGGTCCACTTCCTGTATGCACTTGACAGCCCTCCCATTAATTTCCCTGGCAGCAACACTGGGTTTAGAAAAAAAATCATCATTGTTTAAAAAGAGAGAACACCCAAATAAAAAAGAGTGGGGTTTTTTTTTTCAGTCCCTTAGAAAGGTCTATGTGTTTGAAAAACTGGAAATTGCTGTATTTAAACAGTTGCTGCAAAATAAACCTCTCACTACACCTGTATTTTGTCACTAGAACTGTTTTTCATCTTTACTCGAAGCCAGTCACAGATAATTACTGGCTAATGTCGCTGTCGGTACTGAACCACGCTAGATCATTTATAGTAGACGGCCCTGCATATAGTAATTCTGGAGGGTCGAATATCATTCTATGCCTTTACTTTTCTTCATTTCTAGCATTGTTTTAAATAGTTGACTGTTTGTGAGGTACAGTGCCTTGCAAAAGTATTCAAACCCCTTGAACTTTTCCACAAACATAAATGTATTTTATTGGGATTTTATGTGATAGACCACACATGTGGCACATCATTGTGAAGTGGAAGGAAAATGATAAAGGATTTTTTATTTTATTTTACAAATAAAAATATGAAAAGTGTGGTGTTCATTTGTATTCAGCCTCCGTTACTCTAATATCCCTAACTGAAATCCAGTGGAACCAACTGCCTTCAGAAGTCACCTAATTAGTAAATAGAGTTCACGTGTGTAATTGTCCGGCTGGAAGGTGAACCTGAAGAAAAGCATCCTTACAACATGATGCTGCCACCACCATGTTTCACGATGGAGATGGTATGGTGTGTTCGGGGTGTGCAGTGTTTTCCGCCACGTGTGCTGTTTTGCATTTTGGCCAAAAAGTTACATTTTGGTCTCATCCAACCAGAGCGCCTTCTTCCACATGTTTGCTGTGTCCCCCACATAGTTTGTCGCAAACTGCAAATGGGACATCTTAAGCCTTTCTTTCTTTCAACAATGGCTTTTTGCTTGCCACTCTTCCCTAAAGGCCAGATTTGTGGAGTGCACAACTAATAGTAGTCCTGTGGACAGATTCTCCCACCTGTGCTGTTGATCTCTGCAGCTCCTCCAAAGTTATCATGAACCTCTTGGTTGCTTCTCTGATTAATGCTCTCCTTGCCCGGCCTGTCAGTTTAGGTGGACAGCCATGTCTCGGTAGGTTTGCCTTTGTGCCATACTCTTTCCATTTTCAAATGATGGATTAAACAGTGTTTAATGAGATGTTCAGAGCTTGGGATATTTTTTATATCCTAACCCTGCTTTAAACTTCTCCACAACATCATCCCTGGTTTGATACTTGCTTTATGATGCTGTTTATTCACTAACGTTCTCTAACAAACCTCTGAGGGCTTCACAGAACAGCTGTATTTATACTGAGATTAAATTACACACAGGTGGCTTTATTTACTAACTAGGTGACTTCTGAAGGCAATTGGTTTCACTGGATTTACGTTAGGGGTATCATAGTAAAGGAGGTTGAATACAAATGCACGGCACACTGTTCACATTGTTATTTATAAAACAAATTTGAAAACCATTTATCATTTTCACATAAAATCCCAAAAATTATTACTTTTTTTTTTTACAACTTGTGTTAAAGGCAAAACAAACAAGCAATATACTGCAGGTTTGTATGGGGACGATATGTGAAGTTAAAAAATTACAACAAACGAAGAAATAAATACAATGAAACCTTTTGCAGACACGTGACTTCCATGACGTCACTCAGATCCCAGAAGTATCATTAACAGCCATTATGCTAACTACTAAGCATTTGTGTTAATAATTACACTCGAGGTGTATTTCAGACAAACAAAGGCTGAGAAATGTTAGCTGATGATTACCTGATTACCTCCTGGATTACTGGATGCAGATAAAAGAGTAACTTAAACGTCTGTTCTGACTGTTTCCAGACTATGCAGTATTTTGTGTTGGAATTCCTAACTTATTCAGAAGAGAAACAAGTGTGCGAAAATTGATGAAGGCGATGTTAACTTTGATTTAAGTTTAATTTGGTTTGATGTGATTATTGCAGACGGTGTACAAATATGTGATTTCTTCTGGATTTGGTGCCGTTTTCTAGCATTAGCGTTTCAGTTGCAAATGAGACACTGCTATGGAATATACTGCGCTTTACACTTCATACGATGTGCAGATAACTAATACTGACATTTTTTGCGTTCTAATTAATAGCTGTTTAACTGTTCTGGGGATTTGGAATTGAGCCTTGTATCAGTAGTTAGCGTCGTAGCTCGAAACACAACTCAAAGTGCTTCCATGGCTGGTTTTGGATGTGGGTTTTGGCACAACTATACAGCAAGTAACTACCATTTTGGTGTCCAGATGTGGGCGGGACTATGGAGGACAGATGTTGTTATGTCCTGTGCCAAAGGTCTATAGAGGTAAAGCTCTGAATTGCATGTTGTAAAAGCAATTCAAACTCAATGTCTTCAATTTTATTTTAATATCTCATTATTTCAGATTCATCTTTGATTATTTAATTATTTTGACTGGACTGAACATTAGCTTATGCTGCTTTGCAGATGTGAAATGCGTTCATCTGCAATACATCATAATTAAACGGTCAAAATATCTGCTCTAACCGTTATAGAACATGAGATAATATGTCAAAACAATGACATGCTGTAACAACACAAAACAAAGAATGATTATTTTTAAAATAACACAATATTGAGTCAAATGAATGAGATCATAGGTTAAAATAATCAGCTACTAGTATTCCAATGTAACAATATAATGACTACTACTGTAACATTTTCTGTAATGTTAAACCGATCACACAGGCATGTAGAAGCATGTCGCTCTACTGGACGTTCAGCTGTAATTGCAAGCGCTACTGTAGGTGAGATTTCGACAGATTGGCTAATTTCACATCAATAATACTTATACGCTAAACTTTTTCCTTAAACCGATTACCAGGCTTAACCCCTGCAAAATGAAACATGCTCATTCCCGAGTCTGACAACTGTGAACAAACATAAAAAGGGTATTAAAAAGCACTAGTGCGACCTATCCTTTGATGCAGCGTCCATGGTATAACAGGTAAACTGGGAGGATGGTGTTTAAGCCCCTCTTTAAGCTTGTTAATCCCTCCCTGCTACAGGCGAAACCTGCTTGGCTAGATCCCTGTCAATCTGCGGCTCGTTTGGATTTACATGCATTCGCTCTACTGCTCACAGCCTCACCGCTTCGGCAGACGAGGGCAAATGTAAACTTTTTACGCTCCATCCAATCACAGCTGCTTTTGTCCTATGTCTTTCTTTTTTTGTGTGTGTGGTGATTTGAGAGTATAAGGGTGTACAAGTTTGTGTGTGTGTGTGTGTGTGTGTGTAGGGGGGGTCTTATTTACAACTAAACACAACTTGCTTATGGAAATTGACTCCTCAGTTTTGTCTACGTGCCAGGAGCTAAAGGGGGAAAGGGAAGTTCGCTGCATGTTGTATGATAAGCTGGCAGAACCCATCATCTTCCACAAGCAGATAGTGTTCTGTATTTCTGTCATGCCTTTATCATCAACTGAGGTGAAATGAAAACCAGAACTGATTCAAAGGGGTCCATTTAGGAGGATTAACCAATGCCAGCTTCAATTTCAGAGACCATTGGCGTGTCCAGGGAAGGTTTGCCCGGATTTTGCTGGTTCCTGCTTGGCAGCGTGATCAGCCATGAGTACCGCAGGGACTCTATTGATCTCTGAGCCTCTGATTCATTCCGCAAAATTCATAGCAAAAACAGTGTTAGAGCGGTCGTGTGGTTCCTGGTCGAGCCAGCTTAGAGAGCTGTGCACCATCCTCTCGCTTTCTCGGTCTCAACCCAACTCCCTGCCACTCGACACACACACACACATACACACTCTTCCTTTCATAAAGAGGAAGACAGGAAACTAACTGCAGGAAGCAGCAGGATTTGTAAGGAGTCATTAAGGAAGGAGGTGACAGTTCAAATGAGCAGCTTTGAGCTGGTTACAATGCCATGCACAATGCCAAAAGAGAAGGTGCCCATCCCACCACACCTCAAATGCACCAAGCTACGCCAAGAATCAAGTTACCCACAATGCCATCACAGTCGCATGATGAATGAAACCTCAATACAAACACATGGCTGAAGATTCACTCTCACCAACGTTTATGCTATGACAATGTGGAGGCCTGTTCTCTTAACGCCTTCAATGCTGAAATGAAAGAAAAGACAAAACAAAAAAAGACGAAACTTCTTAGGAATAGTTAATATTTGTTAGATGTGACTTTGGATCACAACTAATATTGAAAGTCTTTTAAACTCTCAGGACGGAATTTGTGAAAGATGCAATAACATAAAGATAATTAAACTCTTATTTTTAATATCACTGGGTATTATTATTAGAAATAGCATTTCAAATGACATGTCACAAGGGAGCAAATATCATTTACAAATCACTAATGACTTGCAAACACTCCTCTAGCCTCGGGTGCAGTGTGCTGTAGTATGCGCAGTATGAGTGCGAGGAACTGAAATAAGAACCAGTGTGAGGCATTCCGGTGCTCCGGCTTTAAAGCTTCAAGCCTGTTAACCCCCGCCGCCACCACCACCACCACCACCACCATCACCACGACCGCGACCAGCACCGCACTTCCACCCCCCATCCCCTTCCTCCTTGTCTTAATTCTCAAAAACCAATCACTCAACAGCTTCTCATTATTATGCGTCACACAGAAGAAGCTCGTTGGTCCTCTAATGGCTTTGTGCTGCTGTTTGTTCTGAATATGCAAATGAGCTCCTAAAATATGTACATATCCTGCACTGAGATGGATGAGGTTTTGGTATTAATTATTCAGGAGGCATTATCATTATTAGACTTTGCATCTTCTATTGGGGCAAATATAAAAAAATAAATAAAAAAAATATCCTCACCTCATGCCGGACTGCCTATAATGAGTCATCAATAAAACATTTTCATAATGTCAGGAAGACACAAGTACGCCTGCTTGATCTAATTCCACATCGACTGTCTTGGTCATTAGTTCAATATGGCAGCAACACCATTCTGCTAAATCTACTGAGGAAGGGAATAAAGGCCTTGCTTTATCTGACCTGACTGTGCATGCGTCAAAAAAGCATTTAATAAATCTGAGAAAAGTCCGTTAAAGCCATACAGGCTTGCATCGCATGTCTCGCATTATAGCTTGTTAGATTATATTGCAAATCACGGATTTTCTCCTATTTCTATTTTTAACATATAAGCCCTAAGTCATGTATACCGTATAAGCTGTGAGCATAAAGAACTTATAATCAGACCAAGCACGATCCGGTTCTCGCAAAGTCTCAAACCATAAGATCTGTTCAAGTTCAGAACAGCTTTGTAATATAGATCCAGTGTAACAGGAAGCCGCTCAGCGGGACCCAGAACGCAGGCAGGGTGTGTCTTTACTGCCGCTGAGACGTAATGCAAATTGTAACTAGTTAAGCACAGCAAAATAATGTGATGCCATGGTCTGATCCACATTGGTATTATAGCGTTAGCATGTGCAAATAATTACATTTCCCTCCTGATACAATTACATTATTTGTTCTGCTTGTATTATACACCAATAAAAGCAAACATGATATTAGAATTCATGACACTTTTCTCATTGCATTATCAATATGTGGAAATAATTGTCTGCTGAGAGATTAAATTACATTATTGTGTATCTTTTTCATGCCTAATAAATAATGATGGATGGCTTTTATTTTCATCACCACCTGCAACCATTTTGTCTTCTTCCCTGAATGTTAAAAATGAAAAAAGAAAAGAAAAAAAAAAAAGATAAAGGATGAAATAGGAGGTGGGCGTTGTCTGTGGCATAAAAAGGGGAAAAAAAAAAAAAAAAAGCTAAGGGAGTTAGATCGTCGAAGATTCACAAACTCTTAGGTCTTCATGTTTGTTCCTGTCAGGATGCGCGCAGCTTCTGAGGAGTGACAAATTGAATTTTTTAGGGCGTTTGTATTTATTTATTAGATTAGTCACAGGCACAAATCACTCACAGCTCTATCATTATTGCTGTATTATTATTATTATTATTATTATTATTATTATTATGATTATTGCAGGTTGTTGTAGCCGGTTACAAATATGCCTTGAAGCCTAAGATTTTATATTCCTCACTAGTCAACCAAACATCCTTTATTTACCTTTTCTAAGTAACTCTTGGCTTGGCTTGTGTATTACTTATGTGAGATAAATGTATCGACGGCACCCGGAGGTCTCCGGAGCCACGCTTTGTGCCTGCGTACTGTATAAATAATAGCATCAATACTTTGCTGAGTGACAGCGAGATCTATCAGTGAGTGGCCCACTAGCCATCGCAACTCACTCGCTAACCCCTTAGATTAGTGCCTACACAGTGGCATTTTGTTCTCCTACAATTCCAATAGATCCCCCCCCAAACCCCCCCCCTCCCTTACACTAGCTCAATTTTAATCAGTGCATTTGCACATTAAGATAAGAGAATTGATGAGTTACCAGTCTTCAGTCTGCTAGAAGCTTGATGTTTAATTGCCTTCTCTTCCCCCCCTCCACTTTTCTGCCAACCTCCCACGCACCTTAATAGTCAATAACATTCCCTTCAAACTCCTACTGCGTTTGATGCAATTGTTGGCATGCTGTTATGAGAGATAAAACAACATAAGAACATTTATAGTCCAAGTTAATTGGCATCAGAGAGCGAGGGGAAAAAACAGATTAGTGTTATAACTTCATAACTTCTAAAGTCATGGCTTGTGCACAGCTAGGCATTAGACCATTGTAAGATTTACATTTTAATGAAATATTTGAATAAGTGCTTGAAATTCACTCTAGCAGGTCTCTAGTCCCCAAAACCAACATTTCATGTTTGTGTGTTTTTTTTTTTTTTTTTTGAATGGCAGTGTCAGGGAAATTAACATGCCAGTCATACAGATTAAAGGAGGATCAGTGTAAAGTCAGACTCCGCTTCAATCAAAGGTTAACTGCAGGTAAACAGCGGTCATGACATATTTTAATGACTTTTTTCTTCTCCCCTCATTGCTTTTTCTCTCACCGAGGAAACAGTTTAAATCCGTGGTGAATTAAGGTAAAGACATGCAGCAACACTGAGATCGTGTTGTACGAATGTGGTTCTTTAATGATGAAATGATGAAGCTGTTAAGGGCTGTGTGCAAGGAAAAATATGTTTTTGCTGATTTCAAATTAGCTTTTGCTTTTTGCTTTTGCATGATTAAATGGGAAATGTATTATTATTATTATTATTATTATTATTATTATTAATAGATGGATTTTTTTAAGTCTTTACAATCACTGTATGTGTCCTTTGTAAAATGAAAAGGATAAAAAAAAAACAAAACATGGTGTTAATGCATGGCGACATAAAGCAGTTAGATTTGTAATTATTCATGTCTGTAGCATCACCTAAATTATTCAGAAATGCTTCTTTAAACGTGGAGTGTGTAAAAGGAATTAAGGATGGTTTCAAGTGTTCTCAAAAATACATTAATATAAGGATGCTTAATGCACCTGCTTTTAAATGTGTATAAATCATTTTAAACCACTGGTATGCTGTGCATTAGGGCTGAATAGATCATTTATTTTTCAAAAAGGAATGACACTGAATGACCTTACTTCGACATATTGCGATTGCGATTTAAAGTGTGATATTTAATTATTAAATTTACCGATTTGTATTCAAACATAGGTATGTACACCTATGGCACAGATGCTCTCATTAGGAGATGTAATATTTTCTTATTACATAAATATTACTAATATTTCTTTTTCAACGCAAATACTTCAATTATTGACAAGCTTTACATAAATTCCTGACTATGGGTCTATTACCTGTAATTAATTGCAGACTTTTGTGATTAAATAGTTGCACAGGTCCATTTTTTTATGCCATTAATTGTGCAGCACTAGTGTGCGATAGTGCTTGTTTACAATAGCCTTAAATTTACACGTAATGCAAAAGTACTCATCTGATTAACAGTAAATAAAAACGGCTGAAGTCCGCACTGTTTCACCTGTTTCATCAAAAGCTTCCATTCATTTCTTTACTCTTTTATACAATCTACACAGACATGCAGCGATGTGAGAAATTTTGGGGGCAATCAACATTTAGTTGTTAATAAATGATCAATAATTTGGTGACTGTCTGTTTCCAGATTCTTAGCTATCAGTCAGTCAGTCAGTCAGTCCATCAGTCGGTCCGCCTTCAAACTACCAACAATCCAGGCCTTTCCTTTTGAATTCTCACTTCTAGGCTTAAAGATGAGTCGACTTTAATCTGAAAGGAAGGAAACAAATAGAAGTCGTAACAAATGTTAAAACTCTGGGTATCTATTTACTTTCTGCATGTCTGTGTAGATGCTACTTGCAGAGATGCATGTTTGCGTAATATCTGCCAGTGTACTCGAGCTGCATCTCTGTGGGGGTTGAGGAGCAGTGACAGGCAATCTTTTCAACAGCAGGTGCTAATTGAAACAAAACAAGGTCTGATTAGCGCAGCGTCTGGCAACCAATGAGCCAAACATTGCTTGCTACACAAAATAAAAAAAAAGGCCTCCAAACATAAGAGGCCCTGAAATAAAGTGGTCATCATTTAATTAACAGAACGTGTTTTAATTACTGGCTAATCCAAGCAGCAGTGTGTGTCAAATTAACTGATGTGCTAAGTGCCTGTTTGCAATATCAGAAAACAGACAAATAATTGGAATCTAATTGCAGCCAGGTCTATTGCATGCCAGCGCCCGCAGCAGGCCATCTTAATAAACAAAGTCCTTTTTTTTTTTTTATTTTGTAATCTATTCTGAACCCTTGAATAACAAACGCTGCTGCCTTTGCTAATTGCTGTGCTTCAATGTTGGGGATTTGCCAGCTCTGACTATTAAAACGAGACTCTTGTGTGGATTGCTGTTACATTGCGTTGCTTTAATTAAAATGAAATGAGAAACAGAAATAGAGTTTTGTGACTGCAACTCAATATATGTAAATAAGATAATGCACTCATTGGCAAGTGCAATTGAATAACAGGAAGTTAACATGAAGTCCACTTCATGTTCATGAAATCACCGACAAAACACAAGGCATTTTTCAAAAATCTTTGTTATTTTGACATTTATGTTTGCAAGCGGGTGTGCAAATGGTGCAAACGTTTTAAGGAAGGCTGTATGTGAATGGCAATTCTGGCTGAGGTGGATCAGAGACCACTGCAGTCATTCCTGTGAATATTTAGTGAGTGAAACGCCTGATCTTTGAAGATCAACTTGCAAAAGACAGACTTCTGTCTGTGGGAACTGTACACACACAATCATCCACAAACAGCATTCACACACTACAGGAACTCTGAGCTGGGAGTTATTGCCACATGCCTCGTACAGTCCTGAACACACACCAAGACATTTCCACATGTTTGGGCCATTAAAGAAGTTCTTGTGAGGCCAGCGTTTCAGACGGGAAGCAGGCAGTTCAATCAACTTTCTACTGTACATTGATGTAATCCGAGCACTAGTGAAACACTGGGATAAAAGAAATATAGAGATATAAAGGTAGTTTTTACTCTCATAACTGTGTTCTGTTATTTGGCACAATTTACACAATTTGTACAATAACCTGTGCGATTTTCTGATATTAAGTATTTTTATGAAGATGATATTAGCAATGATATTAATTCATCTGAAAAGTCGTGTCGTACAACTTCATGTAATATCATGAGAAATTATTGAAAGTATTGACTTGTTAAACTGTAAGGTTGTGCAGAACACTGTGTGATATATAATACACAGTGACAGTTGCGTTAAAATGTGATCAAAGTTAAACGATTATTTATAGGACAGAAATTGTTAGACGTAGGAATTAAAAACAGAAACATAAGAAATCACACATTTATAAGTCATAAAAAAATTCCTACAAAGAATCATAGCAATTTTGGGAACAAATCAGTGCGCAGTTATAATGAATTATGAATGTGAGAAAGAGCTCTCTCTGGTTTTTGATTATTTTTGGCGGCTCCCGCCAGGATGTAGCGCAACGTGCTTAAGAATGAGTTTTATTAAAACATCAAAGAATTCTTATTATAACTTCATCTCATTGCATCATTTATTACTTATTGTTATATTGAAATCTGGATTGCGGCACAGTAGCTTAGCGGTTTGCATAGTCACATCTTCTCCCTGTGTTTGGTGGGTTTCCTCCAGGAACTCCCGTTTCCTCGCACATTCAAAAACACTGATTGGCATTTTCAAAATGCCTTTAGTGCATGATTGGGTGTGTGTGTGATGGATTGGGACACCATTCAGGGTGTACCACACTATGTGCCCTGGGATAGGCTCCAGGTCCCCGTGACCCTACACAGGATAAATCGTATAGCTAATGGGGGGGGGGGGGGTTGTGTTGGTAATAATCCACTTAGTACAATGTCTTTCCAAAGAGTTCTGTATGCATGTTTTCACAGGACAGCAAAAAGCCAGTTCACTCCTGCAAGATGATTCCACACAGGTACCAATGGCGGATAAACCCGAGCTGAAAAGCCAAGTGAAATATCAGCAGTTAAAAAGGCCATCAATGATTTTTATATTGTTTCCTTTAAATCCTGCCTTTGAGTGGCTTTAATTAATAATAACCTTGATGGCATTTATATGTTGAGCACGGAGATAAGCCCGAAACAATTTATGTCACCCAAAGCTTTTTAACGAATCAATGTGACTATTTGTAATTGCTTGTTTCACAAGATTAAAAGTGCTTAAGCCTGATCTCTGTCTGCTGTTTAGTGGCTGCACACGACCTCGCACTTTCTTTCCGTCATAAAAAGTGACTCGTCATCATCAGCGTTTATCTCCATCCAGAAATCCATATCGCTAATATTTTGGAAATTTTAATGCAGTCACGATTTATAGCTGTTCGAATGCAGTTACCTAAATTGCCAGTGGGAGGGATGTTTAACTGTCTCTTTAATTACAGGAGAATTTAATGCACAAGCAGAGCCGTCGCCGCCGCTCCGTGCACATGACCGGCAGAGCCTGCATCTGGAGGCCAGTTCCACTGACCAGCCTCCAATCCTCAGCGCGCACACGGGCATACGCATCACGGAGAACTGTTCTTAATTTTGTTTCTACATGCTTCTCCTTCCAAGTGATTTTCATAAGCTTTCGAGAATGAGCAAATGACCATTTCGAGAAACAGCCGTGAACAACCAGTGTTTTTATTGCATTTTCTTTTTTATTATTGAATGTTCCAGTCAGTCACTGAGACCGGATTTAACATGATAGTCTGCATAAAACATGAGAGTGAACGAGGGATTACAGACTGATGAAGCAGGTGATGAGAAAAATCTGTTCTCTAAAAAAAAAAAAAAAGACAGCCTTGATAGATCTGTTGGGTCACTCGTGGTTTTTCCTTCACTGTACCTTTAATCATGGGAGATTGTAGAACATCACATACAAAATAAAAACTAAAGGAAATGGAAGCAGGATTTGAAAGTGTGTGATGGGAGTGATCTCAGAATGCATTCTTAACCATGCACGCATGAGATTTTGCATCTTCTGACATTTACTGTGCTTGGGTTTAGATAGAAAAAATTAAAAAAATAATAGTGAAAATAAAAAAATATATAACTCAGTACTGTTAAATACTAAAATCAGAAAAAAAAAATTCACTACGATTTGTCCTGAAGGAATCTGAAAAATAAATGGGCTTAAAGGAAGGGAAAAAAAAAGTCTTGGCACTGTATGTGTATTTTTTTTCCCTCCTGTTTTATGTCAGTTATTCAGTACACCGCAGTATCTTACTGAGCACATCAGCTCTGCACACTATGATTTTAGGAATAAGAGTATTTTTCATTCGACGCAACACACCTGTCTGCTAAGAGCTTCTTATCCAGACCAGACCACCCGAGCAGGCAGATGCTGGACCACTAAACATCGACGTATCAAAAACAACTTGGCACAAAGAAAGGAAAGAAGAAAAAAGAAAAGCTTAGGTCATTCTAAAAAAGGCTTAGCCACGTCTGTTTTCTATTTAACAGTTTTGAAAATCCAAAAATGAGTAATTATCCCCAACCCTCATCCCACCTTCTCTCGTTCTTTGTGTCAAAGCCCGGGTTACTATTGCAGCACTTTGCTATTCCAATACATACAGCAGTTTGTCATTGCTTTGTTTCTTTTTTTAATAGTCAGTACAAAGCAGTTCAAATGATAAAGCAAACATGGCATTACAAACATTTTTGTTCTTTTAAAGAAAAAAAAAAATCCACAAGAAAGCACACACGGAGAACATGTTGTATGTACAACCTATGGGAATAAAAGCCCACACGAGCGAAGCCGTCTAAGACGTGCCTCCAAAAAAGTGAGAGAAAGATTTGTGACTTTTCATTAGGAAAAAAAGGCCTGAGGTTTGGATTGGTTTAAAAAAAAAAAATGAGACCTTCACAATAAGTTTTTTTTTTTTTTTGCATTTTAAAATCCCTTTTTTTCTTTAAAACTCTTTCTTAAAATATCATTTGCTACAGTTTTGAGACTAAACATGCAGGACGTACGACTAAGTGCAACAGAGTGAAATGGTATCTTTTTTTTCTCTTTGTTTAATCATTCCCTATAGGACTGAACTGAGGTATGCGTACTAACAGTTTTCTCATGCTGCTTCGCTTTAGTAATGTCGAGCTACACATGCGGAAGATGATCTTATCTACCTGCTTATCCCCTTCTCCCTCGTTACCGCCAAGAGATTTGGATTAGCGCACGATCAGCGCACGTCCTTTAACACTCTGACTGCTTTCAGCCCGTCGACAGCTGCCCGGCTCTTGTGGTTTAATTTCTGTCGATCAAACATTTCCAAACAATTTTATCTATAATAAATGCATGGCTGAGATTATAATAATTAAAAAAAAGAAGAAAAAAAAAACTGCCATTAAAGTACCTTGTACCAGCTTATTAGTTGACAGGAGTGTTTGGTTTTTAATATAAAAACAAAGTTGATATAAAATGTAGACTTAAAACACAATCATAAAGCATTTGTAATGTTTAACAAAAAAGATGGATTCACATAATAAGTGGCATACAATCTTATCAGAGGATTTAAACAACCCTAAAACAACAAGAAAAAAAAACACATACTGTAAGTATTGTGTTATTTAAATCTTTTCCCCATCCTGTGTATCAGTTACTGCCATCTACTTACCCCAGACCTCTCTGTCAAGCTAAAACACTCACTTTTATTTGAAGCTCAGCTCGGCGCAGAGAGAACAGTGCTATATGATATGATATAGTATTGTGTTTATCCCAATCTCTGGCTATTCTCTCCCATTTGGTCACAAAAAAAAGATAAAAAAGACCTTGCATCTTCCCCTTAAACAACCCCTTTGGCTTTTAAACTTCAGCAATGTTGAACAGCTCACTTGTTTTAAACTGTTCTGTTCCCTCTTCTGCATCGTATGGGGAGGATATTTGGACTTGTTTTGCTATTGCATGGAACATAGAACTTTTTTATTTTTTAAACTCCTCATTTATCTTTGGTAGTCACAGGTAACAGACAACTCAAAAACAGGAAAAAAAAATATATAAGCGATAATAAAACTGAAATAATAAATAAAAAAGTGGTTGGTTGCAGTCATAAATCAACACGCAAAAACAAAACAATAATAATTTGCTTAAGCTGCTCCGAATTTGCTTCTTGGTGTTGCACATTGGAAACATTTTCTTTTTGGATGAGACCGCAGGCAGCTGGAAATGAGAGTGGCTGCTTATTGCTGTCCAGCACCCCCCTACACACACCCCCGGTGTCCCCTCAACCCATCCCTCCCGCACCACCCCCCCCCCCATCCCTGACACTGTACCGTGGATGTTTTTAATGTGAGCCTGAAATTGACTTCATACTGGTTTCCAAGGTAATGTGGCAGGAAACATGTGGTCATAGTGGGCTGCCCCCGATGCTGTAATGCTTAGTGGTCATGGCTTCTAATGCCAACTGTGGCTTGTAATCCCTTAAACCTTTTTATCTCATGTGTAATTACTAACAACTGCTAATAAGAGAGGGAGTGGGCTGATCATTGATGTGGGCAAACAAGACATTAAAACAACAGGGAATGCACTTTAAAGTCCTCTAGCCTTAACCAGACGGTCCATAAATTACAGAATGGGGGGGTGGGGTGGGGGGTAAAAAAAAATTATCTCTGCGGCTGCTTCGTTCTATTCTGACATTTAATTTTTCTCCCCCGTTCGCACCAGTGTTTTGATCAGTGATTCGGTTGCAGCTAACACACAGCGACGACAGGGGATTTCAGAAGGTATTTCATAAGGACAAGTCGTAACCTGCGTCGATTTCTCTGTCATTCATTCCCTTGTGAAAATTAAACTTCATTGATGCGTGGAGAGAGCCTTCATTACTACGAGTGCATATGCAGATGGACTCTGTGTGTGTGTGTGTGTGTGTGTGTGAGAGAGAGAGAGAGAGCGAAAGCACAATGTGACAGTGTGATGGTGATCTGAAATGTGGAATAAATGACAGAAAAATACTACATGGTATATTTGACATTCTGTTTCCCATTAAATAATGGAAAGGAAAAAGAGAAATGAAACATCACGGAAAGAAACTATACACATTCATCATCGAGTGCAGATCGTACAGAATCTCTACAACAATGGGCATGAGGTCTGATCAGGTACAGAGAAACAAAGTCAAACAATATCACAAGTAAGAGCATAGGACGATCAGGGGGACAAAAAAAATAAAAAAAATAAAATAAAACAAACGTGGTATTATTTGCCATCAAAACGTCAGACTGAGTTTAGAGGCAACACTGAGGTTGGAAGCAACCCATGCTGATTTGAAGGCAGTGTCATTGAACTGAAATCACGTACACCCGCGTCCACGTGCTCTGCGTCCGTGTCCGTTTGGGGGCTAACGATTCAAGTGTGCACTCTTGTGTAGTTTGTAAATCAGTGTTGAACTTCGAAGGGGCAAAGTTGCAGTCTTTTCTCTGCGTGTGTGTTTATTTTTTTTTCTGGTTGGTGTCCACTCTGGTTTCAGTGCCACCATGCCAGGTGATGTGAAAGAGTAGTCCCCCAGTACCAAATGGCTCCTTTACTGGACGCAAGTAGAAATTACGTGCTTGATCTTGTCTTTAACCCAAAAAGTAAAAACAACTGAAAAATACTCCCAAATGGAACAGTTTTTCATTTCTTACCTCATGTGTATCTCATGATTAATGGCACTAAGAGTAAATTGGAATTTTTATTTTATTTTGATTTTTTCAATAGCTGTCAACAAAAGGGACTGAGAATCCAGTCGAACTTGCTAGGTTGGGAGTGGTCTCACAGATGATTTCAGTTTAAGTTTGGCCCCTTTGGACTGGACCCGGAGAAAAGCAGCCTTACAGCATGTCCTCGTGCCCATGGTCGTCCTCATAATCTCTATGGTGATCAAAGTCTGGACTGTGATTGGCTGTCACTAAAGAAAGCGGCCCTTCGTGCTCCTCCGGGTCCAGTGGTTCTTCTTTAACGCTGATGTGATGCCTGCACATGGAGAGAACACACACAAACACATAAAACAAACCAGGTTTAATATATTCTAGCATATTAAACCACAAAATTTTTGTCCTCAACTTTAATTATACACTATGACTTGGGGAAAAAACACAGAGCAAGAAAATATTATTAAGTCATTTTAATTAAACGCTAACAGAGTGCTCTTGATAACTTCAGTTCCCGTTCTGCTTTTCCACCATCAGGGAAACGTTAGAGCTTTATTTTCCACAACTACTAACAACAAGGGTATTCACTCAGAATTGATAAATGAGGGAGATTAACAACGCGTGACATGGAGAGGAGAGAATGGACTCTGGCGACTGAAAGGCATAGAGAGAGAAAGAAAGAGACAGAGAGAGAAATTTTGAGAGAGAGAGGGCCGCCTGTCAGGCTCCCAGTGGCGTTAGATCAGCACCGCTGTGTGTTCCTCTTCCCACTCGTTAACATGCCCAACCTGTGAGGCGGGTCCCAAGAGGACGACCTTGCACGAGGTTCCGTCATTAATCAACTTCAAGCTGGCAAAAAAGAAAAAAGAAAAACAACACGGAAAGCAGACAGCGACACGCACGCTTTAAATACGCACAAAATTAATGCGCCTCCTTACCACAGTGTCAATAAGGGAGGAAAAAAGTGCTGGCAGGGAAGTGAGAGAGAAAAGGCGGAGGCGGATTGGGGTTGGCGAGAAGGCTCGACACAAACGCCGGGTGATAAGAAACAGGGCCCTTACGAGAATAATAACACTGTCAGTCGTAAACAAGGAAAAACACAAATCCCCCTCCCCTTTCACCCCCCAACCCTGCAGCCCACAGTCTGGGCAAGGGATTCTCCAAAGAGATGAGATCTGCCAAATGTTCATTGTTGAAACACTACGGCGACAGCGAGCCAGAGCACTAGTGCTGACTGCTGTAGAGAGGAGGAAGAAAAAGAAAAAAAAAATATGGAACATTAAGAACAGCTGTAGGAGAATCTCTAAATTAATCAGTGTTTCGAGCGCACTGTAAACTGTGTTTCTTTGGTACGGCACGTTTGCCAAGTGTTAATTAGTGATAAACTGATATTTTTTTCTTTCATCTTCTTCCCGACAGTTTGGGTTAAGGAAAAAAATTCTCCTTCAAGATGCAAACAGTTTGAGCTTTGCGTAGCCAGAGTCACTAAGGAAGCAACGCGCTGCTTTGCATTACTTGACCCTGTAACTACAGCTGGATCTGGCAAAAAAAAAACTCTAAACTCTTGTCATAATGGTCAGTAGGATTTTACTTAGTATTATTAATAATAATATAAAACCTGTCTGGCTTCCCTTGTACCAGTGTAATGGAAAACAGATATACATAGGGGACTGTTTCTAATGGCATACTAAGCACATCTGGCATGGGCTATGGAACATTTATCAAAATATCATACATGCTTTTATAACGTGTTAAAGTAATTTTTTCAGCTAATTATTTTATTTGACGAGTGCATTAAAAAAAAAAAAAGACAAGAAAGTCGTTAAAGGCAGGCAGCCTTGAGGCTAACATACACATCCTGTTGTTTCTATCCTGCGAAGGAGCTGTGCCTGCAGCGACGCCCCCAATCACCAGCACTAGCACTTTTCCACCCCTGTATCTCCATAATGTCATTACAGCATTGTTCGTTTGTTAAAAGCATTGCTGAAATTGTTGTCCTATTCCTGGACATGATAGACTCCTATTCCTGGACAAGTTAGACTAACTGATTAACTGTGTGAAAGGTTTGGCACACTTTTGAACATGTCTTTTTTTTTTTTTTTTTTTTTTTTAACTCTATGGGACACATTGTGAGTCTCTCTTAAATGGAAAACTCTCCATATTCACAGGTTTTGTAAATATTTAAAGGATATTGAGGTAATCATTTTGGGGCAGCACAACCTAGGACAGCACATATTTCTGTCACATAATAAAGAAGAGTTTATAAACCTGGTACTTGAAACAACAGAAAGAGAAAGAAAGAGAGAGAGAGAGAGAGAGAGAGAGAGAGAGAGAGAGCCCTTTTATGATCCATCCCAGACTGAGAATTTTCCGAAAGGTGGAGTTTCCGTTCTCATTTTGCATCTGAGCAGAATTAAACCTATCACATTGAGGTACTACGTAACTGTTTCTGCATAATTGTTTGAAACATGAATTAAATCCTGTGCCTTTTAAATCTGTGGCACATACACTGTACAATATATATACTACTTTGCAAAGGTCTTGAGTCAGCCTTCATTTCTTCACATTTTGCTTCCACTGAGCCAGACCTTCTTGTACTTCTTTAATATTTCTCCACGCTTCCTGAAGGACTGGTTTGGCTCTCAGTTTTGGCAATTTTTGGTTCTCATTTTCAGTCCAGTCGCTCCACCTGACCAGTTTTAGAAGAACGTCTTGTTGTTTGTTAAGCCGCACAGTGACCTATGAATCATTCAAAATATTAAAAACATCCAACATAAGGCATGAACCCGTGACAAATAGGTGCAAATGATGACAGATGATCAGGCCAGTGATTAATTTAGTGGTTTGAACAGTGGAGAGGGGAAATGAGGTTGCTGCTGAGGCTGTTAAAGTTCATACAGTAAATAACCTATTTTTAAATGGCATCTTTAGGCACCTTGAAACCTGTTGCAGTAACAAAATGTTTCCCTTTTTTTTTTTACTACATCACTTAATTTAATTTAACATTAAGAAATAAGTGGTGGCTCAAGACTTTTGCACAGTACTGCACATACATACATGAACATGCACTGTATGTTCTCACACACGGTGAGGGGGTTAAAAAGGTAAAACACTCACATAGCTGGAAGAGGGGAGCGCCCAGGACTGCTGTCACTACCGTTACTATGGTCCATGGCCCCATTCATCTCCTCTCGAATAGCGTTGGCAAGCGAGTTAAGAGTGGGGCTTCCAATGGAAGCGGTAGTGTATAGAGGTATGCTGTTTTCAGCCATTGAAGCCTTGGGGGAAAAAAGGACAGGCATAATGTAAGAATGAGGAAGAGGAGCTACGGTGATCTACTTTATATATTACATGAGTAATACTGGTGTAGATGCTATATAACACATCAGTATTATAGGATAGGCATCTGGGTGATGGGGTAGGCAATATTAAAAAAACCATCTCATGATTTTTCAGGACATTTCTACCCAATATCATCATATAAAGGCTTCCCCAGACACTGCTAATAAAACATCAGTGTTGTCTTTAAAAACCATAGCTATGAATAACACTTTATAACACAATGTTCATATTTCTCTCGTTCCAGATGCAGAAAGTATTCTAAATTGCTTATGCCTAAGTAAATGGAAAATACCTGTTTTTCACTTCAAACTTTGGATAATAACCTAAGCTTGGATAATGAAATTTTAAAATATACCAATTTTCCAGAACATTTCAGGGAGATTCAGTGCTGAGTAGGTACCAACCCTTTTTGGTAGAAGCAAATTATTTGGTAAGACTGTTTAAAATTATAACACAATCTTAAAAAGTAAGATTAATAATAATAAATTGGGAAACTTTTAAAACTGTGATTCTAACAGAATTAATTCGATTTGGCATCTAGGTATTGTGGTGATATTGTATCGGCTGGTCCCTGGTGATTTCCATCCCTAGTATATACAGGGGCTCACCAACTAATCAGTTTAGGTTTAGCTGCCTAATTGAACACATCAGAGATGGCATCAAGAAGCTGTGAGCATGTGTATGTGGCCAATTTATCAATACAAAAGCAAAAAGGTACTCTGTGACAGCATGTGCTAAAATGTATAAAGCCTGCAAGGCATATTTCAGCATATTGATCTCTAACATCATGTGAGACTATATTACCGGGCTGATATGTTAAAAGTGATTACTATTACTATTAATGTTACTTGAAAAACTATTTTGTAAACATATTTGTTCTTTTTTGTATAACATATGTTGTGTGATTCAATATCTTGTTTTATACAGAACGTATGCAAATAAAAATATTTTAAAAACGGCTTGTTATTTTTTTTATTTCTAAATATCACTATCCGCATCACAAAAGCTAAATTTGAAGGCAATATAATGATGGGCATTTTAATTTGTTAATAATAATAATAATAATAATAAGAAGAAGAAGAAGAAGAATCATAATAATACTTTTACCACATAAGCTTTTAAAAAGTAACACGCTATCCAGGAACAAAATGGTGTTATATAGTGTAATTAGTTTGATGCTTTATATTTATAAACAAATTAACATTAAATAAAAAAACGATATTTATATTTTTATTCAATTTTTAAACATTTAAACTAAAATTTTATTTAAAAATAAACCCATAATATTTCAGCAAAATGCATCATGCTTTATTACTATATTGATCCTAATATCGCTCAGCCCTATTGTGAGATTTACCTGAAAGCTAGCTGGGAGGACAGGACCGTATCCCAAACTTGTCTGAATGTTTTTCACTAGAGAAGGACTCCTGTAAAAACAGAGAACTCTTTAAAAGAGATAAACTCATAAAAGTCACCTACACATGAGTGTGAACATGCAGCTGTTGATAAATCACTCACACCAAGGTTGCCAATGACTGACTCACAGTAGTACTTGAACTGTATGTAGATTCATGACTACTTAAGACTCACATTAAGACAGCAATGCCCAATAAAAGTAACACAAAATCAATACCCACAAATGTATTGCTGCTCTATTTATGTGACTGATTTCAACAGATTTATGCATTGCAGATTACACTCATTTAGCCTGGTAAATCATTTCAGAGAAGAAGGAGACATTGTCAAAAATGTGACGAATGCAAGGCTACACACAGGATGAGCATGTGGCACATTTAAGCAAAGCATGAAGGGATATTGTTGGAAGGAGGAGGGTGGGGGAGGGAAGGGGAAATCCTTACTGTACAAGTAGCTCATCGTAGTCGTTGTCGACAACGTGCTTCCGGGGGCGACCTCGCTGAATGTGGCGGCCCCTTTTAAACTCTTCGTTGTCTACAGTCCAAAAGGACCCAAAGTCATCCTCGACTCGTACAAAGCACTTGTGCAGGGAGAGGTTAGTGCGCACCGCACCCTGGAAAGGGGAGGAGGCACCGAAGGGAGGTAGGGGAGAAGGAGCAGCCAGGGCAGATGCAAATGATCAGACAGACAGACAGACGGACAGACAGACAGACAGACAGAAAATGGTCAGGTGAGAAGATTAGAGAATGCATGACGAAAGACAAGACATTGTGGGTCCCAGCAAGCAGCTGCAGGGTTATAGAGATGCACAGCGAAGCTAGCAGTAAGTCAGTTCAGCAGCTCAGCACACAAGATGATGATGATGATGATGATGATACCATTCCCATCAATCAACACCATGAGACAGAAGGATTGGCCGTGCAGGGGAGAGCGGGGTTTGGACCTACCCGCTGATCTTTTGTGGCCTTCTCTTTTGGAACTCTAGCTCATCAACAGTCCATACCGCCCCTTTAACGTTTTCTACTCGCACAAAACACTTGTGAAGACTAAGGTTATGCCGGACTGCGTTCTGCAGTTGGTGTGAAAGAAAAGAAAAAAAAAATCTATCAGCACAAAGAGAAATTAGCCAAATGTAGAGACATACACTGCAATGTTGCAAAATACACTACACAGGCTAAGGTTGCAAAATTGCACTCTAAAGTTCTCATCTGTCAAAGTTAGAAATATGACTTCCAAACTTTAAAAAAATACAAAGGAACCAGTCATCAGGGTGCCAACTATAATGGACCTCCTTAGAAGGCAAACAAAATTCCAGTGTGCAAAAACATTTAATCAAATAAACACAACTTTTTGGCCTCGTCACTTTGAGCTGTGCTTTCAGCCACATTACAGAACAATGAAGGGAAACCACACAGTTATAACATGCTTTACCGTGTTCATAATTTACCTTTTCATCAGGCCCATTTGTACAGTACACAGCCAATATTTACTAAATAAAGAGCTCAGTGACAAATGGCTTCGCATGGCAGGGCTGTCAGCACTGTGCTTTATCATTTGCTTGTGGTAAAAGTAGGAGATAGTTGATCGTTTCCTGCCTTGATGCAAAGCGGAAACTCTAATGCTTGAGCACTAAAAACATAAAGCCAATAAACAAAAAACAAAAACAAAAAAAAACCCAGAACTGACTAAGGATTCCCTGAAAGCTGGTGAAGTGTCCAGAACAAATGTAAAAATATGTTTAAATAGAAACCCTCTCCAGGCACCTTCTGAGGATCGTTAAGCTAAATTATATTTGCGTTCGCGAAAACACATTTTTCCCCTAAGGATAAAAAGCCAAATGGAAACAGCAGAGCTCATTGTTTTGGTAAAGTGACTGAAACGCAATGAAAGGTTTCAGATAATCTAATGGTTAGAACCTATTAGCCTTTAAGTATATTATTTATCTTGTGATCTTTCCTCGGTGTGACTGTTTCAGTGTAAGAGCTGGCAGTTATAACGACAAAGTGCCTCCATGGCAGAGCCGTCAGGGAGCGCTGGAGCACGGATTGAAAGAGGTCAAAGCTACTGTCACAACCAGTCCTTCTCACACGTTCAAGTTTCATTCACTTTCTATCTTAATTTCATATCCTGTTTCTTTATCTCCTTTTGCCTTTATTCTGTCCATATCTGTGTGCATACAGATACCGCATATGCTGCATTTTCCACACCCACACAAAATGAACTTAATGAACTTAACCTTTGAACAATTAACCCCTGAATTTGGAATTGTCCTTCTTTCCATAACTATACTCAAAAATTTGGACATAATGAAATACTTAAAGTACATTTTATCAGACCATAACCTGAGAGCGGAATAAGAGATTACCTTCCAGGTAGCTGCATTCCGCCTGAAATACGCAAACATTCGTGTGAACCAGTTGTATATCTCGTTTAGTGTTAGCTGTTTTTCTGGTGACTCAATTATCGCCTGGAAAAAAAAAAGAACACACACACACACACAAATGCTGATAAGCACGATTTGTTTTCCATTTCCTTTACAGGCGTGGATTTAAACAAAGGGAGATGCGTGTCCCTTTAATGGAGCATGTAAAACAGTCCTCTACTGCTCCACTCTCTGCTACTTTGTTTACCGAATGCTTCTGGTGCTGCCTCATTCAAATGCATCCATTTGAATACACCCTTTCCCGCTAAGCAACTAGAAAACTATTTTACTGGGGACAGATTACAGGGCGCCAATTATCGCCCTGCCCAGATTAATGCTTGTGCAATGGCAGATTAGCGTCTGGCTCTGATAATTGACTGGGCATCTTAAAGATTTTCCATCCCCGCTGTTGTGGGAAATGAATTTCCTAATAATCACATAGGCTGTGATGCTTCATCAAAAGCAATTGTTATACTGTATATGAGCTTCTATTTTTTTTCCCCTTTTACACACCCTGCTCTCAGACACCATTGTGCTCAGTGCAGATGGGTCGAAATTGTATTTGAAATTTTAACAGCATTTGTTGGAAGGAGAAAAACAGGGAACAAATGTGTCCATGCCGAAAATAGCATGCAGATGGATTCTAGACAAATGCATTTGTAGAGTAAGGCTGAATTAAATCAGAAGAGCAGATATGCTATGGTGTACATTGTGCAACACGCTCTTACCTGGCGTATTAATGATGCGTATGTGAAAGGTGGACGCACGTCTGTGTTCATGTAGAACTCCTTGTTTTGGCCTATATCTGTTACAGAGATGCATTGAGAAATATATATACACACAATTCACACCACCACCAATATAACAGTTCGAAAACCAATACATATACAAAAGCTGAGTAGTTTTAAAACAATACTAATACTTTAAATGCTAATAAAGAACTATACAGTGCAAGCCACACGCCCTGTGTGTAAATGATCAGTGAGCTACCTGGCGATATGGGCATGCTGTATTTGTCTGAGTAGCGCCGGCGGATGGGTCCGACGCTGTGCAGGCTGGTGGGTGTGATGACCGAGTGGGTTTGGGAGAGCGGTGTAAGCGGAGTGGTGGGTGTGGTTGGGGTTTGAGGCAGGCTGAGGGGGGGCGATGCTCCGGGAGCTGTCTTGGACAGTGTGGCATTGGAAACCAGGTTGAGCTGTAAGGCACAAAAAAAAAGAAGGATTGGACTGATGCGTTAATCACTGCCTGCCTAATTGCACTTACACCCTTGGATCAACCTCTGGAGCACTTAGGTGTCTGGGTGGCACATTGGTTCACAAATGTTAGTAAAGACAAACAGCCTTATTCCACCTCTGCCATTTTTCATCTTTCCGGCTGTGAACCAGACATACATTCAGTGTTTTACTCTGTCTTAGAGATTCATTTCCCCCCCCTTCTTCATTCAAGTTGTCCTTTTGAATCTTACCATCTGACAGCGTTTGTTTTCCCACAACTGAGAGGCGTCTAATAAGCTAAAGATGAAGAGGCCAAACTGAACTAATTATAGGCTGCATCTGTATTAGAAGCATCCTAATTAGTGGCTACTTATGGAGGGGATATCATGATTAAATTGTGTATTCGAGTGACCCTCAGCATGAACGGGCTGGCTAAAAGATAGGTGGAGAACGTTCTGGAGAAAGAGGGGCCGTTCCCCTTTTTTATGCAGTAGAAACAAAAGATTTATAAAGAGGTATTAAGTAATAATGACTATAATAAACTAATTAAGCAGGGAGCTCTAAGTGGTGAAGAGAATCTCCTGGCAGCTGTGCTCCTCTTTCACTAGAGTGGAAAATGCAAGCCTGACCTGCTGCTCTTGTTATTAATCTGTGTGTGTGCGCGTGTGTCTAGTGTGTGCAGTGCAGCTGATGACACAAATACATATTTCCACACCAAACTGTTTTAATTGCTAATTTGCCAAAGGAGGCCATGGTTTTAAATTAAACATGATTACTGTGTGGTGTGTGATGAGGAAAGGGAAGAAAGGCAGAGAGAGAGAAAAAAAATCCCCTGATTTTCAGTTGTCTGGGTCATAAATGGTTGCATTTGTGCTAACAAATTAATGAAATGTCAACCCTGTCAATTGCTTTCACATATCAGATGTCAGAATTTTTACAATGTGATGCTGTCATTGTGAATGAGGGGCAAGGCAGGTTAACGCCAACAGACAGTGGTTTATACATCCCAGTGTCTACCCCGCTGCTCCAAATCTACCCCTCCTGCCTCATCTCCACCGCCTACCTTCAGCACACACATCTAGCACAATTATCCCACAGCCTATTAACACTCATTATTATACTGATGTGCCACTTGATGGACACGTATATAATAAAGAAATTCAGATGGCTGTCGCAGGCCAGCTTCCCTATGGCTGCTTCTGTGCCTGTACTAATTTACAGTGCAGGAAGGGGAAAGGGTTATTTTGCTGTTGAAATGACGGGACGTTGTTCATTTGCACTGATACTGTATGTGCAGCCACATCAAGAAAAGAAATTCAACTGGTAGTTGTATGTAACTGACAAATTACTGTTCATGGTTACAAGTAATAAGAAAGATTTATTGTAGGAGAAAAAAACATATATTTTCCCCCCATTATTTACATACACACACTCACACACACAGAGATTTGTATATATATGCTGTACAAATAATTTTGCACTGTTCTTTGTGAATCTTGTGTCTAAGAATAGATCTTTATAGCTTGTATGTCATTGCCTATTCCCTTGTTTTCTATCTTGAAGATGCCTGACAATAGGCCGGACAGATGTGCCACTTTCCAACACACTCCTAAAATGAGACCTCAGACAGAAAGCAATTAGGTGGTCATTTGTAATTTAATTATATTGCCTTTAACTCATCAAGCTACTACAAAACAAACATACAAACATACCAACTAAGCAAAATTCTCTTAATTATGGATCATGGAAAGGTCACTTTTTTTTTTAAAATAAAAATGTGTGTACTTATCGTAAAAACACACAGATACACCAATAAACAGGCTTAGAGACATTTCCCTACATATCACCGATCTACTCATAAGCAAGTCTCTTATCAGTATAACGGGATGTGGCAATCAGCTAACAACGCTATCGGTATCCCAGACCACATTTCTTTCACCGTGTGTCCGGGCATCTGCTAATCAATCAATGTGGCAGCAATGCAATGCAAAAACTCATGCAAAACTTTACAACTGTACAACTGTAGTGAGCAGAAAAGCATCAGGATGCACATTTACATACAGAGTGCTTAGTCAGTCTCCTGTCCTCGGCTGAGAAAAGAGGTCTGTAATGTGATCTTATACTCTTGTAGTACATTCGCCTCAAGGTTTGATACATTCTGTGATGGTTTTCCCCTTTGATTAGTCAACAGAATCAATCATACACAAAAAATGTTTAAAAACATCTTTTTTTTTTTTGCTTTCTCCAAAAACACATGTGATAATGTCACCAACTAATTTACAATTACATCTGTTATAATAAAATTTTGGTCAGTAATTTTAGTCAACTAATTATAAATAATACAGTGATTATTTGTTATTCCTCTATTGCCATGTGATTGGCAGATTGGATATTTGCAATAGGAAATGTACTTAAGTACATATTTCATGCACCTGTACTTTACATGAGCATTTTATTAATTAGTGGATACTTTTACTCCATTAAATCCTACAACAAATCTCTGTACTTTCTACTTTGCTACATTTGAGTATAGTATAGGGCTACATAATTATACAGTAGCAGTGTGTAGCGTTTGAAGTGGTAATATCTCCACCTGCTGACTATTACATATAATTGGGTGATTTACCTTCCCTCTGTATAACATTCAATTATGTATGTAGCAGGTGTTTGAAAGCAGAAGTGGGGTCGGTTTCGGACAGCGACTAAAACAATGTGTTCCATTTTTGGAAGCAGAGAGAGGACTCTTGCTTACTATGACCTAATGGCTATAGTGAGCCATGAAGCTCGGTAGTTTTGATACTTAATTAATTTATACTTTAACTGTTTTGTAATATTTTACCTGAGATATCTCTACTAACAAGTACTCAAGTACAGGGTTATTGTACTCTGTCTACCACTATTAGTGATCAATAGCGCAGGTATGCCTGTTTAAGTTGGGGTGAGTGCATATACATAACATTAGTGTTTAATGCTTTTACAAATCTTGCACTAGTCTAGAGTCACTGAGTGTTTCTAGTAGTAAGTAGGACTCACTACTCAACACTACTGAAAGGCAAGAGAAATTCAGCATGCTAGTAAACTTTGAAGGCTTCATAAATATTATGCTAGTTTCAGCAAAGCAAGACATATTTTTTTAGTTATGACTGTATGATTTGAACTTTACCTTTAGAAGAAAAAATATCCATTAAAAAAAATCAGTTACATTCAAGGATTTCTATTTATACCTGCTCTGCATTATCTTTTGACTTTAGAAGAGATGTCGCACTGATGAAAATGCAATTTACTTTCCAATTAACGAAGGACATGATGAAGAAGATAAACAAGGAAACAAGCGGGAGGGTTGTTACTTACGGGCTGTGGGGTGGGTTTAGGCTCTGTGGACTTGACATGTAGGTGGGTCATCATGGCTTGCAGTCGTTCTTTGTCTTTTGCTAACTGTAATGAAGAAAATACAGAAAAGACATTAATTTGAAGTACAAACAAGCGACCGTTTACAAAAAGCTCTTTTTTTCTCTCTCTTTATTTTTTTATTTGTTCCACACAAAAAAAAATAAAAATCCTTAAGACAAGATAACCATGTGTCAGGTTTGCACATACAGCCTGCATACTTTCCTCTGTCTTTAAATACAGAATAATGGCCTATCACAGAAATCCTCATAATCAAAAATATAGTTACTGAAATGACCAATCACCCAAATGGCTCTTCTCTGACCACTGTGTTGTTGTCTTCCAATCTTATAATGGACACCTGTATGTTTTATGGAAGTAGAAAGACCTGCAACAGCTAAGCACTGTCTGTGACACACCCGTAAACAAACTACAGCTTTTCTCTTCTTTTCTGTGAACGCTTGACGATGTTTGAACTGCTGTGCGGGGAGCTTTGAATAGGCCGCATTGCTGGGTAAGCACGGATAAACAGACACAAAGTGTACGAACGCAATGATGAATCGACTGATTGTTCTGTGTTTTATTCGCTTTGATGCCTATGGGGGGGATGTGTTAGGAGCTGCACTGCTCTTATGTTCCAGGGTTGTGTCAGTCCCTCGTTCTTGCTAATCTGCTCTAATGGAACATCACCTTCTCGTCCCTGAATACATGCATAACTAATATCCTTATGCATATACATTAGCTGCCGTTACAACTGCTGGTAAAAAAAAAAAGAAAAAAGAAAAAAAAAAAACACTCAACGTATGTATTAATCAGCAGAAGTGGTATTTACTGAAGAGATGCTTAAAATGCGTGTTTTTCCATAAAAACCGAGCATTATTAATAGCATGGCCATCACTGAATGTTTTATTGGGCCACCAAATAGTTAAAAGTCATAAATGACTTTAAAACCCAGTAAAATTCAAAATGTAATTATCTTTGGACCAAGGCCCCAGGCTTCCCATATATCTTTGGCTGGCTGTCATGCATACATAACACATTTTTAATGACTGGTTACTCACAAATGTACAAAATAATTTCATTTTTGTTTCCTGCACTTTCCCTCCCCACATCTCTGAGCCACTGGTCAGAGAGAATGAGAGATTGGGGTGGTGGGGGGCAGGGAGGAGGCCGACGGAGATGAGAGAAAGTGGCAGGGTACCTGCAGTTCCAGCTGCTGCACTACTTGCATCTGTACCCGGCACTGGGCCGTACTCCGGTCGTCTAACGCATGCTCGTTATTCAGATGCCTAGGGAGAGAGACAGAGAGAGACAGAGAGAGAGAGAGAAGCATGACATTTTACAGTTGACTATTAAACATTTGATAAAACTTTCGTAGTGAAATAGTGAATTACATTTTTCACATGCTCCATGGTACAATCATTAGTAAAGACAAAATGGACCAGAGTAAACGCATACTAAAATGATGGAACATAAAAAAAAAATAAATGTGTGAAATTTTCAAATCCAAATAAGTTTGCTCACACATTAAAAAAAGTAGCACAGGACATTTTTATGCAGTGACCTTATCTATTCTCTGAGAAAATACAGACTCTGAATCTTGCTGTCCTCCAACACTCATCGCCTTTTCAAAATGTAAATGGAATCTACTTAGTTTGGGTGTTTTTTTCCAGTTAATTATGTCATTGAGATGAAGAGGAACCAAATGAAGCTAGGAGAAAAAGCCAAAGGACAACAAGGAGAAAAGAGATGAAATCTGTAATAAACTTGAATTATGAATATAATTACACATGATTATTTTATACTGCCAAGATCTTCTTCTACTCCAGACACCCCCACTACCCCCCACATTTATAACTAATCTAAATAAGTAGCCGGCCCCACCAAGTCCTTCGCTTTCCTCCTTTTTTGTGGTGATTTATATAAAATGAGGAGATAAGGTTTTTTGCCAGTGAAGGAAATATGATTGGAGGATTTTTATCAGGCTCTGCATGAATTACAGGTTGGAAAAAAAAAATGCTTATGCAGGGGCATTTCATTAATCATTTAATCATAAGCCGGGCAGGATGTTTGAACCGATTTCACAAATACCCTTTCGTTTCGCTACTTCATTATGCCCGCTAATGGATCCAATATATTATATATATCATAAATTATATCACATCGCTGCTGACCATGTAGGTCACTATCACCAGATGGGGCTCGCGGAGCTGAACAGCGGCGATGTTGGAGGGAAAGGAACCACAATTCACATGTCGGGCTCTGTCTTCTTTTCCAGTGCACCCATTCTTGGCATTTATTGTTAATCTGAAGAGCAGGAACGATGGCCACAACCAAAGCGGAGATGGCTCAATCGATCTCAAAGCTGGCAGGGACAAGTTGGTAGTGTCACTGCTGCAGATGTTATACAAATCCCTTTCCCTGTTTAGACTCCTTAACACATAAGTAAAGGTTTAAACCCAGTGGGGTCGGAGTGAGCTTGCAGTTGATTGTTTTTCAGTAACAGGACATCTCAAAGTGATTTGTGCCTTTTATAACATTGAGATTTAAATCCTGTCAAACTTTTTATTCGTTTATAACTTCAGAAATAAACAAGAGACAAGACAGTTACTTATATTAGCAACATAACAGCAGCTATAATTCAGAGATCGCTCACCGGCCTGTCTTTTTTTCTTTCTGTTGAACTTTTATAAATGATAAATAAATGCCACCTTATGACTCTTTGATAAAATTAATTTTTAAACTTAGCTTAATGTAGATTGTCCTCATTACAAGTCTCTGTGTATTCACTGTTAATATATAAATGATAACATATTAAAGCAAGTGCATTAATATAAACCTAGTATGTAAATTATAACCAGCACAACTGTCAGCACTAACCAGCACTACTGATTTCTTCCTGTAAAAGAAAACTCATCATTTCTGACCAAATCAGATTCAAGAATTCAACAGCTATATACAGTATGGAGTTATAATAGAAAAGATATAAACAAGAAGTGGTTGTTGTTTGTTCTTGCTTTTTGCATATTTTTTTAAAACTATGCAGGTAAGGTTTTTTTCTTTAAACATCCATCCAAAAATCACACCTTAAAAAGCGAGACGGAGCAACGTGACACGCTTGCGAATCCGCAGTTCATAAAAGAAGAAGCGGCGTCTCCTCTCCCTTTCATCCTTTGTTACACTGGATGATTCCCCCCCCCCTCCTCCTCCCCCTTCCTCTTTCCCTTCTAATGACATGTAGAGTAAGAGTGCATAATTAATAGGAAATGAAATATTCAAATGGCCCTTAAATCAGCCTCTCAGAAGAGCGTCTGGACACGAGGAAATCTACGTGCACAATTGACAGCGGGAGGGACTACCAGCGTTGGCATGTGTCACTTTCCGGACCTCGAGCGCAGGAGTTTTTATAAAGCTTCCTGGCAGGATGACAGTCTCTAATGTAAATTGCCACAATAAAACAAGTTAAATAGACATTGCTTAAACAGTCAGCATTTTATATGTCATTGAGACAGCCTGTCCTCTTATTGCATGCTTGATAATATAGTGAAGGAGCGTTGGTGTAAGCCACACGGAGGGAACAGCTATCACAACAATCTCTGGGCAAACTAGAGATAACTTTCATTGTTTGTTGTACCTATGGACGTGTAGACATTTACTTTTGCAAATACAGTATGTCCTCCAGGAAGAAGAGAAAAAACAACAACAACGTAGGTCACGTAATCATTTATTTAGCCATATTTTATTTGACAATAAGACTAAGAATTTGTGTTGTTTGGATGGGTTTGTGTTGTCTGTAACTGCTTCTCAGAATTGAGTAAATATCCTTTGTGTGCTTGAGGGTAAGAAAGCCTTCACGCTCTATTACTATATTAAAATGTATGTTGAATGAATCTATTTTTTATGCAAACTACCAAGTTCTTTAGTAAATATATCAGGTCTAAAGTCAACATAGATTCTGAGAAACGTGAATAACGTGCAGAGCTCCTTGTCTGCCTCATTGTTTTAATATAAAATGCTAGGACGATGACAAAAATAAAAATAAAATAAAACTGTTCTCAAATATTAATTCAGGATACCTTCATACTTAAAATAATGGAATGATATTTAAAATAATCACCCAGGAGAGCATAACGATGATCACTTGAATTCACGTACGATCTCGAGGTTGTATGAAATATTTAAAGGAATCTATTCATTCATATAAAAAGTTTACCAAGTATGAGGCTTGTACTCTCTTTACAAAAGAGCTCCTTACTCCTTGTAAAAACGTTTCGTGCTGTTCCCCAAAACGTGCAGCCCACCTCTCCCTCCAAGCCTTCCTCTCCCAAACAGGAATTAGTCTTTTCATTTGTTTTATTTATTGTGACAGCACAACCAGGTATGCGATATTTTCTCGCACAGACAGAATAAATAACCTCTGGGTTTAAAACAACACCTTGGCCCAATGCTGGTTGTTGCTGTTGGCACAATCTGCAGAGATCTGCTCGCTGTTAGTGCGCCGCTGCTTTTTTTCCCACCGCGCTCACATACACAGGTTCTGCTGACTAAATGCTTCTGCCTTCTTGCTCCTCGTTCTATCTCTTTCAGGTCAAAGAAGCTTTTCAGTGCCTCTTATCGTCTGACCTGATGTGGTGCTCATCTTTTTTTTTTTTTTGTGGTTTTTATTTGCGATTCTTCTGGGCCGTCGAGAAGCAGACTGGAGGAGGCGCATGTGGTAACGTTTAACGGCGTCAAGCGCTAACACCTCCTCTCCGCCGGGTGAACCTTCACCCTGCCTCGCTTTAAACAAAGACAGCTTTTGTGGTGCCTCTACAAGTGTTTTCTTAACATGTTCCAAGCAGTTTAGGGCAAGCAAGTAAAGTAAACAAGATGTTGCCATGATAAAAACACTTGTGAAAACACTGCAGAGTGCACTTGGGTCCTTTTTAAGGAGAGGGATTTTTTTTTTCTTCTTCTTTCCTTCGCCGAGCTCTCAGATGCTAATTCCAGTCATTTTTGTAAACAAATGATGGAGCTATGAACTAAGCCACAGAGAAGGGGGGAGGAGGAAGAAGTGGAATGGATTAAGCAGGACACTCCGAAGCCTGCTGCAACACATGAGAAACAGGCGCTCGCCTTCCTGTTTAGATATTTGCCGTGTGAAAGCACACGTTCCTTTATACTTACGGCTTGAAAGAGTGCAAACATACTCATTATCACTTTCTTTTGCAGGCTAACGGAAGACAAGAGGAAGATTACGATGTTATCTGCAGTGTGATCAGGAGAAACGGTTACAGCTCCATGCACTGTACTTTTAAACAGCTCCTTTTAATGAACTTCACTAAGTGGCAGAATCTGACTCTGAAACATGTACAGTGTAAAACACTTAAAGGGGCATGGAAGGAAAAAGAAGGAGGAGAAGGAGGAGGACAGCAGCCATGGACTTACACCTCCCTGTGGAACTTTACATGCTTTTTTTAAATTTTTTATAATGTGGCTTGATGCATAATCCTTAATGTGCTGTTAATATGATGCCTGTTCTCTTTTACATTATGCCACTACTAGTGCCGAGTACTAAAATCACTACTAAAATCTCTCTCTCTCTCTCTATGGGTGTGTGTACTGTATGTCTCACATGACATGCTTGGAGCGCACGGCCTTAGCATAAGGGCAGAAGGTAAAAGAGACAGCTGTGGTAGACGTTTGTGTCATCGGCGTGCTAGGACTTGAGCTGCTAAGCTGTAGGATTCGTGTGCTAACAGATTGCCACTATAATCGGCGTTGACTCGCTTTGTTCTGCTGAAACCTGTGTACACAGTTCTTACATTCACTTAAGTGTGATCTTGTCTCACTTTAACAATCAGTTGTAAGTGTAAGAAAAAAAAAAAAAAGCAGAAGAAGGAAACAGAGGGCCTCTTTCTCTGTCCGCTCAGCAAAGACAAGGGCAAACCTGCAGCGCTCTTGTGGTGCGGCCTGCTGCAGATAAACATGCCTCTCTTGTTTGTTTGGGACAAAGTGGTAGAAATCACCATGGGAACAGCACTTATCGCATACACACACACACACGGAGGGTCCACCTGTAGCGTGGCTGAATAGCTAAATGAAAGGGGGGGCGCAGGAGAAAGGAGAGGTGCTATTGAAGCGCACAGTGTACTAGTGCGATACTGGCTTCACCTTCAGAACTTTTGAAGACGTGTGTGTGCACGTGTGTGTTCATGTTAGAGCAAAGACTTCATCCTTACTTGAGGAAATACTGGAAGTCGTCGAACACTGCTTCACATCCCGGCCATTTACACACGCCGTGTGCGTAGAGAGGGTGACTGTGGTGCGCGTGATCATCCAGTGCCGAGCTGCAGACAGACAAACACTTCGAAATTAATAACAATATCACAGATTCAGACAATGAGACATCAGTCTGTAGTCATGTCTGCATATCCATACAATGCAATTAAAAGTTTTTGTTGGTACTATTAGTTTCTGGTCACACTGTGTGCGCAGATACACACTTCGGTGCCCCAGCACTGACTTGAACATGGAGCCTGACCTCCAGAGGAAATGTACAATCATGTGATCCTGGCTTTCTGACCAGATGCAACCTGTGGCCTATCAGGGACTCCGAGTCAATCAATAGCTAATTCTGGCTCTCTGCTGATGCGCATGGTAGCGTGCTTTGATAGGGCCAGCGAGGAGCCCTCAGAAACAGCGTGTCCTTTCAGCTCTGACTGCTGAACCATGATCCCTCCATCCACCTGGAGCAGCCTGCCTTTCCCACAACAGGAAGCGTCCCAATCCAGCTGGCCAGCGCCCACCGAGTGCAAACAGTAAACACGCTCCACCTGCTATCAATTTATCTGCCCGCTGAGAGACGGCAACGACCTGGCTGTGCGAGAGAAAACTCAACACTAATTTTCCTCTACTGAAATATTTCTGAGAGAGCCGTATGAATTGTGTCTGCCAGGAATGTAGAATATGTGACTATTACTAAAACCAGCTTACACCATGTTAAACCACAGCGCTGCTGAATTCATGAATCGTGTCGGTCAAAAGATGATAAATCTTCTAATTTCCCGATAGAGCATGGCTCTCATAACAGGTCAGGCTGTAAAATAAACATAAATGATATGCTCGCATTAATGCACCTATTCCCATGTTATCTGATTAATTTGGTTATTTACTCTGATTAATATGCTGGATGGTTTGCATAATCTACACATCATCTATTGTGTTATGGATGTGACATTAAACGGCCAAACCTTTATGAGGGAGTAGAGGTTTTCTACAAACTGTGAATTTTAAAGCTAATCGCTGAAATCATTACAATTGTACCATGAAAGAGACTTGAATAAACATAAAAAGGCTAGGTTTGAAAATGTTCGTCATTTTTTTGAAAAAAAAAAAAAAATTATAATTAAGTAAAAAAAAAAAAAAAAAACACTTTTAAAAGTAAACAAACAAGCAATTTTTAAAAAGTTGAATAAAGTGGTAACTTCATTCTCTTATTATTGACCATAACAATCAGTTTTATAATTTATGAAATCGAGCAGACCTAGCATAAATGTTAATAATAATAATAATAATAATAATAAAAAAAGCATTTTATTTATACAGCACTTTTAAAGACACTCAAAGCGACTTTACATGCATCACTACTACAATAACACTAAACTACGCTGAATTCAACAGTGAACAAGAAGTTAAAACACAGTTAAACATGGCAGTGCAAGCTGATTAAGGAAAACATCCTGGGAAACATCTTTTCATTGGTTCTCGCCTTCCAAAGCTGATTCTTACAATACCGCCGGCCTTCTATAGCAAAAATAATTTGTGGTGAAACAGTAACAGATAAACTGTCAAGCGACACATCAGAAAACCAAGCCACTGAGCAGGAATTTTCTTTATCATCTGTTTGAGCCATCAGTGTAACATCATCTCTCAGCAAACCACATCCCTTCACTAATCAGTGCAACAGCCTTCGACAACATGCACGCAAGTTTTCTTTTCCCATCTTTCTAATAACTACTAACTATCGTTCAAAAATGATTGCATTCTCCAGCTGTATTCTTCCTCCCTAAGACAAACCAATAAACCCAGCTTCAGCTAACGACAGAGTTTTAATACTATCTTGTATAATTAGCTACTTGCGTAAGAGTTAACAAGCAATAATTGAAGCATTTAGGAATGTTTTTAGCCTACTTCTTATCCTTTAACAGAAATCAGAAATATGTCCGTTTTTAAATTCAATGATGAATTATGCATACACATTAAGACCTCAGTTTTGATATGGCTAATAAATAGACAGCGCGAGATATATTCTAATGACTTTTTAACAAGGACCAGGGAAAAGTCCATCTGGCGCACATAGAGGCGATTTTTAATTTAAAGACACCCTCGTTTTTAATTCTCCTTCGCATGTTGCTTAATTTAGCACTAAAACCATATTGAACAGCAGAGTGCTTCAGGACTTGATGACAAAAGTGGTTTGTGTTAAGTAACTAAATTGTGGGAAATGGCAGAATTTAAAGAGCGGAACATTAGGGGTAATAGAGGACTGGGAATTTTGGGATTAGGGGAGGGTCCTCGCAATGACGACCCCGTTTCAGTCCAGCAGTCTAAAAGCAGCCCTCGCACCGCTTCAGCTGTGTTAAATTTGACTTGTCTCCAGGCAGGTCTATTATAGTCAAGCAGCCTCGGGGACACAACGACACGACCTCTAACGAGCTTTTTACTTCCGTGTGGCAAATCACGTCATCTGCTTACTGCTTACACCGTGGGTCAAAAAGACACCCAGTGAAGTGAAGCAGATTTCAGGCAGCATGCTGAAGCTACGGTCGAACATGAGCCGAGCTTAAACGCACTTCCGACATGTGTGAAATTCAAGGATGCGTAAATGTCTAAACGCTTACCGTATAAAATGTTGCCGGGTCACGTTACATTATGGTAAATCAATAAAGTAACACAGCTCATGCTATGCTTATAGGTTTATTACTTATAAAAAAGACAGCAGTTGGAAACACCTTACAGTTACACCAGTGATACAGGATCTGGGGCTGAGCTTACACAAGAAATTGCTTTTAGTCAAAACATAATTTGTATCATTTTTTTCCAGGCGAGAAAAAAAATCCCACAAACCCCAATGAGCCCTTTATCCAATTCCCCCAACCCCCGACTCAATTCTCACTAAGACTCGCCCCTAAAATGATTTAATTATCATTTTCAGAGTGGAAGATCAATTAAAGGGGAGAGACGGCAGGGAAAAGGGGACTGCTATCTGATTATTTATCTCTTTAACAAATTCGCTGAGCTGCACGTCCCCTGAGCGTCCTTTTCCTGATGCATGCTGGGAGGGGAAAAAAAAAAGTAGAACAACAAGGGCAACACTTTTGTCTCAGTTTTGTCTCTCGGCTTTGGAATGTCCTCTTGAATTTCTTTCCCCAACCGTTCTCTTTCTAAATAAGATAAGCATCTCCGCGTAGGTTTGCACAGGTCCGTGCAGCTGTTGGCCCCTTATCGGAGTGCTGATGGGTCAGATGGACTGACACGTTGAAGGCTTTTATCATATTTGGGTGTGTGTGAGTGCCTCGTCTCCACGGCCGGCACCACTGGGAGAGCAGCGAGCCTGCTAAAAGCAGGAGCTGGCCGCATCTAAAACGTGTGCTGAGCGATTGGATTTCTTCTCCTTTCCTTTAAGACGGAAGTGAAAAGCAAGCGAACGACGCCTGTGGATGCACTTAAGGTTTTAGTTGCAGGCGTCGCAGTGACTGGCCAGATTTTTATATGACACATGAACCTAACTACATGGTACTTAACGGGCCGAGAGGAAAACGATCCGGGCAGGACTGGAGGGAGCAGGTCCATCAACTCAGTGCCTGCTGGCTGTTGCATGACAAAAAAAAAAAAAAAAAAAAAAACAATGTCAAAAGCTCATCAGGATGTAGAAGAGGACATATTTTTCTGTTTGTGAACAAGTCTTTATAAATCACCTGAACTAACTCCTACTGGGTTCAGCTAAGGTTTAAATAGTTTAAGATCTCAGTCTCACTGCCTAAAGTTAAAGCAGATGGAATAACTTGAAGCACTTGATTGCATCATTCCACACAAACAAACAAAATGCAACACACCGCCAAAGAGCAGAGGTACTGTAGTAATCCTGTTCTATAAATTGCCCTAACGAGTTTTAGTATGATCATGATGTTTTGTTAACGCCGTCTCTGCACGGTGCTCTCTTTGGACAGGAATGGTGAGCGAGCAAGTGCGGGAGACAAGCGAGAGAGCGATCACCTGCTCGCTCTTCTGACAGATCTGAGATGCTCGCTGCATATTCAGTCGGCAGAGCGCCTTCTTCATGCTGCCCTGCGCTAAACTGCTGTTGACGTCTTCTTTAATCTCAGACGGCACGTGTCGGGGAGAGAGAGAGAGAAAGAGAGAGAGAGAGAGTGAGCCTTTACTCCCGTCTTCTCCAATGCTTCAAAGAAGGCTCAGCTTCTAGAGCTCCTATAGCTTGTGAACAGCCTTTCTGTTCCCCCTATTTATTTATTTATTTGTTTGTTTGTTTATTGTGTGGGTAAAAAAAAAGAAAGAAAAAAAAGAATGCAAAAAAAAAGCAAGCTGTTGAATCTGATTGGTCAGATTGTGTTGATAGATTTTTTATAATAGCCCAACTCTGACTGTTGTGCTGACTGATATCCGAATTATTCATATCTATGTGCATTTCTGTAGTAATAACTATTTCACAAGTGGACATTTATAGAATCTAAGATTGATAATAAACTTATTAATAATTCACTGTTATACAAAAGGTATAATAGTGAAAGATATTTTGGGAGCTGTTTAACCTTTACAGAAGGAAGCTCGGTCATGGGCGATGCTTCAGAATACAGGGCTTCTCTGTAACTTGATGATATATATATATCATCATATATATATATATTTTTTAATTTTTTTATTTTTTTTAATCTTATGAACTTTAAGAGATAAAAAAAAGAGAGAGGTTAGTTTATAACTGCTACAATGTAAGCGATACCAGGAAGTAAAAAAAAGGTGACATCATAAATTCACAAATTAGGACTGGTAATCATTAAGTAAAGACCTACAGTATCTCTTGAATCAGGCCATGCTGCTGATTATTTTCCTATAACGACACACCTGTGCGCAGTAATGGCTGGTAAGTGAACACGTATGTTACTGTAGTGTGTTCCACCCATCTCTCTGTGTTCTGGACACTCCTGCTGCTCAACACACTGTGAAAATCCTTCTTATTCACTGCACACAAAAAATAAATGAGTCTACGAGGAAGTCTGGAGCCTCGGCCATTGTGACATTGCCTTCAGTTCCCTTCACTTAACCTGAAAATGGGATTGTGCGAACTTCCCGCTCATTTCAGCCAGGCCTGGATTTGAAGTATTAACTTGTGTTTTTCATTTGAATCACTTTCACAGGTTGTGAGCAGCCGAACATGAACATGTGTGTGTGTGTGTGTGTGTGTGTGAGAGAAAGAGCGAGGGAGCGAATGAGCTCACATTGCCTTGAGGCTTCTCACAAGCAGTTCAGGGATCAGGCCTCGGCAGATAAAAACAAGTGAATGTGTTACACGCCAAATTAATTTCTTCCTCAAAGACACAGCGACGCTTTTTCCAAATAAATCAGGATGTCAGGATGATGTCAAGCCTTTGCATAATGAACGTTTCCAACCTTCAGAAACGATGGCCTCCTGCTCCCTTACAGTGCTAAAATACAAAATAGATGCCAGTTTGTTGTTTTTTTTTATTCCTTGTCTCTTCTTATTTAACCTCTGATTTAACTTAAAGCTACAATTATGACAGTACCAGACCTGAAGTAATAAAAAAAAAGTGTTTTGAGGTTAATTTAAGTCTTACTTAACAAACAGAAGTCAGACCTCATGGCTGTGTATTCACAAGTACTTTGAGTCAAACACAAATAGTGAAGTCTATCGACGTAAGCTGGTAATTAATAAGGAAGTGGGCCTATTCCCATTGCTGTAATCTAGCTGCAGAAATAGCCACGGACTCCCAGGTGTTCGCCTTCCCTCCCTGAAGACTGAATTGGCCTGCAGAGCTTGTGCCCTTAATGAAAAGAGTGAGGTACTTACTAACGACAAATTAATAGTTACTAGGCCAAGCCTTATGGGTAGCTGTCCATCAAAATGCGCTTCCCCTGAAGACACTGCAATCTTGAATGGGGAAACAAGTAGAGTCTGTTTGCTTTAGTCAAAGATGACAGGAAAGAGGTGGCAAATGCTAATGTGTTTCCCTAACAAAAAAAAATATACCAAGAAAAAGAATAAAATGAAAAACGCCCACTGCCTCAAGAAGATATCTATCTATAACTCTGCTATTTTAGTCTGGCTTGGGTCAGGACACATGGCACCCAGATGTTTACACTGAACTTTGGGTTTTTTATTAAAGCCAGCTGTGAAAGACAGAACAGGTTATTAGCGTAAAGAGAAAAATAACCAGCTCAAGTAACTGTAACGTGTCTCGGTGGTAAACGTAAAGGTTGCAAGGCTCCTTAAGGGAAAAAAAAACAAAACAAAAACCACGCCTCTCATTACGACCGACAGTAATAAGCTCTTTTACCTCTCTCGCTTGAGCACGTGGCTGCTGTACTGGCCATTTGTCGTGACGTGCTGGTTGAGGAGGCTGCTTTTGGGAGGCACAGGGGAGGCGGAGGACAGGTCCAGTCCGCGGTGGCCGTTGTTGCTGGCGCTGTTCTCCTCCTTCACGTGCGTGCCCGTCACCTCTTTCCACAGCTGCTGCAGCTCAGCTGGAATCACGCCTGCCACAAAACAAATTGGATAATTAAATCAATTAATGGGCTAATCCACTTCCACTCATGCTGTAATTAAATAAAAAAAACAAGCGGCTGAGTAAACAAAGGAGCGTATTAATTAGGAATTGTTCCACTACAAGCGAGCGTCAGGAGATGCGCTCGTACCGTACACTCTCTCCCTCTCTCTATTTCACAGAGCGTGTTTGTGTATTCTTGTGCATTTCATGCTTAAAGTAAATAATTAACATACATACAAGGCGTGAAATCTAAATTATCTTCTGAGACACGGGAGCAAGTTCACAGTAGCACGTTTTTAACACGTTAAAACAATCGTTCACAGAAAAAAAAATGGAGAGAGCAGGAAAGCGGACAGTGAAAAAAAAGGCCCTGGGGTAATCTTCTGAAAAGCACGTTAATGTGCAAAATACTTAAAGCTCTGCACTGCCTAATTGACACACATACACATACACACACATAACTTAAACCGCATTTAAAAATGTCCCACTGATGTTCTATTTTTTGTCCTGACCAGCACACACACACACACACACACACACACACACAGCTCTTTGTACCATTAAATCGCTGCCCATGACCAAGTTAAATGTGACTGAACTGAGATGCCACATTAGCAATAGCTAGTGATTTTATATATATATATATGTATATATACACACACACATACATATGTTTGTACCAAGTACACACCCAGTGAGTGTGTGTACTTGGAGCTAAAAAAAAAAAAAGGGGCAAGATGATTTGCAGGACGAATCCATTGGCTAATAATTGAATCAATTTTCAAAATATATAGGAAGATGATTTACCCTTTGCTTATCTGAATTATTCGGTAAATTTTTATTTCCTGTCTTTAATCAACCTCTCTCTTTCTTGGCAGATGCCATAACTGTTCCCGTTTAACTGTGATACACGCACGGACCAGAAATGCTTAGTCTTAATTTATTCCTTTTGTGGCAAAATAACTGGCGAGTTGAAGACCCCAATGCGATCAGCAGAAAATATTTTGAATTTGATAAGCTACTAAAGATTTTAATTATGTCGGTAATGGAGAACAGTGGGCTAATGAGGCGAGGAAAGCTCTGGAGAGAGAGAGAGAGAGACAGAGAAACAGAGAGAGAGACAGAGACACTAAGAACTGTGAAATGAGTCTGAGAGTACTGCTGTAAATTCACTCGAGATCGTTTGCATATCAAAGAGCCAGCAGAAATGATTGCGGGACCAACCAATAACCTTTCCACGTTCTGAGAAACATCTTTGTGCTGCCGTGGATACCGGGTGTGTCCTTTTGCTGCGCTTCTTTTGCCACTCCAGCTCGGCCGTTATTCACGTGGTGCAACTGAGATGTTGTTGCGAATGTGCACATGCATCGCTTTTCATGATCGTGTTTGTCGATGTGTGTGTGTGTGTTTTTTCCCCCCATTCTTAGTGTTTGTAATAGATGATGGTGAAGGTAATCAGTAAGCGAAGGTCACAGCCATAGTGTGTGCTGGGTTTTGCCTGCACTTCGACAGCGTGGTGTGTATTTTTAGAGGATGTGCTTGACACTATGGGCCTCTTCTCCTGACCCCGCCTTCCCTCTTGCTACCCTTCTTTTTTTCTGTGTTTATTCCCCTTTTTTCAGTCAACCTGATCCATTTATAATTCCACCTGTGTATTAATCATCCAGTGTCTAAGCTTTTTTGGCATTGGCCAAATAATCTCATCCCAACCTCGGTTTGTGCGCAAAACCACCGCAACAATCTGATTAACCCCTTACCATTATTCAATAACCCAGTTCCTGAAGAATACATGGCATCCTGTATTTAATATAAACCCAGTTCCTGACCCTGAATTCATCTTTTTTTTTTTTTTTTTAGCTCCGGATTACTGTGTCTATGGTGGTTGGCCATTTTTCAGACTAACCTCTTCTCACTCCTTTTGCTCATTAGAGGCCAAAAGATACACAGCCCTCGTTTTAAAAAATGTATGTCCGCGCCAGGCTTGATTGATTACCAGTGGTGCGACTACATTTTTACCGCGGCAGGTAGCGGCGACGTGCCTGGGCGAGGGAGCACTGTTCCCTCTTTCAACCTTTCCTGTCCTTGTACCTCCCCATACTCCCTGTGACCCTGTTCAAGCGAGCAGAAAGTTGATTTAAGGATCATAACCGCATCAGTCGCCAACCATCATCATCATCGGCAAGGAAAAAAATGACCCGGTGGCTCTGGCTGTGTAAAGTGGCCGGCTGTGCCGTTTTTTTTTTTCAAAGTGCTACAGTGCTCTATTGGGGGCCCAATGTGACACAACTATTAGTTTGTTGTTCCATCAGGCGAAGACCTTCACCGCCTCCCCTCGCTTACGTGTCTCTGATCGCCGTGTCTTTCATATGCAGCCCTTAGGCCTAAAATATGTTCCTCTCTGAATGCTACAGGAGCTATTAAAGCACTGCCACGCTGCTGAATGATCAATCAACGACAGGACTCGCTCACTGGCTCCGTATTAACGGCAAATTTGTCTTGTTGCCGTCCCATGGCCCTTTCCTGGACAACTAAACTGATGGGAGGCGGGGGGATGAGAGCTGGCTTTGGCTTGGGGAGCGTGTACACACACACGGCGCAATGAAAGGCAGGTAATAGAGTGGAAGGGGCTATGACACACGCGCACACACCTCGCAGAAGCACCTGGGAGAACATGGCTCATGCAGGTGTCTGACTGAGTGAGCAGGTCAGACATCATTTCCTTCCCTCTCCATCTCTTTCTCTCGCCAGCTATTCTCTTATGCTCCTTTACCCCTAAAGTGATGTTTAAGATGTTTCCACTGTTTTTCAGTCTCCTGCTCATACACATATATATGTTTTAACCTTTTCCAATTTAAAAGTGTGAATCTCAAAAGACGGCGAATAAGTTCTCCATGACCGACGCTCATGCGGAATCAAACTTTCAGCCGTATTTATTGCAGTAAATAAAGTACACGAGTGTTTGGGTGATAGAAGATTTATTTTTATATTAGATGAGAAATGCTCGTTATGTTGCTTGACTGTCTCAAAGCTTGTTTTTGAAAGGAGCTAAAGTTAACAATATGTATTTTTTTAGATGGCATTCAAATGAATCCAGACGCCAGATGAAAACTTATTGATGATAAACAAGTGCACAGACACTTTCACGCTTTCACGCTCACACAAACCTGACGTCAGGGAGGTCTTCGTACCGTAAGTGAGACACTGTTATTAATTGGGCGATAATGAGAGATGATACTTTTCTGCTAGTTGGACTGCATCTAACAACACCAACACCTGTTCAGACGAGGTGTTTGGCAACAAGACGGAATAAAAGAGGAGCAGGAATGAAGGGGGAGAGAGAAAGAAATAAGAAAAGGACAGAGAGGGACATCACACACAGCTGACAAAACTTCCAGGCTAAACTTTACTGGACGTTTGATTTTTAGTTGAAGACAAAAAACGCAGAAATGACAAGGCTATAAAATCTCAATAAAACGTTTTTAGAAAGTGATGTCAGAATGTCTTGTCCCGATTTCTTCAAGACGACCAAAAGCACTTTTATTTTGCTGCGTATGTACTGCTATTATTAGATGACTTAAAAAAAATAATAGAGGAATAGAGGTTTGAATAAAGGAGGAAACGTCTGCTATCTCAACACACGTTGGCTTGCACATGAGAATCATTAACTCATCACTCATATGGCAGCGCTAACTACTTTTGCTGAACATTGAACAGATTAGATCTCGGCCTCTGGAAGGCTGGCCTGCTGAAGCATGAACAAGTCTGCTGGGGTGTGAAAGCAAAAAGGTCATCAATAACTTCAAACAGTGAGGCAGAAAATGTGGCAAATAGGCCAGGTCTCTCTTTCTCTTTCTTTGTTTCACACAAACACACACAGAGCAGTTTCAATTGTAGGCACAATTGATTCATACCGTCCCTGGGAACAAGTGCTCCCCCTCGACACTCCCCCTGCTGGACAGTGTTCACATTATTATTATTATTATTGTCGGTCCTCTTTTACAATTTCGTATTTATGCTCTCCAATACAGCAGGTGGCAGTATGCACCTAGTTCGTTTGCAAGCCGCAAGTAAATACAGTGAGAAAATGAGAATGATGAAGTCAACCTTCACGTTATGGCTAATATTATTAGCATTTCAGAAAAAAAATGCCAAAAACATAGCTCTCGTGTCCCCTAATATTTTATCAGCTATGGCCATGCAGGTCAGAGGACGAGATGCTGTGTGTGCACGACGATTTCAGAAGAGACAGGAGCTGCTGATGATGCTGCGATCTAGGCAGCGAACTAGTTCCTTTTTCAGGTACGCTCGGCTTTCATGTTTGATTTCAGCCATGCCCGAGTGAACCTTTTCAAATGCACTTGAGTACGGGATCCATACCCGGGCACGATACGAAGTACTCACATTACACAAACGTAACAAACTTTGGTGTCAAATGTGCTCTGGTCCAGGCCTGAGTCCGTAGTTTGAAACATCACAAGTCTATATAGAGAGGTCTGGGAACAGTGTGTGGCTGCTACTTAAGAAATTCACCTCAGGATATAATCTAGCTTTCTTGCATCTTAACTCTTACAGACGTGAGCAATGTAACTATAACTTTTCTTTTTATATAATCATTTATCCTTTATACGCGGTCATAAGAGCAAATATTTAAATACTGTTCATCATCCACATACTTACATGTAAACAAATAATAATAAAAAACAATATTGTGTAAAATTCAATCTTTAAGCCAGCTGGGAATTTTTTTATGATGTGGAAAATTACCAAAAAAGTATTGAGAACTAATAGGAGCCTTGGTCAGTATCCTGAACCAGACATTACACTGCCATGCCTAGTCGAAAAGCATTCTGGGTACTCAGAAGTACTCTTTTTTTTTTTAACGGTGCCCCGAACAAACAATAACAAGACTGCACAAATACTATGTTTGCACATTACCTAAGCAACTCCACCTTGTCCTCCCTTTCTCGCCTTATCTTACTAAGAGGTTGTTTGTTTTAGGCAGAGAGAGAGAGAGAGAGAGAGAGAGAGAGAGAAAGAGAGAGAGAGAGTTGGGAAAGAGGATTGGGGGGGAGGGAATTTAAGCAACCTTATATGAAAGAGCTTTTGTGACTCTGTAGCTGCTCCTTGAGAAAATATTACAGGGGGTGTATAATGAAATAAACTTCCTGGCAAAACAAGTATTGACTCAGCGTGTGCTTGTGAAAGTAGGGGCTTGGCCACGGTTCACTCAGGGGAAGCTGGGAAACAACGCACCTGGTGTGCTTTCACCTTGGAACGGAGCCAGCGGAGGATAAGGAGTGACAGAGAGGAGGATGAGAGGGGGCGTGGGGAGGGGGTCGAGTCGTGGCTTGGTGGAATTAAGTTAAGGTTAGAATAAGAAGTGAGATAAGTTACAATAAACAGATCCTATATTGGTCATGAGGTGTGTGTGTGTGTGTGTGTGTGTGTGTGTGTGTGTATGAAATGTAATCTGATTAAATAAAATTTTATTTTTATTTCTCCTCATTATCGCATAACATTAAGATACAGAATGACAAGGCATATATTTTGGATGGATAGGTGTGTGAGATTGTGAGTGTGTGTGATGACTGTGTGTGTCTTCTTACCCTGAGTTAGAGAGTGCAGAGGCAGATTCTGGTTAGTCTGAATGGACAGCAGGCCTTGTCTTTGTAGACTGAGCAGGTGCTGCTGCTGCAGCTGCTGAACCTGAAGGAGCTGCTGCTGAAACGCCAACTGCTGCGCAGAAACCTACAGAGTGAGAGAGAGAGAGAGAGAGAGGAGTGGGACATTGAGACAACAGAATACAAATCATTCTTACACACACACACTCACACACGCGGCAGGTACATGCCTTCTTCTCTTAATTAACTCCGAGTTGTGACAAACAATGAAACAACATAGTTAATCATTCATAATAAGAACCACAGGATTTTAATTACAGCCATTCATAATTCAGTGAACAAGCGTGCAACCGAAAGTAAGCCTTTATCATCTGCCGTATCAAAGCTCAGATCCCAGGGAACAAACGGCTCGCTGCCTTCCTTTTAGAGACATGAAGGTGGGGGGGGAGTGGTACGGGGCTTTGGGGTGGCTGGCATCGGAGTATTATCTAGAAACCTCATAGCACACTATATTGCTGCGCCTTGAGTATTACTTTTAGTCGTGCAATACATCATTTTTATTTTATTTTTTATAAGTATGCAAGAGGACAGAACTATACTCGGCACACCGGCTAAACACATCCATCTCTATTATTACTCTGTGCTGATTATATATTTTTTAAGGAGCGCAGAAATTAAAATATCGTTAAATAATTAAACCTGTGGCAAACATTAATCGAGTCCCATAGCTGTACACCGTTCGAGCTCAGAGCAGAGAAGCGTAGCGATGGGAGCGACCTCACAGGGTGAGACATTTTTCTAGGTGGCGGAGAAGAATTCTTTTTTTTCAAGAGGAGACCTGCGAGGTATGTTCGGGGCACAGCTGGAGAGGAAAATGGATGGAACATAATGTGGTGAGGTGAAAAGAAAAGAATAATAATATGAAGAAAGAGTGAGAGAAACAGAGCAAGAGAGGTACTGTAGAAAAGAGTGAGAGAAAGACAAACAAGATAAAATGAACAAACTATTATTAGTGCTGCATTAAAACAAACAGATGATGTCACTGCGATAAGAGAGAGGGAGTGAAGGGTTTAATACTAAACACTCGACAGTCCGTTTCTCGTTAAGTGTTCGCAAACTGACGGAAGCACAATGCTGGAAATATTCAGAGATCAGGGTCAGCATTGTGTATGAGCATGTGTGTGTGTGCGTGTGTGTGAGTGTGGGTGGGCATTAAAGTACACCTCTTGCTGCTGCCAAGCTGTGTACCGCACCCTCTTCCCAAACACAGGATGCGCTGCTGTGTTTACTGCTCCCGATTGAAGGCAAACAAAAAAGGTCTCGCTACACCGTGGAGGCCGGGTCACACAGGAGACCCGGAGCAAACTGAACACTCCTGATAAAACATGCTCGCTCGCTCGCTTGCTCTCTCTCTCTCTCTCTCTCTCTCTTTCTCTGTGTGCAACGGTCAATGGTGTTGTTCAAAGAAAAATGCGGTAAAAGGAATTTAGGCTGTGTTTAAAATTGGAATTTGAGAAAACAAATTAAATCACATCTAAGGACAAAAAAAATCATGAGCACTAAGATGTAGTGTTATAAAAATTATTCGTCTTCCTATATGACTTGTTTAAATGAGTTAAAGGGTTGAACGGTAAATCACACAGTTAGTAAGACATGTGCATTATAATGTAATTCTCATTATTCAATACTGTATGGAAGAGCTCCCTTTCCCTAAACACACACACACACACACAAACACTATCCTAACAGTGTCCCAGCAGAGCACATGAGGGCTTAACACCAAATGGCACATAAAGGCGGGGTAAAGAACGCAGACGAACGTAACACAAAGTGGCGCTGGAGGACCCTTTCATTGTCTCGACTCTGATATGAAGGTAAAGATCTTTGAGGGGAAAAAAACCCTCAAATGTCTTTAAAATGAAAGCGAGGCACAAAGCAACGACAGGGGGTTATTGTGCCGAGGCCCCACGGGAGGGAGTCGCACAGCGATTCTTCTTGTCTTTTGATGGCGGCACAAGAAATCCAAATGGATAGAAGAAAGAGGAGAGAAGAAGAGAGGGAGAGAAAATATCAGCAAGACGAACAAGCCTCTTGAGGGCTGCATCAATTTCCTCTGATCAAACATAATGCGCTTCAAAAAAAAATGGTGGTTCTTTTTTTTTTTTTTCATTCGCTGTTCCCCATTCAGCTGATCAATTGTAGCTTTTTGCTATGTCAACTTCACCCTCCTCCCCTCTGCCCTATCCTCAGAGAGCGAGCGGGAGAGAAAAGAAAGAGAATGACATCTCTTATCAGAAACATGAGAAACAGCCCTGTCACATTGATTTATGGAAGTGAAGCAGCACAACTTGTCCAAACTGAAGGCCCTGGTTCATTAATTAGCAGGCCTGGGGACTTTGATGTTACTGTGTCTGTGTCTGTGTGTGTGTGTGTGTGTATGAATGCATGTGCATGCTTGTGTGTGCCTTTTTTTTGTTTTTTAATTTATGCACTTGGAAAGTGAACGTGACTGTCAGAGGGGAAAAGTAAAAGTCTGAGAATCCTGGATTGCCTTTGAACCGCTTCTGACCAAGCAATAATCAGTTCTTTTGTCTGGAGCGAAGCCTGTATCCACTAGTCATTAACACAGAGTCACTGTAATTGAGACCAGGCTCGAACTTGAAGAAAAGAGTCTGGCACTGAAAGAGAGAGAGAGAGAGAGAGAGAGAGAGAGAGAGATGCAAAGACAGAAAGGAAAAAGCAAAAGGGAGAGGAAACAAGTCCCAAAGATAGCTCACTATTACCATGGCTCCTCTGCTGCTATTTCCATGTTTATTAAACCGGTAGCCTCTTCAAAGTGATACAGGCTCTAATCCCTCTCTTTTTGATTTGGTTTCGGAGAAATGGACTAAAAAACCATTCTCAGGAAAAAGTTCATTTCCTGAGAATGGGAAAAAAAAAAGCGAAAGGAATGGCATTAAGCCCATACCTGTCCATGAAGCAGGTGTTCTAAAGAGCTAATGGCAGGCATATTTGTACGAGCATGCATATGTGTGTATGTGTGTGTGTGTGTCGGAATACCTCCTTGCTTTGCTGCTTGCTGCCATGTTGTTGTTGGAGGAGTTGGAGATGGAGCTGTTCTTGCTGCTTCTTATAGAAGTCCTGAAGTTGCTGCTACACACACACACACCCACACACCCACCCACACACACACATACACACACAGGCACACATGCAAATATGTGATTAAAACCTCTGAGTTCCACATATGCAGCAGTGAGACAGAAAATGGAGAAGGTTTGTAGAGGAAAGTAAAAAATCCTGATCCACAGCAATGTGCTTAATTCCTCAAACATTTTGGTGCCAAGGACAACTTTAACATCAACACATAAAAAAGACATGTTTTTTGTGCGGTGATATCTTGGATATTTACCCAAGTCGCAGAGATTAACACTTTTTTTGTTGGACTAGAATTTTGATTGAATTGATGTTGGTTTTGATTTTGTTTTTTTTGTTATTTTTAATTTTCAACTCGTTTTGATCTTTGATTAAACCAATTTAAGTGACCCGTCAAACAGGCTGACGACTATAAGAGCTCTAATGTAATTCTAATTTTTTTTTAGGGATTTGCGTGAGTTGGATTTTTTTTTTTACAGGTTTTGTAAAAAAAAAAAAAAAAAAAAAAAACTGCTCGTCTTGGTACAAAATTTCTGTACAAAATAACAATAAACCTCAGTGTTTAGTGTAAAACCTCAAGTCTAGCCTGGACTGAAGTCTTTTACAGTACCTGCTGTAACATCAGGGCCTGTTGCTGCTGCAAGAGGATTTGGAGCTGCTGAGGGCTCAGGACCTGCTGCTGGAGTATTTGCTGCATTTGCTGAGGAGTTATCACCTGCGGGGTCATCATAGCCACTGACACTGGCACCTGCACAACACATACACACACACTTCAAGTGAGTATCACTGATAGGAGATTGAAAGCTCACACACAGTTATTACTACGTCAAGTCTATACTGTGCTCTATGGTTAAATGTATTTGTATGGTGAGATAATAAGACTACTGAGACACAGCAGCTCATAGGACACAGACACACAATCAGCACAACACAATGCCTTGCTCCAATAACAAGGCACCTGCCCGTCAGTATATAATGCTCTTCTTGCTTATATACAGTATTATATTATATATTCTTCCAATTTAATTACAGTTTATTATATAGATTAAAAATCTATTAAAGAATCATAAAAGAAATGGAGACAAATCTTTTTTTGTGACAGACTGCAAAGTGCCAAAAATTTGATCTTTTAAAAAAGTCCTTCAGGAAGCCTGGAGATAGAAGCTCTGGCTCAAGACTTTTGCATTGAACAAGTGAAAACTTTTAGAAAATAACGGTCGCGATCGCACCGTGACAGACAGAGCTAAAGAGGTGGGATAGTGGAGTGTGAGTGGAGAGCAGTGTGATGTGTGGTGACATTGAGAGGATCCTCGTACACAGCCGACAGGGACCCTTAATTGCCGGAGAGGCTCTGTGTAATCAGTGTGTGTGTGCGTGTGTGTGTGTGTGTGTGTGTGTGTGTGTGTGTGTGTGTGTGTGTGTGTACATGATGCCATTAAAAGCTTCTCCTTGCAACATTTGGTACAAACAAGATGTAGATGAACTCAAGAGCATTTCACATTTGCCACTGATAACACACCATGTGATCCTCTGTGTGTGTGTGTGTGTTTGGGCGTGCGCGCGTGTGGTGCTTGCTTTGCCTCAGCTTAATGGGCCAGACGTTAGGGTGACAGCTTTCACCAAGGTTACCCCAACTGTATGCGTGGATCATAGCAGATGACACGGCTTGGAACGTTCTGGAAAATGTAATTGAGGTCTTGTTTGTCGTCCGCCTGCATAAATATGGCCTAATTTGCCTGGCTTTAAAGGAATATAACACAAACAAACCACCTTTAATGAATGCCTTGCACATCTCCGGCGCTACAAAGGGCAGAGGTGTCGAAGCAGAAGAGTCACTCGATGCGTAAACACACGGCTGCTCTGACAGCCAACACAACATGGCTAAAGGGCAAATGTGGCAAAACAGAAGGAACACATTGCTAGCTACTAACTTAACATGTAAGCACGGATTTTTTTTTCACACACACACACGCACACACACACATACAAAGTGTTAGAAGACATGGATAAAAATGTCCTACATCAGTGTTATGACTTAATAATCAAGCCATCTAGATTGTTTAGTTTTGCTTCCACACACACACACACACACATATATATATATATAGTGCCTTCGGTGTGATTTGCATAGGCCACGCCCCCAACTCAGTCATTTTACGGTCATTATGCGCCGGTGTCCTTACTGCTCAGCATCACTAAGTTTGATGAACTACTCTGAAGGTCGGGAGGCGGACAAGAAGGGGGTGCTGGGTGGCTCCTCGTGACACACACCCACACATGTGTACGTGCACGCGCACACAGTATACATACTGTATATGCCCATCTTTAATGAGAGCTGGTTTGATGGTGGTAAAAAAAAAAAAAATGAGAAAAACAATTTTAAAAAATGCTGTGTATTGCAATTGTCCACTTACTCTTAGGTTTAGTTATTATTATTATATTATTATATATATTATACTATATAGTTATGTTCACTCTTTTAAGTGCAGTATTGAATGCAGCTGCATAACGCCTGACATTCCTAAGTCAGTAATCTGTTAAATATGTCTACTTCAAAAGCTTCGGTTGAATCACATGATACAAAAATAACACATTATCTCACAGCACTCAACAGCCGTGCTATAAACTGCCAGCTCTGCTTTAGTTAATTAATTTCTTTAATTTTACACTCTTCATGCACACTGACATCAGTCTCTGGTTTGTACGTTTCTGAGTGTGTGTGTGTGTGTGTGTGTGTGTGTGTGTGTGCATGTAGAAGAAACGTACAGCTCTAGACCCTGAGCTCTATTACAGCCCCCGTTTTATTACCCATTACCAGTGGGGTCATTAGAGGGGAGAGGGATTGTACTCTTCTTAACCTATTGATCACAGTAACTACTGGTGTTTAATCCTCCACTGAACGAGCTGCGATCTGCTTAAGCTACGCCAGGGCACTTAGAGTGAGAAATATCACCACAGACATTGTGACCAGGCCACTTCACGCTCAAGAGAGATGGAAAGGTTGTGAGACCCGTTTCTTTCTCTTTTTCTTCGGTGAGGATGATAAGAGATACAGCGAATAGGAATAAGTGCCCATCTTCAACGAGAAGGTGCAGATAATGTATAATCTAAGGCACGAATGTGATTGAATAAGGGAATCGGATAAAAACATTTACTAGCGTGTTAGAAGGGCGAACCTTGGTGCTTGACATTTATGAATGATGAAAACTGGTATAACGACTACACATTAATGCTATATCTATATCTGTTTCTAAAAAAAGAGCCAACTGTATGTACAATGTGATATTAGTAGCTTTCTGACCACTAACACACACTTGCGTACAAATACACATGCCAACACACGAAGGTATAAACAGGACTCCTACTAAAAGTATTTGTTTGATCACGGCGCTGATGCTGATAATCTCATCCTTTTTTTAAACCAAGCATTTTAAACATTGCATTCTTATTAAATTAATCATTATTAAATGAAATCATATTTCACACCCAAAATGTTTAATCTATTTGTACAGACATTCTATCCCACATTATATTCCATCCAGAAAAAAAGGAGAAAAAAAACTAACATTCTTTCTGTATCAAACTCACAACAATCAGAAGCAGAAAAGCAAAATGTTCAGCTGAAGAGCAGGCTACAAAGGCTACCTGCACACAGCGCATTCCCTTTCTCTCTGTGTGTGTGTGTGTGTGTGTGTGTGTGTGTGTGTGTATGTAAAGGGGAGGGCACACTAAGAAAAGGACACTAGCAGGGCAAATGCTAGCCTAATGAGAAAACATCTGACACCCATCTGACTCACTGATACTGTCTTAATGAACACTGTGTGTCCACAAGAGCGAAAAGTCTCTGACACAGAGTGAGAACAAGACAGAGAGAGAGCGAGAGAGAGAGAGAGAGAGAGAAAGAGAGAAAGAGAGGGAGAGACTCTCTTGGTGGCAGTGGCAATTAAGATGAATGGTCCGAAAAGTGAAAATGAAAAGTGGGAACGACTTCAATGAAAACCATCTTAAAACGCTGAAGTGGACGCACGGGGCACACACAGGTTAGAGAGGGCGAAAGTGCTTTGAAAAAAATAATTAAAAAAAAAATGTTTTAATGCTCCATGGTGTCATCTTGTTTTGTCAAGACATCAAACAGAATGGTGAAGAGTAGCAGAAGAAGCCCTTGAGAAATCAGAAAAGCCTGTTTTGTGTTTGAAGCCGGCATGGGTTTTACCTTTGTCTGTATGGACTCGGACATGAGCGCCGCTCGTCTCCGAGAGGCTGCGGATACAGAGCGGAAACGGGAATTTCACACTCCGCCTCACGGCATGGCCGAGCAGACCGGCATAATTAAACCCGCCGATGAGGATGGGACGGCTCTCGTTTACATCACACGATTGTATTTATCTCACCAGTTTGGAATTATTTTCCACATTCTTGAACAATGCTGGAGTTTTACAAAACGATGAAATATGGTATAGGTAATAAATGTATATGGAATTAGGTAATTGAGGAACAACAACAACAACATTCAGTTATTTTAAGACACAAAGGTCAGCTGTTCTGGAATAGTTCTTGCAAGAACACTATTGTCAAGTGCATTTACAAAACCTATCAAGCACCATGATGAAACAGGCTCTCATGAAGACCTTCACAGGAAAGCAAGACCAAAACTTACTTCTGCTATAAAGGAGAACTTCCTTTAGAGTTACCAGCATCAAAAATGACCCAGTTATAAACAGCACCTCAGATTTAAGCCATTATAAAGGCTTTACAGAGCATATATATATATATATATATATATATAAATAAATTTACATACACAGTTACACAGGGCCTTCATCACACACAGGTTTCAGATGCCCTATACCCCTCTATTAATTGTGTCCTCGTGTTAGTTCACACACAGAGCACACTTTTACCACACAGCATGTGAACCTTTCCTTTATTCATGCACTCACTCAGCCATGTGCCATTCCTTTAGAATAAAAAGAACCAGGGAATAAAAAAACTAAACGAAAACCTCAGCCTTCAAAACATCCCTTCCTTACTCCTTACCCTTTCTGAATGTTACCTTAACCAACATTTAATATGGTTTCCATTTTCCCGAATCTGCAAGCTTACGCAACACTACATGTGCTGTCAGCCGCATCACTGGCATTGTCAGAAATTTAATTAAGATCACAAGCCTTGCAAATCCACCCTCCATCATACCGAGAATTTGCTGCGAGACAATTGCCGCTCGCGTCCAGCGCAGCAAGGATAGTTTCCACTGCCACGGCACGCTGGCCGCGACGCTAATCTGTGTCTCCATGACGCCAGACGACGGCTGAGCTGAACCCTGTCTCATTCTGATTTATGCCCGTGTTGTGACGTTTGTCTTTTTAGAGGCGTGAATCCAATTAGCGCTGATAACAGAGAGGAGACACTGCTGATGGCCGGTGGGAGCTGATTGAAAACAATGAAGATGGATCAAATGTCTATGTCTGGCCGGTGTAAAATTTTCTGCTGCGGAGTGTGTGGTTAAAAATAACACGATGATTACTAGACAACATGACGGTAGAGTACTTGCTAAAAGTTTTTTAAATGCGCCCTGGTTTGCAAACGAATGAAGAAAAAAAGTGATTGAAAATCATACAATTGACCAAAAGGGCATTCGTGTCAGAGCAGAGCATCCTGGCAGAGGGTAAAGAAGTAGAAAGCTAACGAGCGAGGAAGCGGATGCTCTCTGGGCCTTTTCTTTTGAGGGAACAGAAGGGAACAGCTGGCACCGCGTGTCTCACTGCCGAGCTATTCTCGATTTTCTACAGATGCTGCAGACTGAAACATTCAAAACCGTGCACGCAAACCTACGCTTAGATTTTCGCCTTTCGATCACGCGCTCTCGCACGCTGCTTTAGTACTTTGGTTTGTGGAGTGCAGCGGTAATGACAGGTGCTGGTGGCGTCATGGCGCGTTGATGAGCAGCACGAATGCAGGCAGAACTCTAACGCACTGCTGATGAACAATAAATCAACTCTGATTACAGAGTGCCGGCGAAACCATCCGTCTCTTACTTGGTCCTGAGGCATGAGGCGCAGCTGGAGAGTATTAGCCCCCGGACCGCAGCAAGCTTCGTCTAGAGTTTCCACACACACACACACACCTTTACACACTCTCTCTCCCCTTTACTTGCCTCCCACTCACTCTCTCGCTGCTTGTCCACGTCCCGGCACAGCAACGGGCTGCCAGTCTAAACACTGACAGCACGCTGCAATCGCAGGCTAGAGGGAGGAAACGAGCAGCTGACAGCTTTAGCACTTCAGCATCGTGAGGAAGAAATGTAATAACAGCATGCTGACAGTGAAATTATGTGCAATATTTATTTCTCAAATTCGTGGAAGATCTAATGGGATTTGAAATCAAGCAAATCTAAACCGCCAAAAGTTCAATGAGGTAAGTGTGTTTTGTGTGTATTGTGTGTGTGTCTGTGTGTGTTCGTGTGAGAAGGAGCGAGAAAGTAAGTTGGTATATAGCCCTGAAACTTTGCCACACATTCCTGCTCCCCTTGGTGCGCGCGCACACACACACACACACACACACACATACACACAAACTATACAAAGGCATGCTACTCTGTTCATCTGAATGATACACACCACCGATTAGGGCAGCCCTTTCACCCCCAGCCCTTTTAACCCTCAGCCTTTCTCATGTAGCATGCAAATTCGTACACACACACATACACACACAGTTTTTTTCCAACTGAACCCAAGTTTCTTAGTCACTAGTAATCTTAAAAAATAAAAACCAAACAACTATGAAAAAATAAAAACACAGATAACAAACTACATCACACTTTAAACATCTGCTTCTAAAAGCAGATGTGAACTCTAAATGTGTTTTATTCTACAGGTGACGAGGGGTCCCGTCTGAACCGAGCCTGACTCTACAGCTATCCAGCATGCTCACGCCTCCACATGCACATACACACACACACACACACACACCTACACACACACACACACACACACACAAAAATTCTTTTTTCCCAGGAAAAAAAAATGAAATTGTTCCTTCTGAAAAGAAAATCAGAGAAAAAAAAAGGAAAAGAAAGCAGACTGAATTAAAGAATCAATCATATTGACAAACCTGACAAACTCCATTTAGCTGGCAGGGTAAACAGAGGCAGAGCGCCGGGGCCGTTCAGAGAATCACGGAGGACGAGAGAACCAGAGTCTCGGAGCATAGAGCGAGGGAGGGAGAGAGAGAGAGAGAGAGAGAGAGAGCAGGAGAGAGAGGTGTTTACAGCAAGAGCATGTGTGTGTGTGTGGTGTCGCGTCTCAAGCCTTCTTCCCGGGGATACGGACAGATTGCATGCGCGAGGTTGCTGCCCGACTGACAAGATACAAAACTATCCAATCAACCACGCCCTTTCTCCACCAATCACAAGCTGAGCTCTAAACATAATCAATTCAAATGGGGACACAAGCAGCAGCAGCAGCAGCGGGGGCCGCCGCAGGCTCTGTGTGTGTGTGTGTGTGTGTGTGTGTGTTGTGGATTGGTTGGGGGGGGGAGCGAGTGCAGGTGAAGCAATGTCTTTGTGTGGGCCACTAGAAAAAAAAAAAAAACAACAAGAAGGGAAAAAAGGCAGCAGAGTTGACGGCTGTTAACCCTGTGACCTCAGCGGGGGTTCGCTGCGTGCTTGTGGAACAATGAGAGTCTGAAGAAAAGAGTCCCTTCCCTTTAATTAAACAACAGATAACTAAACACAACTATCTGGCCAAAAGATAAAAAAAAGAGAGAGAGACAGAGAGAGAGAGAGAGAGAGAGAGAATGAGCTACCTTTGTATCGGTCTTATTGTTCTGGTATACAACAACAACACACACATACATAAAAAAAAGCTCTATTTCAAATGACAGAAAAGTTGTGAAATCTATATTTATGGGAAACATACAGTATTTGATTATAAAAAATAAAAAATCACAATGTGGTGTAAGATTTCCCTTCAGGAACACTAATGTGTTGTGAGGTGTGTAAACGTGAGAACCGAAGGCCCGGCCTTTTTCAAACACAGCTGACTAAAATCCCACTCGCCCAAGAAGGCTTCCTTAAACACGATTCACTTCTGACCACGTGCACAACCGCTGGTTGGACGACGTGGAGAAGGTCTCACACACACATACTGTATACGCACTACACCCTATATTATCCTGGTCAGCACTTATTCCCAAGGAACATAAAGAATAAATATATACATACACATACCGAAACATGGCTCTGCCCCCTACTGGCTAATTCTGTCTCACAAAATATGAGTCCACATTAGAAGAAAGGATTGATTACACTCATTTTCTCTCTGTACTGAAGGACAGCGGCTATTTTAGACGTGATCCAGCACTGCTGTCTTTCTCTTACACCGTCTGCAATGGCGCTGCTTGTCTTCTTATCGTGCGCTTACATTACTGATTATTGACCATCACAAAACAGTATTAGTACAATTAATTTCAATACATCATTTAATGTCATTTTTATAAATAGATCACTTTTATAAACACACACACACTGTATTGTGATAATAAGTATATTGTTTAAACTTGATTTTAAACATGATAAAAAAAATGTAATTAGCACTGACCCTATATGACACCAGTAAAAGCACGACTAACAGATATAATCAAGTGTTGGATTTTTATTTTATTTTTTTTCTGTGTAAAAAAAAAATTCCTTGGCACAAATCTCAATGCTGTGCACCCACTTTGCAAAATGCATAAGCATAAATGAAACCCGCAAAAAAACCAACCAAACAAACAAACAAACAAACAAAAAAACCACAAACGGCATGCAAACTCACCAACTACTGCAACAAACCATATTTGTGGCCCTGAAATTTCATTGTAGGTAGACAGATGCTTACCCCTTTAATCATGTACGGTAAGCATGAACATCAGGGTTTTGTACTTTATAGTATAGAATAAAAAAGTATAAAATATGGAATAAGTATTTAATTTATGAAAAATAATAATAAAAAAAAATTAAAACGCCAAAATGTTTTTTCCCCCATTTAATAGAAAAGGCATGGTGAAGGTCAATGCTTACTTTAACAGACACACAATGTGGCATTCGTTCATAGATGCCATTAAAGAGTTTTTTATTATAATTTTTGTATTATTATTCTTTATTATTTTATTATTTATAATTTTTTCACAAAATCTGTGACCTTTAACAAATCTGAGTATATCTCTGTGAAATACTGCCAATGCTTGATTATACATGGTTTAATTGCCTTACTCTGATTTCAATTCATATGCAACAATAAACTGAGTGCACTAAGCACCGCCCCCTCTTAAATTGACCTATCAGGATGAGCGCTCGTTCTGGACGACCTACATCAATTATTGACTGAAAGACCTCAAGTGTCAAAACTGACATATCTTACTGAATAAGCAAATGAAAGAAAGACTCTTCATTGTGTCTCTGACAAGTGCCACAAAGAGACACACACACACACAAATTGAAGCCAGCCAAGACTCTGGGCAATCCTGCATGAAAGCATGTACATGTTAACACACATACACACACACACACACACACACACGAAGAAGCCAAGCTTGCACCCACATATGCTTACATTTACACATATGACCAACACACACACACACACACACACACACACATACACATACACACACACTTGTCCATGGGCCGTCTTTTCCCCGGGGTAGCATGTGGGCATATTCCCAATAAAACACCTTCTTAGCAGTAATAGGCCACTGTTCTCATTTCACTGCTCCCAGAGGCCTCATGATAAATTTAGCAGCTCGAGCCTGCACAGTTCCTCTGCACTTCCTCCCTCTCGCTTTTCTTTACGTAAAAAAAAAAAAGATAAAGAAGATAATGTCATTTTCCTCAGTGCACCGTAACCTGCGTTAGGTTCTGATACATGAGATCAGACACTACGTCCCGTGACATGCCTAAACCCCAAGCCAAGGTCAGTGCGCCCGGTATTAACCAAGACAAATGCTGTTCTTATGTTAGAAATGTCTGATGTGACACATCACACATGGCGTGACCATTAACAATGTTGTCCTTTTCAATCGGAATGTAAGCATCCGTTGTTTAATGGACGTCACGTTTAAAGATTCTGCCTCTTGCAGGACCTTTCCTTGTGCAGCAAGAACATTTTTAATCTCTCCTCTGACTAAACTAAATCTGCTGTTTACTTAAAGAGGGCTGAACTGAGCAGGTGTGAAATTTAACAGCTAACAGCTGGCGTTCAGGGTGACAACCTTCATCTTTAGGAGTGCACACACACACACACACACACATACATACACA
>JAOVVA010000017.1:6886343-6899094 GCA_028565275.1 Leiocassis micropogon | reverse complement strand
CATACATACACACACACACATTTGAAAGTCTGGCCACACCTGCTCCAAGAATGGATTTCTTCATATAGATTTACAGTATAATAATAATAATAATAATAATAATAATAATAATAATAATAATGCAGAAATTAACAATATGAAAAAAATATAACAGGTACTAACCTCACTATTTAGAAACATTTCAAATGTACAGTAGGTCTGTGTAAAAAATGTCTTCTGAACAATGAAAATATGTATTCAAAAAGTCGGTGCAAAGGTTTTTTGCTAACCTTATGTACATCTTGTAAATATAATAACTGGACAAATACTAAAGAAAGAAGCCGGCATAATGAGCGCTCTGTTTCTTGTGTTCTCCCTTTAGTAACCAACTTGTACAGCTCCGATCTTTACAACAACCGATGACACAAACAAGCCAAACCGTCGGGTTTTTCGCAATACAATATTAAAATCATAGTTTTCTCGGCGAGCTGTTTGCTGACGGGACCAGAAACTGAAGTTCGGCTTTCTTCAAGTTCTCGCTCACCTGTGGTTTTCGCTTAGTCAAACCAGGAGTTTTTTTTTCTTCTTTTCTTTTTCTTTTTTTCTCAGTGCCGTACAGGATAAATTGGGTGGGTGGGGAAATTTTGTTTGCCTCATTACAATGTGATTGATTCATAGTGTGCACGTTATTGACTCATATGCTATTTTTGGAAGGCTTATCAAAAAAAAAATCCTATTTTTAAGAGAAAAAAATTAATAAAAAGCCACATGCCACCATATTTAAAAAAGAAGTTTAGAGAGCAATAATAGATAGATAGATAGACAGAAATTCAGATGCACGCTTTGACATTTTGTACAACAGGACTCTATGCAAGTCAGTAGAAGCTCACTGTTGTATTATAGACAAACTATTCTATGATTTGGGGTACATTCCTGGCCTATTGATGATAAGTATATTTATTCTAAATATTTTCTTGAAAATTATCATATTTTACCTGCAATTGACGATTTCCTGGTTTCAGAATAATAAGAGTTAAGTAAGGGTATTTAAAATTTTATTTCAAAATATAAAGAAATTATATTTTTAAATTGAGTTTCTCATTTAAACAATTTAAATATATCAAGTGACCCGCATCGCTTGATCTCTTTCTGCTCTGTGGCTTTCATTTTACACACTCTGTGGTAAATGTTCTTTCAGTTTTTGAAATATTATATCGATAATAGCTCATTGTCACTGAGTATACTAACTGACCATCTGCTGTGCTACGTACACTTTTGTGATGAAAATTCTTTATGATTTTAATTTAATTTTAATTTAAAGAATTATTTATTCAAATATAATGTTCAACTTTTGATTAAAACAAAAGTGGTAGGACTCAGCCAGGCGAGTCCTACCACTGAAATTATGAAGCAAAAAAAGAAAAAAAACACAATATAGTGTATAGTGTTAGGAAAAATAAAAAACAATGTCACCGGTGTACAGTGTACATAATCATTTCGAAGAAAACTATTAATATTAAAAGTTAGCATCTAGCAGATACGTTGCACTAAATGAATTTATTAATTTGAACCACTATTTATTCTAATGAGAAAAAAAGTTTTCAGCACTTGAAATGTACTCCAAATTATAGAATGACAGTCAGGACGTTTAACACGTGCAGTGACTATTCGTTTAGCTAATATTTTCGTCTACTGACAGCTGGCAACCTCAGGGGATGTACTACTGACAGGAAAAAGTGATCGTGGAAAAAAAAACAGAAACACACAAACACACATAATGAGAGCTGCAATGACAAAGTGACAGACAGTAGTGATCAAACAAGAATTGTTGTTTTTTTCTCTTTATGTGTGTTTGAAACACCCTACTTAACCATGACCTGTGACTGTGTCACACCCACAAACCTCCTTGAACAACAGCTGGTATTTCGGTCACAAGTATCTCAACTAACCTCTGCCAGCCATCGGATCTGTTTCACTATACAATCACATCCGACACTCCCTTAAACACACAACACCCTGTTAGCCAGATAAACACCTGTGTATATCTATTCACAAATGGCCCCTGGAGCACAGAGAAAAATCGCTCTTACAAACGGGGATGCTCTTTGTGTGGCAGGACAAACGCAGCGGTACTTGAGGAGAGAACAGAAGTGGGGGGGTGTTAGGAGATATGCGTTATTGGAACGCTGCGGGAAGAAATCATTACGGATGAAATGAAAATGTCTTGAAAATGGCACTGCGACTTTAAAAGGCGACAGTAATCTGATGGTGATCTGAGTGTGAGATGACTTTTTGCCGACAGAGGCGTCCAGAACCGTCCGTCTGATGTGCCGCTCGCATTAAGCGTAATGCGTTGGTACAATGTGACAAGGCTAAACAAAGCGCTCGAGAGCGGGAAAATGATGCGCTGGTACAGTCCCAGATGGATCGCTCGGGGAAAGTGTTGCTGGGATGTTGAGAGGGGATGTACAATACACTCAAACGTGCACCCAAACACATGTTTGTCTTCTGAGGGACTAGGAACTGACATAATTATTAATGGCGCTAATGACTGGTGTACTACATCTAAACATAACCCTAAGGTTCTTCTCAGAAATGAAAAAGCAAACCTTCGGAATTCTTATTTCTTCTTAACCATTTATAAGACACTCACTGAAATACGTAAAAGTTCTACATTTCAAAATCCAAGATTTGTGTGATATTTTAATTTTTTTTTAACTGCTGTCATTTTTATTTTTTAAATCTTGTATTTCTTATATTTTTTAAAATAGTCTAAAAAAACACAGGAAGTTAAAGCCAGATTTATTTACACATAAAATGTACAAAGACACAAAGCACTTGTTCTATACAGGACAAATATGTGTTTTTTTCATGAGGTCCTGATACTGGCACTTTAGTTAGTGTGGTGGTTCAGACCACCCAAATTTCTTCAAGGGCAAACTTTAAGGTCAGAGTGTTGTGTCCACACAGACACATTACATTAAAAGAAACACATGTATAACAAGTATAATAAATCACCAGGGACCACCTGATATGATATTATCACAATACCATGGTGCTGATTTGATTTGTATTGCGTTTCTCTATGTATTAAGTTTTTTTTTTTTTTTTAAATATCCCCATTGGGTTTTATTATTATTATTATTATTATTATTATTATTATTATTTGTCAATCATTTAATTATCTTCTATACGTCTTATACTGAATAGGGCCGTAGTGGTCTGGAGCCTATCCAAGGGGACACCATGGACAGGGTGCCAATCCATCGTAGGGCACACACAACACACACCTCCTATAGGATTATAAAGCAACATTTTGCCAACTTAAATGCAAACTTATATAATGAAAAATAATATTTAAAAGTGAGTGTGGCGATACATGAAACACCACACAAAGAAATCTAGATGCATAACTGAATCGATCCCCCCTCCCCCAATCTCTAGTTCATATTGTATATCTGTGCTTTTAATGCCTTCATTCAGAAAACAAAGCTTCTGGTCTCTATTCAAAAATGGACGATTAACATTCAACGATTAAAAAAATGTCATAAAAACCAAGTAAAAATGAGTTAGGTCAACTTGCATTATACAGATCAAGATCAGCCCTGTTATGTCATTCTTTTAACTTTCTTTCCTCGTATCCTCTCGCCGGCCTCTCCTCAGCTGGACTGAGTAAGTCGGTGCTGCTGGATCTGTCTGGAAGCTCTGGCCCAGCTCCAGAGAACCCCAGCAAACCGCACTGCTAATGGCTTACAGATTGCAGCACCGTGGTGTACATGTGTCAGGACAATGCCATGGGTCTATGACAAAAAAGAATAGAGTGAAAAAAAAAGGACTGAGTCAGGCCACAACACCGTGTCATGTAGCACTCTATAAAGAAGTGTGTGTGGGAGGGTGCGGTAAATATACTCGGTTTCCATCTTCATGAAAGGACATTATCATTTGACCCCACTTGGCCTGGTGGAAACTCTATATGGTCATGAAAGACAGAGACCACCGTCAGAGTGTAACTGCCGGGAAAATATATAGATGTTAGTTTGCTAAAATAGCCATTTGTAAATGACATTTGCTGGGGAAAAAAAATCATCACATTGCCAATTGCAGCCTTTTTCGCCTACAAATATGAATGCAATATGCACTGTACAGCAAATCATTTCGCCTTCACTTAGGAAGGAAGTCATAAAACCTCATTTATAAAAAAGGGGGGAAAAAATTGCTTTTCCTGGTTTTCAGGTGTACCAGTATCCAGGAGACAAGAAGAACTAAGAATAACTTATTTATAAAGCCTCCTTATTGTTTATCTTTATGTTCATGTAAAAATGGAAAGCTTCATGCAAGATTTCGTGGACGTGCTTGAGAGAGAGTTGCCAAAAGTAACGCATACAACATGCTGCACTTTGATTAAAGCAACAAACCGCACCTGTCTTAGCATGGATACCTACACCTACACATACACATGCCTCTTCTTTAAATTTCTAGACCAACCACGAAAAGCCCATGATCATGTACAGTAGGAACGTCAGGACTGCTGTCAGGTAAATTTATAAAAGAGAAGTTCATATTTAATCATGTAAAAAAAATTAAATAATAATAATACAGAAAAATGACCATGATTCCAAACTGGGATAAGCGGAGTGTTTTTCACCGGAAGCGGTCTGCCTCCCGTCAATGAAACGTCATCAACGCAGCTGCGTGTCATATAATCCTCGGTAGGCGCTGCCTGCTTTCCCGCCACGCCGTGCGGTGCCATGCGGTTAACCGTGCTGTCTTTTTCGACTCTTTCTTTTTTTGCTTTCTTTTCTTCCCCCTCTTCTTTCTCCTCGTTCCATGGAGAGGGTGGACTATCAACGAGGGTCTGCAAGTGTTGTTTCTAATTACCTATTTCTCCACTCCTGATCCTGTGGCGGGCATAATTAGTTACCTGGGGCTGCAATCCAATTTGAAGTGATGACAAGAGAGTGATCCATGAAAAAGTAATAAGTTAAATCCAATTTCAGACTGCCTCTAATTAAATGCACATGGAACTAATGACTCAAACCCTAGCATTTCGGTGATAGCCGTAATTAGCAAAGAGGGAGTTGCACTCATTCTCTCTTTCTCTCTCTCTCTCTCTCTCTGCTGTAGGTATGGCAGGAATGTGCTGTGGATATTTCTTTTAATTACTTGTGTCAGTTTTTTCTGGTAATGTTATCATTTTTGATTTGTCTTGCACGCGTCAGTCCGTCAGCCTGTCAGGGTGGAAGCTGTGTGTTAGCATTGTTTAAAAAACCTCTTGGAGTGCAACTACCATTTTTTTACACACATGATCAAAATTGTTGATACCCTTCTGTTAAAGAAAGAAAAACCCACAAAGGTCACTGAAATAACTTGAAACTGACCGAAGTAATAATAAATAAAAATTGACTGAAAATTAACTAATGAAATTCAGACATTGCTTTTGAATTATGTATCAAAAGAAGCTTTTTAAAAACAAACTAATGAAAATTGCCTGCAGATAAAGAAAATTATAGACAAACATGTTAAAGGTACAGGCTATAAGACCTACAGGCTATAAGATCTCCATGCAGCACAGTAACTCAAGACTATCAAACCATTCTGGAATGAAATGTGCTGCCCAGTGTCAGAAGGCTTGGTCTCAGTGGGAGATCATGGGTCCTCCAACGGGATAAGGTCTCAAAACACAACATCTAAAAATGAATGAAGGATGGCTTACCCACTAATGGCTAAGAACAAAAGATTCTATGAGCTCTGATCTAAATCCTATTGAACTGAACTTATGTTATAGTCTTTATATCTAAAGCCTATTGAATCCGTTCTTTATATCTACGTAAATCCTATTAAACCATTGTGGGGTTTTCTTTCTTTAAAGAAATGAAAGTACAAACATTCTTGTCAATGTGTGTAAACCACTCATTAAAGGCCAGAACAGTAATACCGCCTGCATCATTCATTGCTCCAGCATCCAGTTCTGATGCTCCCCTGCCCACGGTGTTTTCCATTGCAGACAGGGTTTAGCATTGGTGCTCTACCGGGGCTGCAGGTACACAGCCTCATGCACAGCAAGCGGCGATGAACTGTGTTCTGACACCTTCCTATCATAGCCACTATTTACCAGACAGGTTAGTCTCCACCTCACAATGAGCCTTCATTTATAAAATTGGGGTAAATGTTAAAGCCTGTGATGCCCATGTACTGCTGCTAGTTCACAGGTTGTCCTTACATTTGGTAGGTGCTAAATACTACATCCTGGTTAGTTTACTGGTTACTTTTCAACACCATTCAAGAAATCCCACTTGTTGACAGGAGCCACTGTATTGGGACAATCCATGGTATTTATATCACAGGCCCCCGAGTGATAAAGTGCAGTGGTAAAGTGTTCGCCCTATCACCTGGAGATCACTAGTTTGATTCCCGGGTGATGCTGTAGCTTCTCGCAGCCGGGGATCTAGAGAGAGTTGATTGGCCAAGCTCTCTCAGCGGGCTGGGATGGAAGGCACTTAGCGCTCTCACATCAATCACAGTTCTAGAGCCAGTCATGGACATCTGTGAGCTCACTCAAGTGTTAAGCTGTTACGTCGTCCCCAACGGTGCGTGAACGAAAAGGTGTGGTCGGCCGGCGTCATGTGGTTTGGAAGAAACACGAGATAGTCTTCGGCCCTCCCATAGAAGTAGCCTTAATGTGGGAGCTAGTGGCGAGTGGGAATTGGAAACGACTAAATTATGGGAAGAAAATAAAGAAAATTAAAAAAAAATAGTATTCATGTCACCTGTCAGTGGCTTTAATGTTATAGCTGATAAAACAATATTAAAATTGGTGTGTTATAAATTGGGATAAATAAATTAAAAAACTGCCAGTCTGTCAAGTGTTACTTACTGTTACTAACTATTAAAATGAGATTACTGTATATTTTTGAGACCTTCAGCATTATTTTACAATGTACAAAGAAATAAAAATCTGAAAAGACCATTGAATTAGAAGGTGTGTCAAAACTTTTGAATGGTAGTGTACAATATACATATTTGTGGATACCGAATAAATGCAGCAAACTTTTTTGTGCATTTCTAGGAAATCTTCAAAATCTTATACATTTTGTTACATACTATTTATCAGGGAATATGTAGAATAGTGAAATAATATTCATATCACCTATTCACATTTTCACATATTGTCATATCATCTACTCATAGATGATGCATCTGTTGATCAGATATTGCAGTAACGAAGTATAAGGGAACGTCTCTGGTAAGCCAGGAGGGCACACTGCCAGCTTTACATTTTAGCACCTATCATTCGAATGCCAAGTGTTTAAAGGAAGCTTGAGGTAAGATATTTTTCTGTCATTTAACAGCACATCAGGGATGTACTCTGGCTATTGAGTCACAATGACACAAAATTAGTGACACATTACACAAGTCTCATGTCCAATTTCTCATGGCTTTTGCGGTTGTTTTTCCAACAACAAAGCTGGGTGGAAAATCTTATTTAAAAGGACATAAAAGTAAATGATCACCACATAATATCAAGTAAAATCATCTTGAATTTAGGCAAATTTAAACAATATTTCTGTTAATTAGATGAATGAATATTACTAAGCTAATTTCTACATATTGGTCTTACGTTCTTTGACAGACAATTTTGCTTAGTTCTTGAAATGGTAAAATTTCTATTCCTCTAAATAATCTTGTAATATAAAATATCTGCTAATTTTAGAATTACTCGAGACGTCTGCACTTGCTAAGAAAATCTTTAGCTGTGCTGAAGTCCAGTGCACATTTTTCTTTCCTTTTTTCCACTGCAAAGATGTCTCGATTCTTCAACCCTTAAGGAATTTAAGGAACAGAACACGATGTAAAATGTTGTCTCAAAAACTGAACTGGATCAAAAATAAAAAACTTTTTTTTTCTTTCTTTTTTATTTATCTGGTACAGTTCAACAAGCGGGGATTTTCCCATCAAAAATGCACTCATTATATGGATAATTATGTTAGGCTGTTTTATTAAACAGCTTCAGTTTAAGGTCTTAATTAAGTGGCTGGTGTATTACCAGGAGACTCTCTAAACAATGTGATGTGCATGGATGATATGAGCAGAACAACAAACCCAATTAAAGCAAAGGTTTAGGACGGCAGAGACACGCATTCATTTGCACTTTTGCGTAACACAAGGAGAAATGCGATCCCTGAATTTTATATATTTTTTTAGATCAAACCCATAGATCAAGTCATTTACCGGCTGCTTAGCAACTACACTACACCATGCAGAGAGGACGCAACGTTTAAAAAAAAAAAAAAAAAAAAAAAAAAACACAGCAAGTGCGTGCACAGAGCCAAGCTGTCTCTTCAGTGGCCTGAGTGTCAGGTTGACTGTGGTCTCTGTATTTATTAATAAATTTGAATTTTAAATAGGGCTTGGTGCCTTCTTCTCATGGGTAGAAGGTCCTGGTCACCACAGTCTACTTCTAATGACCTCCAACACACCAGACTTGAAGAAGGTTTTGGTTTGATCCACATCCCGACAAATATGCACACAATGGAAAGGTCAACATAGCCATATTTTATCCATTTCTTTCCCCAAGACACATCATCACAAAGCTTAATAAGGCACTAAAGATGCGTGGTTGTTAAAAGAAAAAGAAAAAAAACTCCCACCCTATGGAGACATTATTAGACGTACTCTATAGACGCATATAAGCAGGAGCGTTGGGTATTAATTACCAAATATGCCCCGGAGTCGTTTGCTATTTTTGCTGTGAAACAAACAACACCCTCCTTGTTCAAACAGGGATAAAGATCTGACAGAGAGTGTGTAGAGGAGAAAGAAGAGGCCTGAAATGAGCGCAAATATTGAATCAGACATTGCAAGTTGGACTTGTTTAAAAATGATAGCGGATGGGGAAATAAAGAGGGCCGGATTTGTTTTGCATGACAAAGGCTAGACAAATAGAAGCCCCAGAGCTGAGACTGGGGGAGGGGGTGCGGGGTAGTGAGGAGCGGCGTCTGCTCGACAGCGCTTCCTGTTGCTGTTGGTAGGAGGTACAGCTAAAAGGCTGGGGAATAAAGACTTGTAGGGATTCAATGAATGCTTTTATAAGACCAAAAAATAAATAAACCCATCATAGAATATACTGCTTACTTTTTGAAAACAGGTGGCACTAGTTACATAGTCAAGAAAGCTATCAGATCTGTGAGGTTAGAGGTTACACCCATTCATTCACATTAGACTTCACACACACACACACACACACACACACACTCACACACAGTACGCACGCAGACTCTTGCCAAGAAGCTGAAAACTATCCTGAAAGAGGAATCCGTCAGAAGTGTGTCACAGGCTGCGGTTGATCATGGCATAGTTGCATTTCAAGTGATATCTCTACCAGAGCATGAGCTCATGAGTTGTGTAGTAATGTGCAATCAACAGCCATCGGCCTGCCAAGTTTAATTTCCTGTTTATCTTAAGCAGACTGGTACAATCTGTGCCACAAATAAAATAACACGTACAAAAGCAAAGAAAAGTGAGCATGCACACTTAAAGATACAAACATCCAGTAGATGTACACACAGTTTTTTTTTTTTATTATTTAACCGTATGTGCCATCTGATCTGTGTCTGGTATTTTCTTTATGTCAAAGCCGTAAAAATATCACAGGACAAACTGTACTGAACTGAGACTGAACTGTATTTCACATATTGTGAGCATAGATTAAAAAATTTAAAAAAGAAGAAGAAGAAGAAAACAAACTGTCCTACCTGTAATGCAGGCTGCTTCTCGTTGCCTTTGGGAGACTTGATGGTCCCACTTTGCTGCTGCTGCTGCTTAAGAAGGAGATGCCTTGCAACCTGTAGAGCCTGAAAAACAAACAACAAAATAGGTAAAGGAAAAATAGTAAATTTATTTATATATATATATATATATATTTAAGCCAAACGACATTGTGTCTGGGCTGCGATGTAGAGAGCGCAAGAATATCTACACACCAACGGACCTTTTTGCTCCTCATCCTGAGTGCTTGCTAACAAATTTACATAGTTTCATTATGTTGCACATGGAGAACAGTAACAAGCTGACAAAGCAAACAGCTGTGGAAAGATGAAAAAAAAAAAAAGCACACAAAGGGAACAAAATTGATAGTGCGAGAGCAGGAACTACATTGTGTTGAAACTAAACACTTATAATAAACAAGGGATATACAGTAAATCTTCGTTCTAAGCTGTTTAACTTCTATCTTTATTTCCGTCTTATTACTGATTTCTTATGATTTCCCAGTTTTTAATGCAAATAAAAGGTTTACTGCCGCTCCGAAGTTCTGTTTTTGGATGCGGCCTTCTGAGTGGAAAGCAAAATACAGTTGAGTCACATGTTTATTGCTCTGGCTACTCCCTCCGCCCCGACTCCCACCCCAGCAACGATAAATAATCAAACTTGCCATCCAGTACAAACAAAAGGCAGTGGCTGTGCTGGGAAGAGAGAGGTGTTCTGGTCGAGCAAAAAAAAAAAAAAAAAAAAAAGCACTACCGATACCAAAAAAAGCGAACGCCGCGTTCCCACAGAGTGTCTAGGGTAGATTCACACCTACACCAGAGCAACATCTGAGTAAATAACCAGCTTCATTCTTTCCATTATCCGTGCGCGCACACAAACACACACACACACACACACACACAGATGACTCCCCCGATTAAACAAATAGTCGTTGGAACGGCCTAAAAGCCCTGAAACTGCACCTCCGGCGCTGCTCAGCCTCTCTGGTGTGCTGTTTGTTAAGTTTTGCATGTGTGTGTGTGTGTGTGTGTGTGTGGACAAGTACATAGACATATTTTTATTGCTTTTTCAAAGTAATGGTCACGCTGGATATTGTAGTAATGTATAAGTAGTAATGAAATGGTGCTTTTGCTGGTACCTGCTAACCGTAGCTTTGGAAATGATCTGTAATGAACAACAACCATCACCAAGCGTTCTGGAGAAGGAAAAAAAAAAAGTTCTGCTATAAAGTTGAAAAGAAAAAAAAGAGGGGGGGGGGGAGGTTGGAAAGAAAGACGCAAAATGATATGAACACCATTGAGGTGTCACACATCATGAAAATCTGAGTGAAGGGTATAGATCGTTTGGCAGTCACACAAAACAAGTATTGGATATGAAGATATGTCAACATGGAGAACACGAATATCATAGGAAAAAAAGTAGAGAAAGTATCTAATAATAAGGTAGATAAAGTAGACGTATATCAGTGGTCAGGATGTTTTCCAGGTGTGTCACAAACAACAGTAAGAGTCACTGAGGCAAAATTCCGGTGAAACTATTGGTTAATAAAAGACCTTTTCTTACCAACCAATGACATCTAGCTACTTGTTTTTCTGTTGGCGAAAACATTTCACCTGGATAAGGGATGCGTACCAAAAGAAAATGCACAGCTGAATAGACTTGCCACCTGTAAACTATTTGACTGATTATCTTAGCAGAAACACAGATTTCAGGTGTTTCCAGTATTTTGTACATTATAGCGAGCTGTCTAAAGTCATAAATGCTACCGCTAGACCGTAGATATCGACACAGGTGTTTTATTTAAAGTTTCACTGATAGATAATTAAACAGGGGAAGAAGTGATCATGCATCTGCTCATTCACACAATTAGTCAATCATGCGGCAGCAGCACAGTGCATAAACCCAATCAGATACGGGGCAAGAGCTGCAGGTAATGGTCACATAAAACATAAACACATGGTCTCAGTGATTTTGACATGGCGTGGTTGTTGGTGCCAGACGGACTGGTTGCTGATCTCCTGAGATTTCCTCTTCTTGGCACAGCGTTTCAGTTAGCTGATGGGCTACAATAGCAGAAATCCACAAGGTTCAAATTCTGTCAGTGGGAAACTGAGGCTGCAAGGAACATCATCTGGCCTGATGAGTCTTGTTTTTGGTTGAGGCATGGTAGGCTTAGAAACCGCCACCAACAGCATGACAACCAACACTCTAGGCTGGTGGAGGTGGTGTAAAGACATGGGGATGTTTTTTTCTTGGCACAACCAATCAATCATCGCTTGGACACCACAACCTACTGTTATTAATTAATTGATTACTGCATGAAAATTTTCTCGGTACGTGAGCGCCTGTTTGGAATGCCTCTTCATGTCTGAAACACTGGCCTTCCAAAGAACTCCTTTAATGGCCCAAACATGTGGGAACTAGCTTGGAGTTAGGTCAGGACTGTATGGAGGATGTGGCTATAACTCCACGCTGAGTTCCTGGAATGTGCGAGTGGCATTTGTTATTCATTATGTGTACAGTTCCCACAGACAGATGCATCTCTTCTGCAAGTTGTCAATGGGTTATCTGTCGCTTTTCAAGGATCAAGTATTACACTCTCTGAATATTCACAGGAACAACCGCAGTGGACTTAATTCATGGACAAACGGCCATCTTGAAAGTGTTCGTACCACTGAAATGTTTTACTGCGGCTAAGAGTCTCATCACTGCACTGTGCTTGAAGTCTGCTCAGTAAATGTCAATCGGTTTCACTCATGAGAAATTTTTGTACTATTTATTAAATATTATTAAATTCGCTATTTTGTACTGAATCACTAAAATTACAAATTTCATTCCTACTTTTTAAAATAGTTTTTAGAGATTATATTGAAGAATCATTCCACCGTTTCTCTACAATGGATTTAAAATCTTTAAGGCCTTGTTCACCTGGGCGTTAAATTTTTGGATAAACGAACGCGCTCTGAACGTCCTAGACGTTTATGTTGCGTTTTGTAGTGGCGCTCGA
>JAOVVA010000017.1:6857151-6886243 GCA_028565275.1 Leiocassis micropogon | reverse complement strand
AACGCACTAGAAGCGTTTTCCTTGCGTTCGTTGGGATTTGAACGCCAAGAAAAAGCTGCATGCAACATTTTTTTGACGCCGTATAAACGCGCAGTCGGACAAACGTACGTCACCAAAGCCCGTGTGAACACACTCATTGACTCCTATGTGTAGAAAACACTCTGCGCTTGATCCGCGCTCACCGGACGCTACGAACGCCAGAAAACGTTTTAACGCCCGTGTGAACAAGGCCTAAGTATTGTGAGATGAAACTCTGGTCATATTGGTCAGCCCAATGAGCTGATGTTTAGTCTGAGCCCTTATGAGGTTGATAAACTTGATACTGAATTGAGGTACTTGGCTGAGACATTGCTCTCTCTCTCTCTCTCTCTCTCGGTCTTTCTGTGTGTGTGTGTGAGAGAGAGAGAGAGAGAGAGAGAGAGAGAGACACACACACACACACACACAACATGATTAGGCAGGAATATGACCACAGGATGCAGAGAGGCCACTGCATTGCTGGCTCACTCTAGGACTGTCTGGACACGCACACATACACACATGTATTCACACACTCCACTCAAAAACAATAAATAGACGATACACACTCATAACCACATTTGCATACACAATACAGCGATATTACATCAAGGCCGCGCGGCACTGGAACATTCACCCATGACTCATTCTACAGTAACAACACGGAAATAAACCACTCAAACCATTTCAAACAACCGATCAAAAACATCGAGAGCTTGTTTCCATTCTAGTCTTTTTGCCACAATCTATATCAGGTAAGGGTTTTTGAAGGGGACAATCCCTTAGGTCCTGTTCACAACTCAAACCATGAATAGCTCACTCAGCCACCCTCCGCCACACACACACACACACACACAAACACACACACACACCTCTTAGGAAGCAGCATGACACTAAACTCCTCCACAGCAGAAAATAGGTTGAAACTCTCGATTTTAGCAGACGTGAGAGCATTCGATGAATATGACAAGACGTCAGGGTAAAGATCAGATTCTCTACTTAAACATTTTCAAAAGATGTCAAACAAGTAGTAGAGGACTAGACATGTCCCCCTCCAGCATAAGTCACCACCCTCCAGTATAAGTTGAAATGTCTCATGTCTATATGCATACATACACACACAACTTTCAACAATCTGACAATCTGGTGTAATTCAGTCCAAGACATGCTTTATCTGTGTCCAGAAAACTCTTGCAAGCTGGAACACAGAGTACCTGATACATACATGGCAAATAACCACACAGACAAATGCACTTCTTAGTCACTTCTGGGAAATGAGCTGTAATATGTTTTTTTGTGTTCTTACCCAGAAACTTTTATGACACGTAAATGCTTTGTGTATGATCTGTACACTTTGCTAGCGGCGAGAGAGGAGGAACGAGGATATTCAAGTCAACAGGATGCAATATAGGCTTGAGGCACTTAGGACAGGAGAAACTTTGAATGACTTTTGGTTTTTTAATTGCGTCAGCAAAGAGACTTGAGCACTCGGAGACTGCAAGATGCCATGCTGTAAACCAACAAGAGGATTCAATAACCACAAGAACGGCTGCTCGGCCTATTAAGGAACGTTTTTTTTTTCATTGCATGTGACTGCACAAACACAACTATGCTAAGAATTGACCTGTTTAGAAAGTAAAGGAAGTAGTAGTAAAAAAAACAAAAAAAAACAATCTTGACTATGAGGACAAAAAGCATTCTGTCAACGATCTGTCAAAGTAATATTTTTTAAAACTTGCTTTAAACTAATATTCATGATACTATCCGTTAGCTTATATACTCTTTATATATACTGTATAAACCCACTACTATATTTGTAGCCATCCAGTGTAAATTGAATTGAAGTGAAATGTCCTAGTCTGTTATCTTATTGGTGGGTTTTAGACAAGGCTTACACCAGGATCAGACACGACTTTGTCCTTGCATGGTAATAAATGGTTGGTGAGCAATTAAATAAAGTAATCAATCAATCAATTAATTAATAAACAAAAAAAATAAGCTTGAGAAGATTTACACAATAAATGAGTGCTACTGAACCAAACAAGTCACACTGAACATATCAACTAACTAGCTATAATTCACCGCTCTATTCACTAAACAAAACAATCTTTTTACATTATTAGATCTTAAACTACTATAAAGCTGTTGTTATAAAAAAAGAAAATGAAGGCAAAATAATACAGAGATGCTCCAACCCTGAGAGAACATGTATGTCTGGCTGATGTCGACCCAATATACAAAATTATGTCACAAGACACTTCGAAAACGCCCACCAAACAATGTCTGGATGATGAATCAAAGCTAATACTAAGCACTGTGAAAAACAATACTGACATCCAAAAATAGCTTCTTAATTTTTTCCACCTGTCATCATCCACTCAACCACCTGAGCCACCACTGGCCCACTTCCTAAGTTTGTGTCTGTGTGTAATGAAGAGATCCGATTGAAGTTAAGAAACTATAATGTTGGACTGAATGCCATCAAAAAGAACTCCAGCCCAAGGAAGAACACACACAGTAACAGAAATTAAGGAACAGTAAACAGTAAACATCACAGTCTAGTCAAGACAGCCTGCAAGAGGGAGAAAAAGCAGTGAGCAGATTACTTCACAGCTGCAGTTTGAATCGTTTTAACTGTTACTTTTAGCCAGATTAGTGGATTTAGTCTTAGGACTGGATCTTATGCTATAGAGAAACTCTTTGTCGTATATTAATGACAAAAAAATTCTAAGCACTTATGTAAGTCACTCTGGCAGAAGCTTACTGTAAATGTGTACGTATATACAGCACTGTTCGCCGCGGTCGTCCCATGTCGCAAACTGTTTTTTTTATTTTACATATTTTAATATTGTACAGATTTCTCACAAAAATAACTGCCAGCTGGTAGATCCAAATAAAATTAATTATTCACTGCATATCGTGTCACACGAGTTCGAGGGCTATGATGTCGGCTTCTTTTTACATGATTCAGAAATCATTCACTTGAGAACACTTATCTTACGATAAGCACATATACGCTTTGTGTTTCTCTATAGCATAAGAGCCAGACATTCAGAAACTAAAGCTCTTAATCTGGCTTAAAGAAACAGTTAAAATGATAAAAGTTGGAGAAAAAAAAGTTGCCTTAGGATTTGTTTCTTAGAATAATGTGCTCATGCTTTTTCTCCCTTTTGTAGGCTGTCAACAAGAGAATCTGGACTGTCTCAGCCAGACTATGATGTTTACTATTTACTGTTCCTGAGTTTATTCTTACTGTTTGTCTTCCTTCTTGTACTTTGTGAGGTTTTTTTGATGGGATTTAGACTGACTTTAAAGTTTCCTAACATCGATTGTGTCTACTGATTATATAAGTGGGGCACTGAAGGTTTAGGAGGTTGAGGCTCTGGTTTGCTGATCGAAGGGTCAGGGGTTTTAGCCCCACCACTGGACAAGGCCCTTAAACTGATGCCCGTTTTAGTGTTGCAAGGGGAAACTGGAGCCACTGGCAGAAAGCTTGGTCACTAGAACTGTTTTTGAATGGATTTTATTTTTCCTAATTGGATAATATTAGCTTTGATTCATCGTCCACATATCGTCCGGTGGATGTTCGCAAAACCCATCAAGCACCATGATGAAACTGGCTCTCATGAAGACCATCCCAGGAAAGCAAGACCTAAAATTTATCTCTGCTGCAGAGTCAGAGTTACAAGTCTTAAAGCACATAGAGCCATTATGAAGGCTTTACAGAGCATACGTAGCAGACACATCTCAATATTAACTGCTCAGAGGAGATCATTGTATATTATGGATGCCTATAGCATTGCTTTACAATGTAGAAAGAAATAAAAATCAGGAAAGACCATGGAATTAGAAGGTGTGTCCAAACTTTTGACTGCAGTGTATGTGTACTGCTAGAGAACGAGTCAGACACACTGAATTCTGAAATGAAGGATTTCTGAAGGATAAACATGAGCTGAGTTTGTTTCTTGCTTAACAAACCAGGTAAGAAACTAGCGTTCGCTAGCTGGGTGCTAATGTAGCACTAAAGTAATCTTAATGCAATCCAGCACACACATACACACATCCCCTCTCTCTCTGTGCGGACAATTCTTTGATCCACCATTCAAAAGTAGCAGTGGGTTTGATAGACGTGCTAGGCTAAGAGCAGTTGCAAGCATTACAAACTGCCAAGTGATGATAGGCTGGAGCGTCTGAAGGCAGGTGTAAAGTAAGAAGAACTGTGTGTGTCTGGAATAAGACATACTCAGAGGTGAACAGTAATAGATGACCAGGTTGCAAAAAGAAAGTGAACAAGTCTATCTACGGGAAACAACTAGCTCTCGTCGAGCAAATACATACTGAAAACACTCCAATAAAGTATAAAACTCCTGAAAGTTGGATAACATTTTAATGTGAGCGAAAAGGTGAGCATGTCTGTTGTCTTTATTATACTGTGCTGCCAAAAAAAAAAAAAAAAAAAAGGCGATGGTGATTCTTTACAATCCTTCATTAAAATTCCTGATTAGGATTCTTTGATACCAGGGCCACTCTCTCTTACATACAACCCCACACCCACACACAAACACATAGTGTACACACACCATGAGCCCTCCAGGTATTGCTGATTACATAAACAGCCTCAAGGACCTGACAAAACCTATAGTCTCTGACAAAAACAACACAATTTGCTCTTCTTGTCATTCACAGTCTCTCTTTTATATTTTCATCTCAAATAGGCACGTCCCATTTCACACACTATTCCCTTTTCTGTGTCAACAGCTTTGCCTTAATGCACATGGCTTTGGGTTTATCGGTGGCAGCTTTTCACGTTGTATTAGCGAGAAGAATAAGAACTGGAGCTTTAGGAACTTGTGTCCAAGGGCAGTTTCTCAGTGATAACGTTGTGACAGAGCTGAGTGCTAGATGTCTTTACATGCACGGTGTGGATTATTTACAGGCTTTAGGGTTCCCTGCTGTTTAAGCCTTGCTCCATCAACTCCACAAATCCGGTGAGAGAGCAGTAGGGGTGCTCAGTTGCTCAGGTTTTAACACTCCCCTGTACCGTTTCTTCGTGATCGTTGGAGGTAAATATTCCAATAACTGTGAATTTCCTGGGTTAGGATGACTAAGATAAATAAACAAAAACTACCCCTGAAGGATAGACAGTCTGAACCGAAACGAGCTGAAACAAGCAAAAGGTTGAAGCGCAAACGATTATAGATTTCAGTGCTTAATGAGCAAGGTGAAACCAGGAGAAAGACAAAAATGTTAGTCTGCTAGACCAAAGCGTCCTTATCTCTGCTTCTATTCACTGTGTGCTCCTCTCAGTGGAAGCAAAGACCTTGAACGTGAAATGGATCCAAACTAATTGTGGGCCTAATTACAGCGAGATGTGCAGCACACCTGAAACCAGATCGCTGTGGCTATGCTGGAGCACAGAAACTGTTTACGCAGTGGCCAATGTGTACAAGGCTCTCAGAACCTGTGCGGAGAAAATACAGTGAATAGTTTAGCGCTTAATGAAATCATGCTCTCGACACCCGGCAGCATCCTCTCTGACATCAGATTACTGCCTAGCCCAAAAGAGGGTTAAGTAAAAATTGGGTTAACTTATCGTTTTTAAAACTTTTTTTGAAACATCAACTTCACAAAAGAAATGTGGTCTGAACAAAAATAAAACCAAAAAAAAACAAAAACATGAACAGACATCATTTAAACGTTTCGGAAAGTTGCAAAGTGGACAAAAAAAAATCTAGAGTAGAATCACAATTTAATTGTGAAAGTAAGAGAATTTCTCAAGCTTCATACTATGGGAGATCGGGCTTTTTGCTCAGCGGCACCTAGACTATGGAATGCTCTTCCAGAGTATCTGAAGATGCCACAGACTGTTGATGATTTTAAATCTGGTGTTAAAACTTATCTTTTTATCAGAGCTTTTGTATTAATATAATTTGTATCACTTTGAGATTTGCTTCAAATATGAACTGCGCTATAAATAAAATGTATTATTATTATTAATTTCCATGCAAACAGTGTGATGAGATCTCAAAAGGTCTGGGATTAAACAGCTGTGTGGCCATAAGAGAACCTCTTGTTGGTGATGCTAAATAGAAAAAAAAAGTCTTCATGATTGCTAGGGAGTATAAAGAATGGACTTTGGAGCAATGGAAAAATGGTCACGTGGTCTGACGAGTCCGGACTGACCCTACTCCAGCGTGATGCATGTGTCAGTGTAAGACAGGAAGTACATGAAGCGATGCACCCATCATGCACAAATGCCACTGTACAAACCTCTGGAGGCAGTGTTATGATCTGGGGTTGCTTTAGGCTCAGCAATGTTATGTCGCAATAAAATAAAGTCAGCTGATGACCTGAATGTACTGAATGACCAGGGGAGACCACAAATGAAACTTCTTCTTTCTTAATAGCACCAGCATATAGAGCTTTTCTAGGAACATGAGATATCTTTTTCACACATTAATCAAAGCTAAATGCGGTTAAATGCTTATCACTTTATTATTTCATGTTTGGTCAGGCAGTATATCTTTTAGGTTTAAATAAGTATTAAAAAGGTCTAAAGAGAGTTTAAGATTCAATCCATGTCATTTCAAAAGCTGAAGTGTTATAAGAGGACAAACACAAATCTCTCCAGTCCTTCTTGGACCTTCCTGGACTGGGCGAGAGCATTAGTGTTTCACTCTGCTGAATGGCCGGAAATTCCCTGGCATTTCAACAAATGTGTGATTCGCATGGCATGAAGTTAAGGTCAGATTGTAGGAGGACGTAAACAGCTTTCATTACCTAATGAAGCCTCTCAGATACCCGGCGATTATTCAATTATACAGTTTTTCTCCTGGAAATTGTGGCACAACATAACTACATACTCTATGTGTGCTGAATTTGGTTACTCTTTTGTCCACATTTGAAATACACATAACTCTCACTTTCTACTACATACTGTAATAGATACCTATGGTTTCCATAGTTACAACACGTACACATTGGTTAATTTACTCACCACATGATTAAAGGTTAAAAGTCAATGGAATAAAAAAAAATCTATTGTTATTCAACAAAGAAAAATATATGATAATTGATGTGTGATTTTCTATTTACAATAAATAAATAATTAAAATGCAAATTTATCTGAAGAGTCTTTAAGTTTGATGCTCAGTGTCAAAAGATGTTGTGCTTTCCTCTTTGTCTGTACAAATTGTGTAACAGGCTAGCACAATGTGTCACTGATTAATGCATATAAAATAGTATTGGAAATAAAACAGTAATAGTTGGCAAAATGTCATGTCAAAAGATTCATATAAACATGGTGGGATGTGTGATTATTGTAAAATAATCAACTTCAAGGTGGTACTGCGTCATACCACTACATCATTTATTTTTTTCCCATAACCGCACAGCCACGGAATGCTCTGCTTCTGACTTTATTCTCATTTATTTACCCACAGTAATCTTTCTCAACTCAAAATGTCTCAACTCTGGTTAAAATCTCCCCTCTTCAAACTAGTACACATTCCAAATCCTATTCCAGCCACTGTGTTAAAACTTGCAATCCTCCTTAAGCTTCATCAAGCTATTCCTGCTACTAACTCAATTAACAGCTCTAAATATATTTGCGTTTCATTTTAATAAAGATTAGTGTGAGGGAGTCGTTGCTTACAGTGAATCATATTTGAACTGAAACATATACAAGTCAGAGATTCTTTCTGCGCCATGAGTGGCTGAACAGTGAGGATCTCAGCTATTTGTATTAATTGAGTTCCCCTCCTCCCTCCCTTTATGCTCATTTTCACATTCAACTGTTATCTGCAATGCAAAACAGGACCGGTCAGATTTCCTCTAAGTATATAATTAATGCTATTTCTAAAAAGCCCTCTTCACATGGAAAACAGGCGCTCGTGCTGAAACCCCACGAATTACAGGCTCACGGAAAACTGCTCTCCATCCGCTGTTTAGACTTCCAAACTAATTCGTGGAGAATACATAAATCAATGGTTTATACCCACTCCAGACCATTACACCACCTTCTCTAAGCTGCACTTTTCAACTGATCTATTAATATTTATGACAACACCAAACATTTCAAATTGCTACGTTTAAACAATATAAAGTTCTGTGTGCAATTACATAAGCTGTGAGCTGACTCCGGGTAAAAAACGACATTTCCCTAAATAGCAGGCGATATCCAGACCTGACAAATGGTTTTCCCTAGGAAGAAAAAAAAAAAACAAGAGAGAGAGCGAGAGAGAGATATCCAATGTGATAATGATGCTGAGAGAGAGAGAGAGGTGTGGTGTAAAAGGCTGAGTGAGTGTGTTTGTGTATGTGACGGTGCAAGCTGTGGAGTGAAGTTGCTGATAGTGGATAGATTAATAACAAGGGTAAAAAAGGAGTAAACAGGGTACCGCTCTGTGCCTGGTACGGACGTGTGACCCCACAAGGTCAAAGGTCAGCTCAGCTATGTGGCTTCACCGGTTTGATTCCTTGGTGCTGTTTAACAAAAACGGGTTTTCTTTTCACACAGCCGGATGTTAAAATGCGTGCACAAGTTCACTTCTAGACACTTACACAAACATGCTCAAAAAGCAAGTCGCAGCGTTTACCCGCAGACGCATACGTGCACGCCCAAACACACACACATGCCACCGCATCCTCTAACTTACTCTAGTCTTCTAATAAATGAGCCGAGCTGTTTTCCTCCTGCACCTACGTCTTGTCTGCCGGAGGCGTTATTGAATCGGGATGACGTTTATTAATCCTTTACTGGGCTGTTAAGGCATAAACACCCTTCACAGCGTACTGTCAGTGGCATATTGCCTCGCTCGCACCGGCCCGCTCTTCCACGTCAATTACGCCTCTCGACTTTCAGAGGCGCGGCCTGATGAATCGTCCGTAAAATCCATTCGCATTAATACTCCATTGTGCATCTGCTGCTGACTGTAATTAAAGAAGTAAATGACTCATAAGAAAGGATGCATTAGCTGCAGGGATGGGAAAAAAAAAAAAAAAACTAAATAAAGGAGGATAAAGAGCGGGCCGAGACGTACTGTTAGGAATAGGCTTTTTCTTGTTGGAGTGATGCCGGTTTCGTATCAGTGACACTGTGAGGTCTACTTTGCAGTGTTCTTTAACTAGTGTAATGAGTTTGTACAGTGATAGCTATTTATGAAGATGCTGATATATGAAGCCCAACTTGATTTGAGGAGCAGTGAAGGGAAGTGTGGAAAGAATGACAGAAAGAGAGAATGGGGCAAACGGTGTTAAAGGAAGAACAAAGAAATTAAATCAGGAACAATGCAAGCGGATGATCGATGCTTACGCCCAATGCTCTGTGTTCTTTATGTGCACACTGTGACACACACACACACACACACACATTTCCCTGCCCTTACTTTTTCCTTCAGAACTTGCGCTGCCTGGGGATCCTCACCATTATGCGTTGTGCCAATTTCCGTTGACTGGCTTAAACAGCACAGGTTTGCCAACTGAGCCAAGTATACAGATGAAGCTCCGGATAGAAAGGAAAAATACGGTCTCTTTTATTTGTATTGCACTTCTCTTTGAAGAATTGCATCAGATTTTTGGTGAGAACAAAATGCTTTTTTTTTTTTCTTCTTTTATCCAAACATGTAGGGAAAGAGTAATGTGAAAGGATCATTAGGTGTAAAACATTTTTTTCCCTGCATGGAGTCATGTCTCGGCCCTTAGTCAATACTCGCATAGCGCCAAGTTGTGGGAAGCTTTTGTAAACATGGCGCATTCTTTCTTTGGAGTAATGCTTAGTGTAGAAACAATGAGACACAAGCAACTTGTACCGCATATGGCAGGGACAAATGATAAACTCATTTTGAATTATTTTTTTCTTCTGAACATAGTGATTGTGTCAGAAATGATCTTGACGTCAGAAAGCGGTCTGGCATTAAAGGCCACATCGGGTTGTTGGCCAGCACTTCTTGGCTGTCAATGAATATTCTCAATGATAATGAGTTATTATAGATAAAATACCTAAAAAATTAAACACTTTCCACGATGTGCTTAAAACGTAAACCACAGAGAAGAACGACATGTGACGCTGCATTGGGACAAATCATTCTTCAGTTACAGGACAGAGTTCTATTAGCAAATTAGTTTACAGAACATTAGAAAATTCGTATATTATTATAACTTGTCGAGGGTGTCAGGCGTGAGGCACAAGAGGACAACAATAGCGCAGCAGGCAGTATCCAAGGAGACACGGCAGAATTTCTTCATTTTAGAATTTTCCTGCATGCTAAAGATCATCGAGAACCAGAAGATCCTGGCGACTTTGCAGAGTTACCACGAGTGAGTTTACACAGGCCAGGAGAGCACCATGAGGGAAATGTATTTAAAAAAAAAGGAAAAATCATGCAGAGTCTATGGAAAGAATTGACATGTCCATAAGTTCTGTAACTTTTTGCTGAGATTGAAGAGAGGATTGTGAAGTTTGAAGAGAGTTTTATGACAGCACAGGTGTTCCAGGAAATCCAGCAAATGCAAAGTTTCTCACCCAAATCTATGAGATTTTTTTGTCAGACACTTTTATGTATGAAGTTTTTGCATGTAGCACAATGTGGTTGCACCATCAGCAACAACAAAAAGTCAACAAGTCATTGGTGAATGTTTCGGGTTAGAGAATTTAGTCTTTACACTGCATCTTAAATTTAATATCTGAATCTGGCTCACATCAATATTTTGTGCAAAGTACAAGCTATTTATTTCGTCACTGTTTTCTCATACTTGTGTGTTCCTGATTCAAATGCATATGTATCTGTCATGGGAACCCGAATTTGGTCTTTTTTTGTCTTGTGTTTTGCTAACGTCAGTAAGGATTAGGAGTTAATTTCTTCCTTTGGAAAAACTAGGAATACAAACCCTTAGGGGTCACGAACTCAAACACAGGACTAAACATTCAGCTCAGATCACCAACGTGTCCTACTCGCCCATTTGAACAGACTTTAACAGGATCTGGAGATAACTGTTGACTAAAATGCAATGACGACAATCATTCTTTTCAAGACGCCACCTGTTACAGAGAATGCATACACACACACACACACACACACACACAGTCTCACACATATCCTATCCTATTCATCTTCTGAGAGATCTTCAAAGTATGTTTCATGGACCAATCGACTCACATTCATCATCCACCTTGCTCAGACATATTGTATGTGTGTGTTGTGTTTGGAAGAGGAACTGTCATTCCGCTGGGATCCCTATGACATTAGAAGTTAGTTGTGAAAGAGTATATAGAGAATATCTCAATATGTCGCGGCCTGAGCGATTGGCTACGGCTTGGGATTGAGTTGCAGAGAGAGAGGCTGCTCCATGGGAATAACAACTTCTGCTCAAGTCATTCCAACCTGGGTAATGTGATCCTGTACACACACACACACACACACACACACAAAGATAGAGAAAGAGAGAGAGAGAAAGAGAGAGATGATTGCTTTTGTCTTCTTAAACTAGACTAGTATCTAACTAGATGATGGACAGAAGCTTCGTTTTCCTTTCACTAGGAAAAAATATAGAGACAAACAAAAAGAAACACATATTGTTCTCCATAGAAGCACCTGGTATAAACAACATTGGCTTATCGAACAGAACCCTGTAGATTTTCAATTCTGTCCAGGGGAAAGTGTTTCTCTGCCAGCCTACAGGACGAGGAGGACGTGCTGGTGGGATCAGACACCTCCAATCTGCACTGTGATGCTCGATGATGCCTCCTCTGGAGCTGCAGGCCTCAATAAACCTTGACGCAAAATTACGCGGCAAAGCTTACGGGCCTAAAGCAACGTAGGATGAAAATATTAAACTCTGTCAAGTGGTGTGGCAATTTACAGAAGCGCTGGTGGTCTGATTTACCGTGGTTAATGATAAACGCGTCCAAAGTCCTCGGTGTTGTTAGTGGACGTAAAGCGACTTTGTCACGTGTTAACTTTAATGCCGCGTGTCATATACGATTACATTATACAGGTACGACGGGTCACGGCATTACAGTTCACCGACGCTTTCTTTTTTTCACAAATGCTCTGCCCCTTCTTTCATCGCTCTCTCGTTCTCTCACTCACACTCACACACCATTTACCCTCTCATTGCCCTTCTCTCTAGACCAGAAAAAGAGCCACAGCGAATGAGACAAACATAAAGTGAGGAGGCAGCCGGAAATAGCACTGCTCCGAACAACAAGCGCAGCAGAAAGCAAGGGCACGGCATCTATGGAGCGGAGAGAAGGCAAAATGACAGACTGCTGTTCACCTCCATTAGCCGCTGAGAGAGAGAGAGAGAGAGAGGGAGAGAGAGAGAGAGGAAGAAGAAGAAGAAGAAGCATCCAGGAGCATACAACCTGTGAAAGAATCAGAGAGATCTCTTTAAATCCGGACTGGGTCGTTGCCGCATTAATTCTGGAGGAACCGTAATCTCTCAGGCAAATCAAATTACTCTCATTAACTGGCCAAGGAAACGGCCTCAGTAATAAGTGTGTGTAAAAAAAAAGTATTTATTACCAATAATCACCCGTTTAAAATGAAGCAACGCAGCCGATGGGTTTTATTTTTTTGCTGATTAAGGGTAAAAATGAGAAACAGGAAAGGGCGTTTGCACGCGCATATACACACACACAGACACACGCACACACAATGAGAAGTGTCTGTGCAAGGATGACGCAGTGATTAAGGTTGAAAGAATAGAGGCCATATAAGCTTTAAGGACGTTTTTGTGCGGGCAAGCGTGGCGCGACTAAAGCGCGCACAGCCCATCTCTGTCTAGTTAACACAGCAGAAATGTGACATTCTCCTTTTTAATAACGCTTGACAGCATCTAGGGGTAATTTCCTTAAAAATAAAACCAATTAATTACATCAGAAATGTTAATGGAAAAATATATCAAAGGAGAGATAAATATGATTCGGCGCCATAAAATCAATTAATGGGAGAGGTCAGCGTCTCATTCATTTGCGAGATTAACATAATTACCTATTTTTCTTTTCCTCATTTACTGCTCCATTCATTTGGGACCGCAGCGCTGTCCCTCTATCCCAGTGGAACAAACAGAGTGAGAGAGAGAGAGAGAGAGAGAGAGAGGGGCAAGCTGGCCTAAATTAAATATCTCCATCCATACTGAGTGTGAACATTAACACTATGGACACACCATAATTACATTTCTTACTGCATGCTGTTTGACGGTAAATTATTTTCATTTAGCACTGAAGGCTAGCTCTTTATTCGCTGGTGCGGTATGGAGAAGCCGATTTAATAAAGAACTGAACATGATAAAACTATTGTGCTAGAGACTTACAGTAACTGTAACCGGTTAAACTGATGAACAAAAAAACTCCAGGTTGCAAATTTTGCATATTTATTATTCTAAATCGATAATGGATAAATACATTTTTTATTAAGGCTAATAAGACAAAGTTGATTTATTTAATTTTTTTTAATGATTTAAGTTTTATTAACCCTTCCGAGAACCTGGCTGTACTGTTGCACAAGTCCGATCCACGGATGCCTGATCCTGTAACCCACAGCACCCAAAGACGCTTCTGACAACATCCTGGTGCCAGACACCTCAGCACACCTCTAGAGGTCTGACCACAATGCTGAAAACATTTTAATGCAGCTGTGTATCTGTCTGTAAGCGTATTTGCTTTGTGTCATTGATACTGTCATCAAAAACACCTTGTGAGATATAATAAATATAGAACTAGCTCTCACGCTTAATTTTTTTTTCACTTTATTTTTTGATCAATTACTCACGTTTCCTCCGTGCCTCTGTGTGGCATTGGTCCTAACCTTGTTAAAATACTAAGCAAAATATTTATTTGAATTCGCACATTATTTGTACATCTCATTTGCAAACCATGAAGAGAGCACGGTGTGCGTGTGCGCTGCCTCTGTAAAACCCGAGTCTAACCTCAGTGAGAAACCCAGCGGTGACCACAGCTAGAGTCGTGGTTTTCCAGAGGCTCAATTACGTTAAAGCACACTTAGCTACACGAGTAAGGAAAGAGCGTGCGGATTCTTCGCTCGGATAGCAACAAGCGGCCGATTGTTTTTCTCCCTGCGCCGATGATAAATGACTACGAGCCATCGAGGTGTTTAGAGATTAACGAGCGAGTTAGAGTGTTTAACACACAACAGCTACTTCAGTGAGACCCGATGCTAAGGATCACATAAACACTTTATAAATAGTGGGCTGGGAGGATAATTATTTTGATTGTGGGCTCTCGTGAAGCTCCCCCACTTTAACATCTGTTTGAAATATGGGCTGGTGTGTGCGTGAGGTCGAGCGTGTGTATGTGTTTCTAACTCCAAAAAAACAGACACAGGCAAAAAAAAAAAAAAAAAAAAAAAGCCCATGTGTGCAAACTTTATATCCATTCTTACTCCTTTCTCTGTAGATCTCTCTCTCCCTCTCTCAAACACACACACACACACACACACAGGTAGCACAGGATCTCTCTGTCTTTTACCTGGCATGGTGGTGGAGGTGAAGTTTGTCAGGAGACACAAATATAAATGCGTCTAAAAATAAAAATGTGTATTTATCCAGTCTAAAGGAAAAAGCAGTTTATTTTTCCTTAGATGGAAAATCCTGACCCTATTCCAGTAACATTTTTTTTTTTTTGCATAAAAGATAACAAATGCTAATAAAGTGCCACAAAAATGTTTTTTCCACCAGCTTCTCTATTTAACACACTGGTATGCAGACCTGACAACTCATCCCATCCTCGGCTTTGCTCCCAATTCCTGCATCTCTGTGATCCGGGGCCGAGGCAAGGAAAGCCGATACACCTCAATTAGAACCGCAGACTTACACAACTTGCTTCCGAAAGTTCTGTAAAAAGCTGTCGCACTGTGCATAACGCGGCCTCTGGTGATTTCGTGTAATGTGTACAATTCATCCAAGCAAAGTCGAACCTATGAATCTTTAAACTGTGGAGTCAAATGAAAATATCTAAAACACACATAGCAAACTGGTGCTTTTTTATGCTTCTTTACGTTCTTTATGTGTGAACTATGCGGTGCCATTTGCCTGAGCAGAAAGAGTTGCATATGGATAAAGAATAAAAGTTATGTACAGTGAGGAGAAAATCATTGATGAAGTTCCCTATCCTACTGTACCGCTATCAAATAAATCACACGTGGGCCGATGTCTAGCATACCCTGCTACTCTAGCTAGCTATAAGCCTTTTAAATAGCTGGTAAACTGTGTATTGATCTTTTTGCAGAAACGTGATTACCATGACGTCAGTCACATTAGACGACAGCAGAAATACCATTAGCCGACATTAAGCTACTATGTCTTTACATTAATAATTATGTTTTATGTGTTTTTTCGAGTTAAAAAAAATAGAAATATTATTTCTGTTGATTATAAGGGTATTTTCATGCGCAGTATTTTGTAGTGGACTTTGAAACATATTCAAAAGAGAAACAGGCGTGTGAAAAAAAGATGGTAATGACAATTAATTGTTCCATACTAGATTGTGCACTTATTCGGGGGTTAAAGGGGGATTTGGGATTCAGCCTTTAATAAGAATTAAAGAGGAGACAAAGTGTTGTTTAAGGACATATCATCATCAGATGTCTTTTCTTGCTGAACGTGCTACTGTGACTGGTTGTGTATGTGGGTTTTGGCACTAGCACCAAATAAGTAGCATCCCTTTCTCCATCTAGAAGTGGCCGTGACCATGGTGGATATACACTGTGGCATCATGTTCAAAATGTCTATACTTTTGCCTTTAAAAAAAATCACTTGTGTGCTTCATGTAGCTCGAGCTGTGGAAAGAATGTGAACCAGTACTGTGTGAGTCAGCACAATCTTCTCATTAAACACATTTTATTTCCCTGTTCCACTCGCTCCCCCTAAAGTGGCATCATGGCCCGCTGTGTGGCAGGGTCCCAGGGTGGCGCTCGGTGACTGATCAGAGCGAGTCACACGCATTGCTGTATACTGCCGTGCTTTATCTTGTTCTTTAACAGGCGGAATCAATCAATCCCCGCACGGCTTCGCCATTCCAGGCACGGCTCGCGTGCTCCCGTTCAGCCATCGCCCGGAGTTACCTGAGCCAAATTGGATCAACAAGCTCCGGTTCCCCTTTACTGCCGCAATCCGAGATGAAGATCATATTAGCGGGAAGAGAGCGAAGTGCGTAAATACAGCAGAGAGAGAGACAGATAGATAGAAGACTTGATGTGGGCCAAGTCAAGCATTTTTTGAGGACAATTTAAATAAAAAAAAAGAAAGAAAAGAATAAACCATATTGTAAACCATCGGCCCCGTTGAATGCACTGATCTAGCGTATGCATTATTACAAACCAATTAAGCAGACATTGCTGCTTAATACACTCGTTCCTCCTCCTTTCAAACAAACCTTATAAAAATTACAAAACTGCATGTAAATTGGAACAGGCTAATAATTTGCATTTACCCGTAGAAAGAAAAGAAATATGGGAGTGTTTCCACAGATGGGGAGCTGCTTATTCTTATGCGCTGATGGTCTTATGATAGATTTGAAGAACAAACCTTGACTAGCGTTGCCATATTTTTTTTTTTCAGTTGCCCTACAGATATTTTACATTATTCAATCAAAAATACCATCTTTCTGATTCCAACTTTCTTTTTTATATATTTTAATGTTTAATAGGGGGCCCGTGGCTATCTATGAGAGCAATTATTAGATATCCGCAGAGAGAAATTGAAAAATTAATCATACGCTCGACTTTTCTCTGGCGCTTATACATAGGAAATGGCTTGCTGCTCGCTTTCAAGCACAACAACGCGCTCCGCAGGGTTGGAGGCTGCAGAAAACAATCACGTCAATATCACAATTAAGAGATTATTTACTTCTGCCGCTCCTAGAGACGATAACCTGCCGTACGGTGCAGAGATTAAGATCGATGTTGATCGCGTAGCAACAATAGTGATGTGGGAAGATGAGGGATAATCAGCACACAACACCCAAACCATGAGAGAAAATGATAGTGATAAGGAAGTTCTCATGATAAGTTAAGACATAAAGGGAAATTACCCAACCTGCTTCTCCTCCTGCTGCTCGGTACAAATATATGCTCGTTAATTCATCTACATTATGACACAGAACTACAAAATAAGCCAGGAAGCTGACGTTTGTATCGGACACGGAAAAAACTCACATGCAACAGCTGGCAACAAGCCTGGTGAAAAACATGTTACCATATGCACTGTAAATATTCATAAAGCTACAGCAGGGTTTTTTTTTTTTTTATTATGTTTTTGGCTTTCTGCCCTGGTGATCATGCTATACTATACTAGATTTGCTTGAACAACGCAATGCTTTAAACTTTAATGCAAAAAATGTTAAATATAACATGAACAAGATCTTGCTGAGGATTTTGGGAATTGAAGTACTATAGCCAACAGGTTTCTTCCTATTCACTTGATTGCTAGTATTTGCGAAAAAAATATTGCGAGAAATGTGTGTTGAGACAATATAATATGCATACTGTCGCCACTTTGTTCTTTTTGGGATATGTATTGTACAGTAACACTTTTTGTAATAATAAAAATAAATAAATAAACAACGAACGAACAAACAAAAAAAAGCAAACGAAATCTTGCAGATGATTTCATTCTAACCCACAATTTTTTACATTTTTACTTACTTTACAAAATTATCATTTTGCTTTATTCACATTATTATTATTATTATTATTATTATTATTATGTTTCTAGCATCATCCCCGCATTAAAAGAACATGCTTCAAAAAAATTTTGAATATAAAAAAACATCAATTCAGAATGCAAATTTGTCATTGCAACATTTAACATCTTCCTGACATGCTGTGTTACTCTTAAGCCTCCAGGGATAAACAGTCTTATTTCAACTCCCCTCCTTAACACTTAACACCTCTTACGTTAAACATTCTCCAATTCCCCTGTAGCGTGGTGAGTGTAAAATCTAATCATAACAATGATGATCTACTACCACAACCCAGTCAAGGTGTCCCAGCGTTCAATATTTAAGACCCGACATCCTGTAGTGTCAAAGAAAGTAGTTATCTCGTGTCTCAATCAACTGTCGCACATCTCAATCTTGATTTGAAAGACAGATAAGCGACGACAGCTAAGTGTCATCCAGTGTTTGTTTTGATCTGAAGTGTTTTTACAAGGCTTTTTTCTCTGGTTTCCGAGAAACAGGATCATTGGTTACGATTAATGACTTTCATAATGTGAAAGCGTGCGGTTTTTTTCTGAGCAAATCTTGTAACGTGGTTGATGACTGGAGAATCGTCAAGGATAAAATAATCTGTGAAATCTGTCATTATATCTGTGACCAAGGCGTAATGTACCATTCAGCTCAAATCAGACAGCTATAAATATTTCTTTCTTTAACTATATACTCTAACCAGCCACTTCATTAGGTACAACTTGCTAGTACTCGGTTGTCCTCCTTTTTGCCTTGGAACTGCCCTGATTCTTTAATTTCATAGATTCAGCAAGGTGCTGGAGCCATTCCTGAGAGATTTTGGTCCATATTGACATGACAGTATCACGCAGTTGCTGCAGATTTGTCGGCTGCACATCCATGATGAAAAGCTCGTATTCCGTCACGTCCCGAAGGTGCTTTATTGGATTGAGATCTGGTGACAGTGGAGACCACTAGACTCACTGTCATGTTAAAGAAAGCAGTTTGAGCTGGTTATAGCTTTGTCACTTGGCACAATATTCTGTGGTCATAAAGGCTTGGACATGGTCAGGAACAATACACGGTGCCAAGAAAATATCTCCCACACATCAAATGTTGCGGTATATCAATTTTACATCCCTTTCACAGACATATTAGGTCTTCTTCTCCACATACTGTATGTCTCAGGACATATTCCCTTGTTCTTGGAAAGAAGACAGAGAGGGAAAGACAGACACATGCATAAAGGCACTGGCTTATTTTCTGTGCCATTTGCTGGCTTGCACTCTAACAGCCCCTTCCCATTACATCATGTCAGCGACTGTAAACAAGCAAATAACAACAGGGCAGTGAAGCCGGGAGCATAGCGTGACACACCTCCCCGCACCGCGAGGGGAATTGCTCTGCTCGTTCTCCTGGCCTGCAAAACATTTGTTTTTTTATTGACCGACTAAATAATACATCACATTTTACTTCTCTCAGGAACAAATGGAGAGGGAGGAAAAAAAGAAAAGGATTTATGAGAGGGGAACAGAGGGGAAACTATTTATGGCAGGCGTCATTCATAGATAGGCGAGGGACCATCAGCCATATTTATGGGCCGCCATCATATCGTAGACGCCGAATATCATTCTCTGAATGGTACGCAAACTGCCGCTGCTGCCATTTCTCTTCCGAATAGAGGCCACGTCACATGCACTGGGCCTTGGCAGGTCATTATTAACAACAGAAAACACACAGGAACAATCCCACTAAAGTTGGAAGATTATGCTGTAGTCTGTAGATACAATGACTGCGTAGATTTAAGTAAAAAAAAAAAAAAATATCTGCAATAAAATTCATTTCATTAGGACTTGAGTAATTTTATCTCTATTGTGTTAGTTATACATGGAGATGTGTGGTAATTATTAATTACCACACTATATCTATTTAAGTCATGCCCACATCCATCTCTCAGTATACAGTATGTCTGGTTGACATTACACTGCCTGGGAATAAAAAACAGTGTCAAACACACTGACATTTCATACAACAGCCTTTATCTTTGATTACCGCACACAACGTCGTGGCCAATTCATGTGTGAAAATTATTCCTTGTTCCCCAAACCATTCTTTCACAATTTGGCGACTGGAATATGTCAGTGCCATCAGGGAAGAAAAAAAAGCATTGATGTGATAACCTGGTCATTCAGTACATTCACGTCATCAGCTGACTTCATTTTATTACCACATAACATTTTTACACCTGACCAACTGAAGCAACCTCTGATCATAACACTGCCTCCAGAAGCTTGTACACTGACCACTATGCATGATGTGGGTCCAGACTGACCCTATTCCAGAGTGATGGTGTATCAGGATAAGAAGGGAAGCAGATGAGACTTTTGTAGGTCACTCTGAATAAGTGCGTCTGTCAAATGCCTAAATGTAAATGTAAAAGCGCTATACAAATAAAACGTAATTGAATTGAATTAAATGTAAATGTCAGTCTGGAATAGGGTCTGGATTCAGTTTAGAATCTGGATTCATTAGAACCCATAACAATTGTCTATTGCTCCAAAGTCTAATCCTTCAACATTGTCAGTTTTTAACTTAATTTCAGTAATTTTGGCAATCTCCTTAGTCGTTGTCTTTGCCTGACACAGGCCCTATTGAAAATAATGTCTTTTTATTTGGCCAGGCAGTGTATTGTACATTAGTCTGTACAATTATCTCACTAAAAGTAACATTTTAGTTAAGTATATAGTTAAAAATGTAGATATACACTATATTTACACTATAGTTGTAACTCACTGTAATTGAGTTCTAACATGGTTACAGCCCACATACACATTATATTTAAGTGTAACTTCAGTTGTTTTTAAATAATAATTACAATAATGACGTGTACTTTAAAAATTGTACTCGGTTAAAAATAACCATTTACAGTAGTGAACTGAAAAAACTATCATTAACATTTTTTCCCACAATGATGAACTTGATTTGAAGTAATAAACTAAAATGGTTGGATACAGAACTCCTAGACACATCATGTATTTTTAACAAGTAATTTAAATAAAAATTGTATGGTTTAATAAAAAAAAAAAGTGAGGTTATTTTTTTCATTAGAAAATGTAATTAAGCAAAGGTACATTTCAGAAATTCAATAATACTTTAGTAATGAATGTATACGCTATAATAATACTGAAGTGTAACAACAAAGTATAATTATTCTTGTATTTTCCACGATTTATCATGTAATCTACTAATAATTAATCACAAACAATCAAAGGTCAAAATCTGTATTAAACTAAGGAGTGAGAGTGACATGTATGGAATGTTTGTCTGACACCATGAAGACACTGTTTCTGTGATTTATCATCCCCTGGCCTCAAACAAAACCGGAAATAACATCTAAAAATATTTTTTTATATATTTTAATACAAAGGAATTATATATTCAAATATTTGTGGACACTTGAGCATTAGTCTTATATGTCCAGATTTAGTCCCCTTTACTGGTATAATAACCTCCATTCTTCTGAAAAGGCTTTCTACTAGATTTTGTAGCATGGCTGTGGGATTTGTGCTCATTCAGTACAGGTCCAGTACATCTTCATGTTCGGCAGGATTGAGATCAGGACTCTGTTCAGGCCACTCGAGTTTCTTTACTTCAACCATGGCAAACCATGTCTTCTTGGAGCTCGCTTCGTGGACAGGTGCTTTCTTTTGAAATATGTTTGGGTTAGGTAATTTTGTTTCAGGTATAATTCTGCGTAATATCTGTGGTTGGAGAGATTAAACAAAGGAAAATCCTTTTTTTCCCCCCTGAAAGCAAACATTCAACATATACACAGTCGCGTGTTAACCACTGTACACAATGATGCACACACAAAAGAAACTGCCAGCCACCAGCGTGTGCGGCAATGGTGACAAATCTCTACTCCGTCACTGGCTGTGTGGCCTTGGCCCTGAACCACAACCCTCTGAATCAACACATCACCTGTCCCGACATCTAGACATTATGAATAAGAAATACCAACTAGCTGCAGTACAGGACTTTCACATTACATGTGCTCCACCCCTCCACTTATCTTCACTCTCTGAAGTGTCGTCAGATTCTCTCTCATGCTCAAAGCTGTTTTGTCCAAGTCTCTGGAGTTTCCCTGTGACGCCTTAATCAGGAGTGGGCTCAGTGGATGAAGGCTATATTGAAACAAATAAACGCTTTAAAATGATCAGAAAGGCCGAGCTTTTCATTTCAATAGCATGTTTAACCCTTATCGTCCCCGCTCCTGAGGGCCCATTCTATGTTAATTGGATCTCCATGGCATTTGTGTTGGGTGTTACCATGCACAGTCCATGAATAATAATTACCCAGACGTTTTCGATCCTAGTGGAAAAAAAAAAAAAAAAAAAACTTTTCCTGAAACATATTAATTCGGTGAAGTTTTTCAAAAGTCAAAATCTCATTAAAAATGCATAAGCGCCTCACTTCCCATGACAATTAATGCATCTTTAAATTGAGCCCTAATAACTCTGAAATTGCATTATATGGAACGGAAACTTCTTTTTTTTTCCTTTCAAAAGACGAAATTATTGTTCATCTGCAGGAAAACATTTCAATCTAAAAGCAACATTAAATAACGTCCTGACTAAGAAGACCTGAAGGAGAAAGAGAGGAAGATTATAAATGTTTTCTTCTTTTTAAAAATACAGGCTTCGTCTTAAATTGAATTCCTCCCTAGAGTCCTTTGAATAAGCGATCTAATGCTAAAACGATGTCAACAACACAGTGGGCCGCCTCATTCCCCCAGCTGCCTACAACACCTGCTCCACGTTTACAGTACCCCTCTTCACGGCATCAAAGCCCATCCGCTTAGTGTAGACAGTGAGAGGTGCTTCATGCTCCTAATGGTACCAGCATAGCAGGCATCATTTACATGGGAGGTCTATCTTTCTCTTTCTCTCACACACACATACACACGCACACTGTTGTTAAAGAAGAAGAAGAAGAAGAAGAAGAAGAAGAAGAAGAAGACAGGCAGAGGTTACATCATCTAAGTAAATATGGGAAGTAGAACAATGGGACGGCCAACAAATCTTTACAAAAAAAAAAAAAAAAAACAGGCGTACACAGATCATTCGCATTAACACACACACACACACACACACACACACACACTACCTCTCTCTCTCTCTCCCCACTACGCCACTTTTCCGTCGGCTGACCGTTTGACCCGAAATCCATTAGCGGTGTGGCGCTGCAGCCTTTAGCAGAGCAACTTGGTCCTGTTTTTCCTGTACAGCCCCAGACACACTCCTTACCTCACTGTCAAACAACTCGCACATGAATTACTGTAAACAGGATGTTAACCCGCGGTGCAGTAAACTCTCTCCATCTGCCCTACGTACATATATATGACCTGCACATCATCATAGCACTCTATAGTTTATGGGCGCTAGACTTGATAATAAATCTTCTCTGATGCCCTGACTGTGAAAGCGAGACCCTGATACGGGGCGGGTTTGCCAGGTTCGGAGGAGCGGCGCTTTGCTTCGGAGCTCCGATGAAAGTATCTCTTTAAAGGCGGGGAATATTGCTTGCCCCAATTAGAAGGCAATATGGGAAATTGCAATGGCGTGGTTCTCCTTGGGAAAAAAATAAAATAAATAAAAATGCGGTGATGGAGTATTCTGTGACACGCTGCAGGTTCCCTTTCTCCTGAGAATAATTATTTCTCGCCTTTTCTACATACAATCACCCTTAATGTTTAATTTCCATTGCATTGCTACGATTATGAATCAGATTGCCCATCAATTGGCAGACGCAGCAAAGAAATTCACACTGTAATAAAACTGTCATCTGTATAAAGACAGATGTTGCAAGTTGGGTGATAACACAATTAAAGCGTTCAACAAGGGATTCCAGAAAATTATTGAAATTGGAGCAAGCACTATCATTTTACCAATAAAGCAATTTGAGGCAATATGCAGTGTCATAACGCTGATCTTTATCCCTGATGTCTAGAGCTGCAATAAGTTGGGAAGTTGCAAGCCTGTCATTTCGGGCCAATCGGACATTACCTGTAAGAGTTTGCAAGCAGATGGGAGAGAGGAGGAGAGCAGAGAGGAGGAATGCAAGAAAGGGAAATGCTCAAGCGACATCCATGAATCTTATTTTAATCCAGATTCTCCAGTCTGTTCATCTGTCTTCCATCAGCTTCTCACCAATGGATGCATTTATCTGGGTCTACACAAAATCTCTCTCTCTCTCTTTCTCTCCGGTTTCTCTCTCTCTCTCTCTTTTCATCGCCTTGTTTCCATGAAGCACCACGTACACTTTTGCATAATAGAACATGTGTGCCATGCCAGCCGAGTTTCTATCTCAAAGAGTTGCGGACTAAAAAGCCAACCTTTTTTTATTTTCTGTCTTTCTAGATGCAATGTCACAGACAACTGCACTCATCCAAGGACAGAGAGAAGAAAAAAAAAAATCATAATTGCCTTGCTTTATCTTGTAATTTGTAACAAAGCTAAAGCATCCATGAGCCTGACAAAGCAAACGCCAACGGATTTGCCCTTCCATAAAAGAAAAGCAATTATTCATTCATTGTTTTGTTTTTTTTTTCTTTCTTTTGTTCTTTTTTTTTTTTTTTTTTACTTTTTGATATTGATGGAATATGTTGGGAGCAGACACGGGGCTTGGATGGATATTTCCAAGCCCTCAAACTTCATTAAAAGATGTCTGTGATGAGGCAGGGTGCTGATATTAAATATTCAGCAGCTGCGTACGTGCGTGTGCTCGGCGTGATTACTGGCAGTCCATAAGTACAAGTCAACAACAGTTTGCTCAAGCATGCACGTGATTAAAAATGCACCAGCATTTTGCGAATGGTCATAAATCATCGGACTGTGCAGAACATGAGACACGATAGAGACAACAGGAACATTCTTGAGTACCGTCGTATTGTCCGTAACAGCTTGGAATGGGTGTTGGAGTGTTTGTTGCTGGCTAATTACAGGTGAGTTTATAGGCATTTATAGAGTCATCAAGACTAAATCCTACATCAGCTGTAAAAAGCCACTTCCTTCTTGCTGCAGAGGTTGTTTGTACGTGCACACGCAGGCGCTTTCCGTTGCACATGCATCAAAATGAAGAGAAAAAAGGCCCAAAACACCACAAAAAGCTTGCTGGTGCATACGATCAACCTGTTTGTCTGTTTTTCTTTTTCTTTTTTTTTTTATTTTATTTTTATCACTCTCATCATCCTCACTTCCTCATCAAAAGAAAATGCTGAAAACCACAAGTTCTCTCGTAGCTCGAGGGTGCGCATGACAAAAAGCAGCTTTTGAAAAGCAGTCACCGAGCGCAGTCATTACAGGATCTGCATGTATTTCACTTTATGCCAAAACTGCCTTTGGCTCCATTAAAGCTTGATGTCTATCTGGGGAAAAAAATTTGGGACTGTTTTGAGGAACCCTACGCGAGTTGACGTGTTTCTGATACACCTGACTTCTGGTGGTATCTCTGGCGACGTGCTTACCCGGCCGGGGTGAGGATGTGTTTATCTTAAATGGGGAAATTCCAGTCACTTACACTTTTACACAGCTGCAGAACAAATAATGCAATGTCAAACCAGCTGAAAAGCAGAATAAAGCAGATCAAAATGTGAAAGAAGTCACAGGAGGAGAAAAAATGTTCTAGCAGCTGGAACATAAAGAGAAGAATGTGTCCTGCTTTCAAGTTAACAACAGGAGGAATAAAACATCTTCGTTGTATGGAGTGGATAAGGAACTGAAAAACATAAGCAGCGAACTTGTTTTAACTTCAAATTTAAATTCAAAAAAATTTATATTGTAGATGGTTTGGCCATGTAAAATAATAATAATAATAATAATAATAATAATAACGCAGAAAGCACAGTGGTGTAAAGTTTCGCATGCTTCCCCTGTTGTCACATGGCTTTCCTCCGAGCTCCCTGGTTTCCCTAACGCTATAAAATAAAGTTGCAACTAGATAGCCTGGCTACCTTGTGTGAATAAGTGTGTGGCGTGTGTGTGTACAGTATATACTGTAGTACCCTAACATGGACTGGCATGTCATTTGGAGTGAATTCCTTTATGCTCCCAGTGGATTTTCTTCAACTGTTTTGCATTTATCATTAGTTACTTATCTAATCTCAAACAGTGTAATGTTCAGATGCTGCAAATACTGTAACCAAGCTTACTTTGCAAACCGCTAACACAATTACATTATCAGCAGCAACTACAGAGACATTACTAACAACTCGGTTATTTTTTTAAAGAATGCAAATCCTCATTCATTTAGCAATGACTTTGGAATTTTTGTTTGGCTCTACATCTTCACGCTAAATTCATACCACAAGACAACCGCTACGCATTCGGGGCCTGCTAACGGCCAGATTGATCATGGTTTATTATTAGAGGAATATCAAACATTTACAAATACGCATACAGTATGCAGTTGGAATGAACAAACTACAACAAAGCTGAGCACTTTGGTTAAGGCAGCATTATTGTAAGGTTTCGTGATTTTCTGAACTGACAATCCAAATTTAAATTCTGAAAAACAACTATCAAAGGCCATCTGTTGGGGTGTAGTGGCATGCAAAAGTCACTGTCTGGAATGTTTTTGGTATAGCAACGTGGAAAAATGTCTATTTTCATTTATTATGAATTTAAATTCATTTATTCATTCATTTATCTTCTATACCACTTACCCAGAGAAAAAACACCAAGCACGGGAAAAAACATGCTAACTCCATGCACACAGACCTCGAGGAGGGACTTGAACACTCGACCCTGGAGGTACAAGGTGACAGTGCAAACCACTACAGTACGTCACCGTGCTGCTGAATTTATATTGTAAACATAAATGTTTGTGAAAACTTGTAAACAGCGACAAGCTTGCCATAAATCCATGAAACACATAAGAAATGTAGTTAAGGGCACCTAGCTTTTATACAATGAATAAATAAACAAATGAATAAAATTCTGTCGTACAGCATTAAGCTGTTAACAGTAACATCACCATCAATAGCAAATAGTACCAACAATGGTTCTGTTATTTAAGGAATATTTAAATTATATTTTAAAGTATTATTTTCACTATTAACTTTAAATGGCTTGCTTTAAAAAAAATATATATATTTAGTCATTAATTCATTGAAGCACAACTTAGTGAACCTTTCATTCTTGACAGAGTAAACAGGCATCGTGTCTTTCATGACATGAAATGCCAACGCATCTAAGAAGTTATCTCAGGGTTTTATTCCCAGCCTAAGTTCTCTTCTCCCTTTATGACATGATGTTTTGTTAAGTCTAAAACACTGCCTACACGGTTTGCTGTTTAAGAAAGAAAATATACATCACTCATCCGAGTATTATACATATAACATGTTTCTAACAAAAGCTGAACATCCAGTTTCCCCATTTCATCTGTCAAAAGCACTGAAGTCAGATATGACATAATTCAGACTTATTTATTAATAGTGTATAATTTATTATTAATTCAGAAATAGCACTTATGATGTAATGCTGAATTATAGTTTAAATAAACTCATTCGTCTGGCTTTTCAAACCTGCAAGCATTCCGTATCTCTGAAGTGATATCTGTATATTGTGCTACAAGATAAGCCTTGACTTTCATATGGAGATGTTTAAATGAAGCTTATGGTCTACTTCCCCTGATCTAACTCGTGTGGCAAGATGAATTCCCCTGTCAGGCTTGAGATGATCAAACAGATTACAATTATTTTATCCTCCATATGTATTAATGAGCACTGTCTTTTATAGTTATGTTCCTTAACAAGAACTGATGACATGCCACGCTTCAGGTTTGTTTTTTTTCCTGCCATGTTCTCAAAGGATTTAAAGCTTACTAGTTTATGAATTTGGAAGATTCATTTTCGACTCAGCTTTGTATGGATAAAAAAAAAAAATGAAGCTTTGAAATATCAGCAAATGACCAATAAACACATTTTAACTGAACTATCAAATATCAACTAATTTGATGCTCTGTAGCAAAGCAGTAACAAATGATTAAATAGGTACAATCTAGAATGAACTGTATACAAATATACATACTGTGCATGGGAACACAGTAAACTGAGTGAATGCCAATCAAAAGGTAATGTCTGGAAAAACATGGATATTCTGTTTAATTATACATCTTAAAAAACCTAATCACCAGGCAAAGCTTTGCACACGTTCTACACAATGCATGCCGTTAAGAATAAAAAAAAATAATAAGTTGAGTATCCAAATAATGCTTAAAAAAAAAAAAAAAGGCCTGTTAACACAAGCATTGCAAATGAGTAATCACTTTCAGAGCAGGTAATGTTAGCCACTTGGTTCATTCTTAAAATTCAGACTTTTCTTCTCCTGCAGCTTTCACACTAAATATCAGATTCTAAAGGCATGTACAGTACTGTGCAGTAGTCCTGAGCCACCCCTCATTTCTTCATATTTTGCTTCCAGAGAGATAGATTTTCCTGCATTATTCAATGTAGTCTAATAGTTCTCCATTAAAGGACTTTTTTGGCTCTGATTTTCAGTCCGGTCACTGAACCTGACCAGTTTCAGAGGAATGGTCTTGTTTGTTTAAGCCACACAATGAATCATTTGAGCATGAAAAAAAAAAACATGAACCAGTGAGAGACAGGTACAGATGATGTCAGGTGATCAGGCTGGTGATTAGTGGTGATCCTGAATGCTGAGTGGTCGGAGCAGACGAGAAGAGAAATGAGGTTGCTGCTGAGTTTGTTACATAAACAACCAATTTTTAAAATGGTATCCTTAGGCACTTTGCAGCCTGCCGCAGTAAAACATTTGTTCCTATTTATTTCATTTAATTTAATTTTATATGAAGAAATTATAGGTGGCTCAAGACCATTATGCACATTAAAATGCACAATAAAATGCACATTAACCATAAATCTAAACTTTTCACAGACACTAATTCCTACCTAAAGCATCACATCAAAGCTATATGAAGGCTGTACAGGATAATGTGCAGTGGAACTTTGTGGGCATCTTCGTGACCACCAGTGAAGCGGGCAATTTAGTTTTCAATGGATACACTATTTGTCACTGTGTGAATAAAAATATCCAGCAAACATTACATATAAACCTAGTAAATAATATATAATACATATTGTAGCTATATAAAGATAGAGCTAATCTATTTAAATGGTATCTTATTTATTTACTTATTTATTTATGCATAAGGCACAATGAGGAGCATAAACTGAATAACACATGGTCACACACTGTCCCTTTCCCACCTAGACATGGTTTCTTCTATAGTCTGTTTTTAATAATTTGTTTCCAAAATCATTATAAATGCCAGATTTGTGCCCCCCCCCCTGTCTCCACATTTCCTCAA
>JAOVVA010000017.1:6833405-6855580 GCA_028565275.1 Leiocassis micropogon | reverse complement strand
ACAGGGTTTCTTCTATAGTCTGTTTTTAATAATTTGTTTCCAAAATCATTATAAATGCCAGATTTGTGCCACCCCCCCCCCCCCCCCCCCGCCCCTTTCTTTTATATCAATAGAACTGATTGCTCACAGGTCATCAAATAGTAATTACAAGCAAACACATGATGTCTAAAGATTTGAAAGATGACTAAATAAAATATATTAATGACATATGTCTTTTTAAACAAATCTGTACACGTCATATGAGAATTTAAGCCCCGTGTCCGAGAACTCAATCTAGACAATCTGCTTCACGTCAGCTCCAACGGCAGAAAAAGACAATTTCACACTTTTACAGCTTTCATGTATGTGGGAGTATTAAGAGTTATTGGATCTTTCAATGATTTTAAAATCTTCTTTCGAGAGTGGGTCTAAGCGTAAAGTGTTAAGGGGGGCGGGCGGGGAGGGGGTCATGAGAGAACGTGAAAGTGCACGTGAAGTGCCGGTTTGACATAGTATACCACTGGTGTTCTAACAGCATTGGTAATGCTATTATGCAAATGATACATGGTTGTTTAATATGTGTTTTGATGGATTTGGATGGATTCTATGAGATATATGGAGACGTGTCCAACCTGTAAAAGACTTCTCGTAAATGCCTCAGCAGACCACACATACGGCAGAGACAACGTTCGGCTGGCTTTCACGGACTACTGTGCGGAGACTTTGCTTGTTGTATCGTAGACGTGGAACTCATAAACTCCACAAGCCTATGATTTTAGCATTCAAACATATTAAACTGCAGAGTATATATGGGTTTGTAAGCCCAAAATGGTGGTTTTGTCTTTGTGTAATCTGCACACATGCTGTCTCTGCTCTAAGCAGTCCCAACACAGGTGTTCGTACATACTGAGATAAAATAATCAATAGCAAAAATAATCTGTTGTATTTTGTTAGTCATTATTCAGGCATCTATTAATTTGAACAGGTGACACAAAGACAAAAAAAGGAGACCTCAGGAGGACATGGAATGTTTGAGGACGTTGACTGTCACACCCCTTTTTACACCACTCCACCCATATTAGAGCAGCACACCTATTTAAAACCAACAAAAAACTGGCAAACAAAAAAACAGGAATAAACAAAACAAAAGAAGGGGTGTGTGTTTACCTTTTCAAATATCAGCAATAATGTAATTACTTTTGTATTGGCATTAAAACAATGCCCAAAGTGTCGTTTAAAAATCATCTGTTTTAAGAAATAAAGAGAGGGCTTTGTCCCCCACATACTGTAGGACCCCCATAAAAATAAAACTGCCACAAGAAAGGTGAAATGTACATCTTCCGACCTAGTGTCTGAGGACCTTGTCTGTGTTTACAGTAATAAAAACTGCAATAAAATGTATCGCACTACCACTTCATAGTGAGTGATTTTCCACAAATCCTTTTCCCTTTCTTATCTGGTCTTTTTTTTGTTTTTTTTTTGTTTCCAGCACAGCATTCTGGTTCACCCACAGATCCCTTCCTCTCCCTCGTCTCCCCTCACATCCATCAAAGCTGTAACTCTTGTTGTTTTAGTCGGGCGAATCAGAACCCGCCTCTGGCAGAGAACGAAGGAAAAAGTCAACAGGAATTAAATTTCAGCGCAACTGTTTACTCAACTGTGGCCTGCAGTTATTGAAGTTTCATCCATGGTTTTGTGTGACGACGGCACTAATGAATTCAGCATGGATGTGATTTTCATGCGGCCAACATCAGGGCGTTGTGCGTTCGGCTTCGGCCACTCCATGGGCGGGAGAGAGAAGGCCTGACAGCCAATTGCTAAGGACTAAGAATACCATTTGGCAGCTATGAACTTTATCTTCGTAATCAGCTATGGTGTCATCTTTTGTTTGATGATGCAACATTTCTTTAGAAAAAAAAAATCATCACTTCATATTTTATTAATGTGCTTCTTATTCATTCATTGATTCACTTTCTATACCGCTTATCCTACGTACAGTCTCTATGTAAGAGACATTGGGCATGAGGTGGGGTACGCCCTGGACAGGTTGCCAGTCTATTGCAGGGCATGCACACACACACACACACACACACACACACACACACAAACACACACACACACACCAAATCAATCCCTCGACTCTGGAGGTGTGAGCCCAAAGCGTAACCACAACACCATCGTCCTGTCTGTGCTCCTTATAAAGTGCTTTAATCTTTTATATATGAGCTACACAATAAAACACAGACCCTACACAGAGCTCTATTATCACTCACATGCCTCCGCGCAGCTGTGTCCCCGTACTTCATTTTTGAAGCTCGCTGAAATATCTATATTGTTCTGATATTTCAAAGTTGGCCATGAAGTTGGCATCGAATGGCAACCGTGACACCAAAACACATGTAAAGATCTTCAAAGCCATCGTCGATCTTTGTTTTAAAGCAACGCCACTGCCCCCGTGTTTACAGACAGCCGCTTCTATGCCGAGTGACAGCTACATCAGAGCGTCGCTCCATCATGACCAAACAACCACTGACAACAACTCCCATCAGCCCCTGGGGCACAGAAAGCATGCGGCTTACTGATCTTTTCAAGTCCTTTTCGCCTGTGCCGTCGCGAAGTGAGCCGCGGTGACAGAAAAAAAAAAAATTCTGGGGTGGGTCTTAAAAGGGCAGACTGCCTGACTGGACAACGTGTTATGTCGACAGCGTGTGGTGTCAGAGTCCGAGAACTCCACTGCTCCTACATTTCTGCAAACGATTTTACTGGAAAGCCAAGTGTACTAGGATAAACACGTCAGCAAGCAAACGCACAATTGCCAAAAGAGCACTTTAAAGTGTTTTAAAAATTCAGGACACCTTCAGTATACATAAATAATCAAAATAATGTGTTTATGTGCTTGGAGGAGGAGAGAGGATGAAATATTAATGGGCACTTAAAAGGAGGGAGAGAGACATGTCGATGACATGGACAGGTGAGAAAGAGTGAGTCTGAGACTGATTGAACCAGGTGTATGATCCAGAACCTTCATGTGTGATCAGATAAATCACAATTACCTGTTGCTGCTGAAGGGTCATGAGGTTTGCGGCTGTGATGTCGGAGGACAGTGTGGTGCTCTTGGATCGTACGTCTCGGTACACGCCTTCCACTGCCACGCCGTTCTGTTTGGCTGTCCCGTTGCTCGTCGCCTCCGCTGTCCCCGCCTCTTGCATCATGACTTAAAGACCTGTTTCGAAAAGATACGGAAAAGGCACAGCTGTCAAAATAAAGCGCTGTATCTCAGACGCACGAGCAGACTTTTGGCAATATTTGGCTCTCCTCTTGTTTCCTAGTTGGACTGGACTTGTTTGTTTGCTGATGCTTTCCACCCACAAACGAGTCTCTCTCTCTCTCTCACACACACACACACACACACACACACACACACACACACACACACACACACACACACACACACACTCATTCCCACATGGTAATACACTGCTTAGATCCCTTAGAGATGACACATCCGTGCGCGCTCAGACCAAAAAAGGGTGCAGGTTGTGGGATATTGAAAGGCTTTGTTTCTGTTTCTCCACTTCTTTCAGTGAGGAGAGGGAGGAAAGGAAAGGGGGGAAAAATGAAGAACAGGAACACAACCCTACAGCAAGTCTCTGCGAAGAAGCCCAAGAAAACACACTCGCTCGCAAAACAAAACACATTCGACTGAAATGGATATATTTACTCGGATGGCTCCCAGAAGAGCCGCGGCCTCGATGGCTTTTTAATGGCTGACAGCTCTCGCCGAAAGTCGTCCCGAATCAAACTGTACTGCAAACATTTGCATCGCAGCTGTTGAGTTTACACCAGAATCCCAGCCTGAACATAAATAAGCACCAGCTGCGGCAAACAATCCAGGCTTATGGTCAATGTATTTAGAATGTATCCATTACATCAACGTCATGTGTCAGTAAGATTTTATTCTTTAAAGCCCTGGATTTTTCCGAGTATAGAATGCATGCTTATGTTGTTGGTTTATACATATTGTTCCTGCTCTTGTGTGTGCTCTCTTCTCTTCTCTTCACGCGGCTAGACACTCAGATATACTGCACACTGGATAGGACACTGGATTTCTGAAATGGGCAAGAATTCATCGTCTCATACACAAGGACCATGCCCCAGATCGCCCAAGCAATCAGATTTATTATTAATCCCGTGCAGAAGAAAAAGGCCTTGAAACAAAAAGCTACGAACCCAAAGATGAGAGAAAGTAGAAAAGGGAATTCAGATTTGAACTACATCTTATTAATGCTAATGCTCTTCTTTATAAAAGTGGTGGTCCTTTCAGTCATCATCGCTACTACAATACAGTTATAATAACTACTAATTCAGACACTAATAAGTTAGATACAAAAGCACATGTCCGATAGTGAATAAATGTTTAAACGATATTATTACAGTGCCTTGCAAAAGTATTCATACCCCTTGAACTTTTCCACATTTTGTCACGTTACAACATTTTTACGTGACAGACCAAAACAAAGTTAGCCCACCATGCATGGGAAGAACATGCAAACTACATGCACACACACCTGAGGCAGGAATCGAACCCTTGACCCTGGAGGTGTGAGACCATGGTGTTACTACACCGATATTACATTTATTACATATAATAAAGCACCTAAAGGCTATCTTAGGTATTAGAGATGGGGAAATAGATAAAGTAATGAATCATGATTCGTTTGTGTGGCAATTCATGTATCACCACTGTGACTTTTCTTATGATTTTTTGCAATTATATACAGTGGAACCCTGGATTACAGGCATGATTCATTCCAGAAGCGGGCTCGTATTTCAAAACACACATAAACCAAATTGTATTTTCCCATAAGAAATAATGGAAACTCAAATTATTCATTCCACATCCCAAAAAAATAAATACACAAAAATAATTAACACAAACACACGAGCACACAACGGAAACACTGATTTATCCGAAAAATAAACAAGAAATCTCTCTAATGACACTCGATTGAGTGACACACTAACGGAATCACTGCAGTAAAGTAAAAATAAAACAAATTAACCTGCACTTTACCTTTGAAAAGAATCACGACAGAGCAGTGTTTCTGTGTAGAGCAGAGAGAAAGAGTGTGTGTGTGTCTGTGAAGGCGAAAGTAGGAGGGGTCTGTGTGCGCGCGCACACGGACACAAAGAGCAGGCTGATACAGAGAGAGAAAATGGATCTTTAACCTCTCTAATGAGACTTGCTTTTGCTTTACACGCACACTGTACACACACACATACAGACACAAAATAAAATATGTTTTACACACACATGGACATAGTGTTATAGTAAACAGTACACGCATGCACGGATGTTGATTATACCAGTAAGAGACCCGCACTAAAACCTAGCAGGGAAGACGATTACCCACAATTCCGCAGCGCAAGAGAGAGAAAAACCGTTGGCTCAGTTGTGATCACGTAACGATTGGCGTCAAAACAAGAAGCGCATGTGTGATACATGATACTCGGTACTCATAAACCAAGACCTGCTCGTTTTTCAAGACAAAATTTATTCAAAATCATTGCTCGTCTAGCGGAACACTCGCAGACTGCCTTACTCGCAATCCGAGGTTTCACTGTATGTTTGCATTTGAGGTGGTAAAATGTTGCCATTCCTCTATAATCTTTGCAGGGGTGTGTTCTGAACTGTTCACACATTAGCAAGCAGCAAATTATATGCTAAGCTCGTTTAAAATAGTAAAAAAAATTGAGCTGTAAAATTTACAATTTACAGAATCGCAAGACAAATAAGCACCTAGGTATCATGACAATATCGTTTATACTGTATGGAGTTGGTATGTTCTCCCCATGCTTGGTGTGTTTCCTCCAGGTACATCCTCCCACAGTCCAAAGACATGCAGATAAGGTTAATTAGCATTCCCAAATCGTCCATCGTGAGTCAGCGTGTGTACGTGTGTGTGTGTGTGTGTGTGTGTGTGTGTGTGCCCTGCAATGGATTGGCACGTGTCCAGGGTGTACCCTGTCTTGCACGCTAAGCCTCCTGGGATAGGTGCCATGCGTCTGAGACTCTGTACAGGGTAAGCGGTATAAGAGATAAATTAATTCATAAATAAATATATGGAGAAAGAAAACTTAGAAAAAAAAAATTTATATCAATGAAATGAAATATATGGTACTGGGTAATTAAGTATCAACAACAACAACAGGCAGGTATTATATTAAGACACAAAGGTCAGCTGTTCAATTGTCAAGTGTATTTACAAAACCCATCAAGCACCATAATGAAACCAAGATTGCTGCTGTAGAGGAGAACTTCATTTAGAGTTACCAGCCTCAAAAATCACTAAATAACAGCTCTTCAGATTAGAGCCGTTATGAAGACTTTACAGAACAGAAGTAGCAGAAACATCTAATACCAACTGTTCAAAAAGAGATAATTGATCACTGTTTTACAATTAAGAAAGAAATAAAACTCAGGAAAGACCATGGAATTAAAAGGTATGTCCATACTTTTGAGTGGTGTGTGTGTGTGTGTGTGTGTGTGTGTGTGTGTGTGTGTGTGTGTATATAGAAAGTACAATAATTCCTGTGGTACTGTATTAGTGAATTTAATCCAGTAACAGTAATGTAATGAAGTAATGAAGGTCTTGTTAAAGCTTTAAAACATGAATAATTAATGAAACCAAATTATTTTGTTATCTTTATGCACATTGCCATACTGGACTTTCAGAACTGTTTATTCCTATTTATTCCTTACACATGTACTACTCCTTATTTATGCACTGAATTATTATGTAGGTATTTATTATTAGTGTCTCCGTCAAACTATATTTAAAAGTGTATTCAGTGCTCTCTCTCTCTCTCTCTCTTTCAGATTATCCCTTTTTCTTTGTCTCCCTCATCTTTTCCAGACATATGTGTTGCCCCAGCTTGTGTCTCTGCCACAGCCACGCTCAATTATGGCATCCTCTAAACAAAAAGAGAGCAAGTGAGCCAAAAACTACGTCTGCGATACACACTTGCAATTACAAACACACGTCCCAGCTTGGGCCCAGCACCAACAAAAGCACAGGCCCAAAAAACAAAGGCGTTCACCACTTTCCATTCTTCCTAAGTCAGATTTTCACATCTAAATCTAATCTATGTGCATAAATAAACGCGTGTCCATCTCTGTCGTCCGCTCTTCTTCTTATTCTGCTTCTTACAGGGGCTCTTTCTTAAGCCTCGGTAAAGGAAGGCACTAATGGCTTACAAGCTCTCTGCACAGTGAATTTGAATAATTGTAAGCAAAAGGTGTAAATTTTGGAGAAAAAAAAAAGAAAAAAGAAAAAGGTGGCATCGCTAAAAAGTAATCAGGGGAATGGGCCTGGAGTTTTAATGCATGCAGAACTAGTGACCCACACTAAAAGGAAGGAAAGCTACAATGAATGCAAAGTAATGCGCTCGTGTCGTCTCTGTCTGAACAGGGCCGGCTAAAATTAACACCCAATTAATTTTCAAATTGACAAACAAATGAAAGCCATAAATCTACAGTCTCATTAACTTATGCCACCAAATAATTTAAAAGCTGCAATATTGCCACCAAAAGTGTGTTATCCATCATAAGTATGAAACAGATAGCAATGAAAGAGCCTTGTGAAAAGGCATTAATATTCAGGGCGGCGTATGAATAAAAGCACCGCATGAAGACATTGTATTATTAAGCTGATTTCAATGACGCGCTGGGAACGAATGCATTAACCACAACAGAACATTCTGCCATAGTTCTAGGTTAAAGAGAAATGTGTGCATGTGTCTGTTTAGGGTTTGATTCCAAATGTTCATCGAAAAAAAAAAAAAAAAACTTTTCCCTTTCTTTCTCTCTCTCTCTCACACACACATAAGATACACACACAAAGGGTTCATGAGAAACAGGCCTGTTTGTTTACAAAGCATGTCAAGGCTTATGAAAAGGAGCAACAAAAACAAGAAGTGCTCTGCATTATGGAAATTCCAGAAGATTAACAGAGGCAGCAGTCGAGTGTGAAACAGACGTCCATCATCAGTTGACTGCTTTTACTGGGCGGAACGACTGCTTGCAAAACACAACAAGTGTTTGGAACAAACAGTGGATAATGCGAGGTCAAAGTTTTTGTTTGTTGACGCTTTCACAGAGTCCTCTTAATGCTGTCTGTACAGTACGAATGCACGTGAGTGCACGCACGAGAACAAACAGTGTCACATGACCGTCACATCTGACCAAAGCTCATCTGAGTCCAAGAAAACAAAAACAGCCATGAGCTATTAGATTGAGCATCATGATGATGTGTGTGTTGTGTTTGTGTGTGTAAATAAAACAATATATAAAAACACCTAAAAACTATCTTTCAGTTCCTGAAATGTAGGTGTAGCCCTTTAGCTACCATAATTTCCCAGATCAGTAATAAGAAAATATAAGTGTGCGTATGTACTTGTGTATGTGTGTGTGTGTGTGTATGTGTGCACACAGCAGAAATTAAGACTCCCTCCCTCCCTAATTCTGTCCCGCATCTAGGAGTTTCTTATCCAAGCGATTACAGCACGTTCCCGCTCTCCACCTGCTCTTACAGGCTTCTCTCTCTCTCTCTCTCTCTCTCTCCTTCAATCCTTGTTTACATCAAACCTTAACACAAGCACAACATTCTTAAACGGTGGATAAGAAGACACAAAAGGCAGAGACAAAACCATGTGAACATTCGCAGGCCGTTGTTTAGGTTCAGCTTGGCTGACAGACCAGACATCACAACAGCAACGCAAAGGTGTGAGAGCGTCCCAGGTTGTTTGGGGGAATTTTCATCCTCTTGTGTGTGCGCAGCTGCATTTTGGGTTACGGCATGAATCAAAAATATTTGTCCAACGGGAAGGATAAAAAAAAAAAAAAATTTTAATTAAAAACACACACTATATCACTCACTGTCTGTAACACTATTCTGTATATGATGTCGCAGGAGGGGCTGGAGCCTATCCCAGGAGACTTAGGCCACGGTGCCACTCCATTGCAGGACAAGCACATACAAACACTCATTCACTCAATACAAGCAATTTGGAAAAGTCAATTACTATAACCTGCATGTCTTTGAACTTAAAAAGGCAACCAAAGTACCCGGAGGGAACCCACTAAGCGAAGGGAGAACATGCAGAGGTGGGAATCGAACCCGGTACCTGGAGGTGCAAAGCAACAGTGCTAACCACTAAGCCACCGTGCTACCCATACACATTCAACGTAAATGAAAATGTCTGTGCAAAAAGCAAAATAATGCTGAAATTATTTATTTACGATGTTGAAACCGCCATAAACATACCTCATAGTGTTCTTAAACGCATGCCATAAGTTATGTACTTCAACAGATACATGCCGGACGAGTCTCAAACCCGACCACAGTGTTTTCCCGCACAGTATTTGAAAATTAAGCTTTAAAGGGGGCCTATTATGCAAAACAGACTTTTCAAATTTTTTATTATTTTTTTTACAATGTTCGGACATTCATATTAGTCTTCAGTATATGTGTAGAAACAAACCAATATATATATATATAAAAATTATATATATATATATATATATATATATATATATATATACTGAGGGAGGGAAAGAGGAAAAAGAAAATTTCCCTGCTTTTTTTTCTTTTTGTACTGGCTGGAGTTTAAACAAGCCAGTTAGATTTTCCCACCATATGGGGGTACCCCTCCCCGGCTTATTGCTCAGCTCTGCTGTTCTCTGATGGTTCAACTGTAGCACATTTACGTAGACACTGAAATGGTGCATTTACATGAGGAATATATGAAAAACTGCATTAACTGAGAGGTATGTTACTTGGAGCATTAACACTCACTTTTTTTTGTGGGAGCTCTGAGACCCATGCTCTTTGATGCCAGTCAGCTCTGGCAGCATGGGGATTAGATAGCAGGATCACAACAAATACAGCTTACTAACTGCTTGCCATCGTCCAGAACAAAAAGCAATTTTTTTTCCAAAATCGTTGTTTGATATGAAGGAGTGGGGGCACAAATATGACTTGTTTAAACCTAGATGAAGTGAGCAAATGCGTATGGATGTACTCATGCATGCTGTTTCAGAAAACAGACGAGCCCACAGTAGTATGAAATAAAAATCACTTTATAATTATAACCTTTTTAAAATAAATAATTATGTATGTGAATCTTAATGGCATGTAAATCATAGCCTTAGTCTTAGATTATACTGTGGATTCTCCATACACAACAGCACTACAATGAATCCCTTACTACTATCTCATGTCTTCCGAGCAGACAAAGAATCATGCTTCTCTACTCAATAAGAATGTGAAGAGCATATTATGATACCTCTACTGCATGGTACATGAGAAATAATCCAGACTTTTCTCATTTGTAGATCATGTCTAGAGCCTTGGCGCTTTTGTGAGCGCGGGAACATCAGCAATCTCACTGAGTGTAAGAGACTTTGAATGCTGCTAACCTGCTGACATAATCGAGGCCCCTCGTTAAGCTCTGCTTGCTGAGAAGTGTTTGTGGCACTTGTGTCCACTTACAGCTCTACGTTTGGATTTGTCCCTCAGAATAAAAGAATCTGCCAAATAAAGCAATGCACATGTAAAATGAGAAACCTTTAGCACGTGCCTCTAATTTACCAGATAAGGAGATCACCACTAGTATGATAGTGGAGTGAGACTCATTCATTAAGAGAAGCCTTTTTTTTGTCTTTCACTCTTTTTTCTTTCTCTTGAGCTTGCTTTCAAACCTTTTAGGGCCAACACTGGGCCACTTGCTCTAGCAAACAAAGCCTGCTATTTGTTTAATGACTGATTGCTGCCATGGTTACGGTAAACAAAGTGGAGGGGTGGAAAAGTCTTTTTTTTTTCTTCTTGTGTTTATGAACAAACACGTCTTCTTGCAAAGAGCAATTTAACATTAACCAGGTGGAATGATCAACAGATCGCATAGGTGACAGTGAGGGCAGGGCTTAAGGCAAACATACTTCAGGAATGAGAGAGAGAGAGAGAGCGAGAGAGCGAGAGAGCAAGAGAGAGAGATTGTTGGGAGAACCAAGGTCGATGTAAACGTGGCCCTTGTAGAACAAACAGCTGGGGGAGAAACGGCAGGCAAACAAACAGTCATTCTCGTGACATTTGAAGAGGCATTAACGGTGGCAAAGCCCAGCTGCTGGTGATGTGCACCAGCGAGACCAGAGCTCGGGTTATCTCTCTGTTTAAGCAAAGAGTTTAACTTAGTTTGAGAAATTCTCTGATCTTATTTGTCAAGAAATACATTTCTTAACTTGAGAAATGTGCTAAATGTAAAAACTTGCCATTTGGATGCAGTACGCAGTATTTCGGATACCGAAATTGCGTTTAATAAAACGTCAATAAAAACCTAAAAGGATGGTGATGCGCTTAACTAATGTGAGTGCACATTTAAATATTTATCTATCGCCAGACCAGTTAGCATGCAAGGCCAACACTATTCACCCCTCACAATGTGGCCATGAGAAATGGAATAATAATAACAACAACCGGAGACCAAACATTTTGAGTTTAGTTTTTCAAGAATGTTTCATACAGTATTTTGAGTTCACTCTCCATATTACTATACGGAATACTCTACGTACACGAGGCATGGCTATTATTTTTTGTGTTCAGTCTTCTCTCTGCCTCCCTCGCTGCACTCATTTCATTTATCCCTCCAAATCCATTTTGAAGATCCAAGAAACAAATGACCGAGGGGCTTTGCACATATTTATTTCACATTGAGGGGTACGTAATAGGATCCTCAAGCGTGAAATTTAGACTCAAATGTATTAACGGCGCATCTACACAAAACAGGGCCGCAACATCCTGTAACATCGTACGCCGTGATTCATATAAATACAGGCCTATTATCACGCCACAAGCTCATCGAAATAAACGGTAAAAATGCCGGGTAAAGGCACGCAACTCCAGGGGAGAGGCTAAATAGATACATAATTTTAGGAGATGCATGAGATGAGTTTCTGTCTCTTTACCATAAATCTGTGCTTGACGTGCAATTCAGAGAGACGGCATGAGGAAAGAGAGGCCTGTCGTGATGAGACAGTAATGGAACGTAGCAAAGTAAGGCAGGCCAGGGTATTTTTAGCACAACAGCCAACAGAGACTGAGGTAAATAAGAGAAGGACTAATGAGTTTTAATGGCGGCGCTACCAGAATGGCAAGTCCAAGATGTGGGACTCAAATCACAAGCGGGTTACGGTGTCCTCCCGAGCCTCTCTCCTTCAAGCGACTTTGATCACTCCTGTTCGCACGCGACTTGGGATTAACAGCGCCCTAGCAAAGAGGACATGGACATTCGTTTTTCAGGCAGCAGTGCATTCTGGGGGAAAATAAGGCCTCGGTCAATATCCCAGAAGTGCGTTTGGTAAAATCTGAGCTGTCAAATAGACACGAACAAGCTTGAGGAAAAACACGGCTATCTCCTGTCTCCTGTGAGATCATGCAAATTGCTTATTGTTTGATATTTAAAATTGTGCCATATACATATATTTTTTAATCATCACTCCACAAAATTCATACACAGAACCCTCCCGTGGGCACTGGACTTTTGGGGGTGGAAGTGCGTCGCTTGAGTTTTCTTGGGAAGCATGGTTCAGCTTCCATGAACTTTGCCTAATTAATACAGTGAGACTGGTGTATCACAGGAAACTTATTATTAGCAACATTGTCTTGGGGACTAAGCTGCACAGTTGCACGGCTCTGGTGTCAACTAATTTAAAACAAAATAAATAATATATTAAAACAGGCATTGTAATTGAGGCAGAGAACAATTTGTCTTAAAACCAGGTTGACAAGAATGGTGGCATACTGGCATGTCAAGCTGAGCAATGCGGGAACATTCACATGACGACTGATAGGGGAGCATTTCGAAAGATGAGCATGCAAGGTATGCGCATCAAACTTACCGGAATTCCACGATGAAACAAGGCAGGAAAATTTTTTTCTAAAATTGCAGTCCAAATATCACCGGGGTTATTTTTACACCTAGTATTCAGGACACAGTAGTAGCTACAACACGGATGACAGACTATAGGATTATCCATTTAACATTCCGCGGACCGGTGATGGAGAGAAAGTAACATGTTGAAGGAAGTTTAATTGTGAGCTTTGCTCTATGACCTATATCATACAGAATAGGTTGTTTGTGAAAAAGAAAAAGCGCTGCTGAATCCGATAGCTCACTGCGGCGCTCCGGCGCAGGTGCCTGTCTCTCAGCTGTTTGTTTGGAATTGCTCGCACGACGAGATAAAGAGGCCCATTGATTGCCTGACACAATCATTAACCTTCATAAACAAATAATGAGGCGGAAATGCGACTCCTGGTTTGTTAGGATGCTTATCTGGTCTCGAATAGTTACTTTTAATGTTTAACGCGAACCTGATTGTTCTGCTTGGGAGATTCACGTGTGTAAGCTGCTACTCGGCTATAAACAGCAACGAGTGTGTGAAAACGTGTTAGGGTGGGGAAAACAACTTCTTTTATAGAAATAACTCCTTTGCAAGCAGTGTACTGTATGTATGACAAGAAAATTCTCAGTCATCCAGGTGAGGTTAACTGGAGGGCAGATTAACCTAACCTAGTCTGGACTTCTTTCTTCTTGATCAACCTAATGTTCAGCTGATATGACTCAATTTCCAGGTAAAAAAAAAAAAAAAAAAAAAGATAAACCAGGATTTTATCATGACCATGAGCTACAAAGTTTTACAGCTTCACAGTTAGGCATCCATTGAACATGTTACAGCAACAGATTAGCCTACTTAGGGCTCCCATTCGGCACAACCGAAATCAGTCCCCAGGAGCTAAGAGAGCAAATCTGGCCATTGTCTCTACATACAAGGGGTGGCATACACTAGTTTTCTTCTTTCTGTGATTGACAGAGAGAAACTAGCCTTTGAGCTCTCACTTTCACACAGAACTAAGCTTTCCTCCAAGTGTCCTGCACCAACCTGTGACACTCTAAGCACACAAGACTTCACCTTCCCTAATGGTAGCTATCATGTGACAGAAGAGAGCTAGATTGTAGGAACAAGGAGGCTATCAGTAAGATCTTGCCATTACATAATAAAGGCTATGGAGAGAATAAAAAGAAAGATCCCAAATCAAGCACAATCCTGTTAAGCCAGACATACACATCCATTTTTTATACACACAGGGAGGCCTGGAGCCTATCCCAGGGAACTAAGGCTATAAGGCAGTGTACACCCGCGATGGGGTGCCAAGCAATCACAGGGAACACGCACACACACTCTTTCATAGACTACGGGCCATTAAAAAATGCCAATCAAACTACACCACATATCTTTGAATTGTGTGAGGAAACTCCAAGCACACAGACTGGCGGAGAGATTCAACATCCAACCCTGGAGCTGCAAGGTGCTGGGCACAAAGCCTCTATGCTGCCTGTTTTTATATTTTATAAACAGCAATATTTTTCTCTTGCTCTAAATTTACTATTTCATTTATTTATTTAAACTGGAAACCTCAAGTGAGAATAAAGGGCTTAACATCTATTTACGCGATTACATTATAAAAAAACGTTATCTTTTCCCATCATTAAAGCGCAAAGAGGGGGAAAAAAAGTATGTAAAATTCTATAGTGAGTGTCCGTCCCGTCAAATAAAAATCAACCCACGATGAGTTGAATAAAGGCTTCTAAACTCTGCAGTGCTCAAGAACTGACATTCTCTAGATGTAAAAATCTAAAGCCTGAGACATCCATGTCATTGGTTTAGCAGCTGAAGCGATGCACAAAGGCACTGAAGGGCTAAACACTGATGGCTTGTATGAATCCCACATAGCCTGTAACAGAAGCTGCTTTTTTTTAACAGCTCTTTTTTGTTGTGTTAAATACAGCCCGTGTCAGGAAGCCGCCTTGCACCCATAAAGCAAGTCCAATGACAACGTACAGTAGGCGCTAACACAAGGACATAGTTCATCATGACATTTTGTGCAATTCCCGTCTGATTAGGGTCATTATGCCGGAGCCCTGATTTATGCTGTCATTTCCTCTCGGCCCAGCCCGCATCAATGAATCTTAATGAATTGGTAAATAAGGGTGAGGATTACACTCCGAGACACCGAAACATCCCTCTTCCTCCACCCCACCAGATTTATGGAGCCAATTAGAGCCGAACAGAGAAAATTGGTTGGCGGGGAAATAATATTCTTGATGGGGCGAAATGGCAGGAAAGCGTTCGCTCTGAAGGGCAAGCGTGTTGTCGGCGTGAAGTCTATAAAACATGCACTTTTGTGAAATACAAAAGAAAACTGGGAGGCATGCTCGCCTGAGACGCTGTTTTATAGCAAAACAAAAGGGAACTCGTCGCCCTAAAACGCCAGTGAATGAACATGGGCTCACTTTCAGTCATTATAAAGGAGAACGCCTTTTGCTAAAAAATTTTTACGTGAGCTTGTTGACAGCTACCTCTGAAACGGAACCTGTGAAGAGACTCAGAACGTTTGAGAAGAAAATGCTTTGCCTCCCAATCCATTTCCCATGAAAAGAGCACGGGACAAAAGACGTGGCAAATTAAGACGCAGAGTTTTATCGCAGATGCATTACGGCCCTGTCACGCTAAGGTAAAAGGAGTTTGATAAACATACACGTGCTGCTTGTCCAGTCGCTCTGATTCATGTCACGGCACATGAATCTCGCTCGTCATGATCAAAACAATGGTCTGCAACAGAAAGACTAACTAGCATGCTGTTTTAGCACTTTAATGTTTTACACATCAGGGCAACAAAGACGAAGGAAAACAAGAATAAAGAGGCAACAAAAGCCTGGCAAAGAATGCAAAATGTATAATAATGTAAAGAATATGACTTTACAAACACGAAGGACACAGTCAGGCGTGTTAACGAGGGCGCTTTATGCGTTACACACTGCGAGTTGGGTTTGGAGTGTAGCTACAGCTCTCGACATCAAACAAGGAGGCCCTGTTATTAGGCAGAAAGCTGAGAGAGAGAGAGAGAGCGAGAAAGAGGGAGAGCGTGAAGAGGAGTGGAAAATTAAAACTGAAACCGAGCAGCAAAGAGACCTCTAATTTACTGGCATGTACAGTATGCAAATGAGATTACTCTCCGCTTAACAGCATCGTTTATGTCCATATTAATGGCATCATCATTACAGGGACTCAAATTAAATTACGCCGTAATTAGCATATGAAAGTGATTGGTGAAAGTTTAAAACAAATACCCAATTTTCCTTAATGAAGAGCTGTAATCAGTGTGTGGAGACGCGGAATGAAAACAGGCAAAACAAATATGTGTTTTCATCGGGGAGGGCAATGACAAGCGGCTCTGTTTGAACTCACAACCCAGACAACAATTTCTGACACAGCTGCTTGTGAGTGTATAAGCGTGTATGAGTGTGTATGTGTGTAGGGAAGGCCTTCACACCCTCAGCTTTCATTTCCCAAACATGCTCTGATCAAAGGTGCGATTTCCCCACACTCGCCACTTTGGGAGCTAATCAATAAAACACTAATCACTTCACGCCTGATCTGGAGAAAGAGGATGAGAGAGAGAGAGAGAGAGAGAGAGAGCGAGAGAAAGGAGAGCAAAAGTGAGACATCTAACTGTTTATAAAATACAGTTAGATAGTTAGGAATATACACTGTAAATATTGCATCACCTCAGCTCCATCATAGATTTATCCATACTAATGATATTATTATTAGACTGTCAGAGGGAACCTCCCTAAAGCTCATCGAGACCTGACCATCCCTCAGTTCACTCTTTCAAATCTTTTTTCATAATAAACCCATTAGACTTGTAAAGAGAAGACAGATTTCAGTTGATTTTATTGGGCGTGTTTAATTTATCATAACGTGATGACCTCAGATGGTATACAAATATGTAAATCCTCCTGGATTTGGTGGTGTTTGCTTCTTAGCTCATTCAGTGCTTCTGTTGCAAATAACACTAACTAATACTGACATTTCAAGCTTTCCAATTAATAGCTACTGTAACTAACTGTTCTCAGGTTGAATCCAAAGAAAACAGTTTACAATGGAAAGCTAGTGCAAAATGACAAAACAAGTAGGGTGTAAAAGGACATGTTCCACACACCAAGTAGTGCCCTTGTTCAGGGGACAGAGACGGATTTGGGATTTAGTCTTATGTTAGAAGTTAGTTTGCAGTTAAACACCTTAGAAACAGTTACTAAGATGGCACAGTGTTGTTTAAGATGACAAAACATTAGCAGATGCATTTTCTTGCTGAGGGTGCATCCTTGACTTGTTTTGAACGTGGGTTACTGTATGGCACTGGCTTGTGGTGGGAGCGCAGTGGACTGGCATCGTGATATCAGGTGCAAAAAGTCTACATGATGGAAATCCTTCAAGATTTTTGAAAATCGTATAGCGGTAGGTTAAGTTTTCACACAGTGAAATTTCACTACTTATTACGAGCCAAAGCAGAGCAATGCACTTTATCAGAGACTCTTCAAAATTCAAACAAGTGACATTTTATTCATTGAGAAATCCATTAAAGACTGTGTTTTCCAAGAAGTATGTAAATGACGAGCCTTTCAAGGTAGAGGCAGGGCAGATTCTCCTCCATCAACTAATGACGGCGCTCATTACATGCAGGTGAGCGAACGAAATGAAAGCGGTGTCGTGTGCGACGTGCGCTAGCCCTCTTCTCTGTTTAAATCCCTATGAAATGCTAATATCTCACTTCTAATTAAAGGATACTAAGTCCAAATGCACCTTCACGCCTGCTAGCCAGCAACATAAATTTTGCCCCCCTCCCCCTTCACTCCAGCAAGGCTCTACTCCTGACTGCAATCCATTAATTTATATTTAATGTACGCTTGCTGTTTGAGCAGTCTTCTTTAATACTTCTATTTCTTTTGAGTTTAAGTTTCCGCTTTTTTTAATTCATACTTTTTCAGCCTTTTATTTGCAAGGTCCATATGTCTGAAAATTTATGCAATCTCTCTCTCTCTCGCACACACACACACACACATACACACTAAGGTCTCCTTGTAAACAACCAAATAAAGGATAAACCGGTCCCGCCTCATACAACCCTCTACACACTTGCCATGTTTACACGTCTGAAGCCATAAACATGTTTACAAGAAAAAGCTGTCACCATTCTCAGAAACTGACCTTGAGAAATCAGCAAACAACCAGCACAGCAAGTTCATAAAGGGCATGTAGACAAGTGTAGAATCACCACCGCTCTGCTTAACACACACCCAAACCTTTTTATTTATTTGTTATTTTTTTTGTCTGAGACGCCGATGGTTCTGCAACAGGCAAGTTATTCACACGAAATTTATTAAAAATTAAACTTTTGTATTGTCGCCGAATTAAAACGCCTTCGCTAATGGATGGTGTGAAATAGAGTGTAATTAGGGCCATGGTTTTATAGCCACTGTTATCATGGTTATTGCTTACAATTTTGTAATGTCAAAATCAATACGGGTTACTTAGGTCTCGTCTGTTTCCGTGCTGTGAAATGACAAGAATTTATCTAATGTGCACTTACTGAGCCTGTTCACGAAGGACAGCACCTGCAAGTAAGACAAGTACAAGGCTACTTCTTTTATTATATCACGTTCTTTACTGGTTTCATCATGCACAATTCAATCCCTTGTTATTTTGTATAAAGCAGCAATTATTACATGTACTAAAACTGAATCAATACCAGGAGTTAACTAATATTGGGCTTCACTTTCAAGTAAATTGCCAGTTCTAATGGGTTAAAGCAAGGGTGTTCAATCTTATCCACTGCAGGCTTTCTCTCTTGTAAATCATTAGTAATACTGGTGTTTATGAAAATATTCATTCATTCATTCATTCATTCAACTTCTATACCACTTATCCTGTATAGTGTCGCTGGAGCCTGGAGCCAAGCCCAGGAGACTTACACTATGTGCAATTTGGAAACACCAAGTGACCTACTCTGTATGGATTTGGACTGTGGCAGGAAACCAGAGAAAACCTACTAAACACGGAAAGAACATGCAAAATCACACAGACATGAACCCTTAACCCTAGAGATGTGAGGCCACAATGCTAACCTTTAAGTTTTTTCCCCCTGACCTTTCCACTTATTTTTATTTCAGTTGAATTCCATTAAAGATTATGCCTAATTTAAAAAACTTACTTGTTTTGAGTTTGGCATAAACTTTTGTAACAAAATAAGAAAACTTTCATGGGGTTTCGAACTATTCAAAATCTCTGCACTTTGTCTAATAAACCTAAACACAAATCCTCAAAAGTTGTCCAATTCGTTTAGAAACGAAGAAAACGATATGTTCACAGCATAACTCAAAATCTGCTGCGTAAATCTCCATTTCAACTGGTATTATTAAATCATTCTAAAAGATAAGCTTATATATGATGAAGTATCTGATCCTCAGCTCAGGTTATGGAGATTGACATTCGACATTCCTCAGCGTCCCAGAATGCCATTCAGCTGCTGCTACAGATAACTCTGGGTAAATACCAGAGGCATGAGGATTTTGGAGCCGGGGTGAGGCTAGCCACATTTTTAAGCCACAAAGACGAGGAGAAAGAGTTTAAGCTTTATGCCAGTTGCGCACCCGAGATGTGATAAACTGCTTGGGGGGTATTCAAAAGTTTGTAATAACAGTTCCTTGAAAAAGGAGCTTCTGTGAACTTGTCATCACGGAAAGGGTACGGATCTGAAAGATCAGGTTCAACCAAATGATTTAAAACTACATCTGTTCTGGAGCAACTACTCTTCTAGAACGCAGAGTGGAAAGACATTGCTTGGAGGTAAAAGCAACGGGAAGACCGGCAAAAATGTGTATGCTGTATCCCTGCTGAGAAACGCTGTAAAGAGACAATTAGATTCTGAAGTACTGATGAGGCTTTCACATATAGAGAAAGAACTCTCTATATATGTGAAAGCCTCACTAGTACTTTATGGACAGAGAGAGAGAGAGAGAGGTCAACAGTAAAACAATAAAACACATGGCCAAGAAAGAAGAGACTAAATATGACCAGGGTCTGTGTGATGATTCACTAATACACAAGCAGAGCACCAGTGAAAAGACGTGACATTGAGTTTTTATTGTCTAAGTGGCAGTTTGAGTGCTGCATTTTCCCTGCTCCGGCCCCGAGCCTCTACCCTCACGGCTTTCGACAGCCAGATAACCATATTAGGACACGTATAGCAAAGTAAACAATAACACCGTGGCAATGAGATGGAAATTTCTTTTTCACCTAATGGTGTTTGTCATTGCTTGACTTCAGCTCCTCGGCTCAGGAGGCTTGTGTTTATGAAAAAACAATGATGAGATCTTGACGTCGCACAGACGGAATTAGCTTCCTTCGAAAAGAAAAAAAAAATTATGTCCCGCTTTAATTCAGAGCGAAAAAGGAAGTATTTTTTATTAGTCAAGAAATTAAGATGATACATAGTTTAACATTCAATGCTATTAGATTACAGTAAGACAATGACAAAAAACAGATCGTGTGTATGATGAGACAAGTCTTATTTTAATTATTATTTAGAGATAGAACCCTATCTAAACCAGCTTTTAATGTCTTTGTACACTCTAGCATTAAGATTTCCCTTCTCTGAAATTAATACACCCAAACATGATCGTGCCCCTGTGCCTAAATGACATCAACCCCACTGAACACCTTTAGTATGGATTGGAAAGCTGCTTGAACACCATGCCTAACCTCACTAACGTTTGACCTCACTAATTGTGGCTGAATGGGTGCAAATCCCCTACAGCCATGCTCCAAAACCAAGTCAATCTAGACAGCCTTATTACATCAGCAAATATGGAACGGGACTAAATCTGGTTTATACAGGTTTGATACGGTCAGGTGTCCATGCTCTGTGATATCGAGAAACACAAAGCCATTCTCTCTGATGGCATTCAGTCCAACATTAATGATTTCTTAATTTCAATCGTGTCTCTTCATTATACACAAACACACATACAAATATAATATAATATAATATAATATAATATAATATAATATAATATAATATAATATAATATAATATAATATAATATAATAAGCAGGAAAGTGGTTGCTCAGGGGGTTAAGGCTGTGGGTTGCTGGTCAGAGGTTCGAGTCCTGCCAGTACTGGGTATCCACTGCACCAGGCACTTTACCTTGAGAAGAAAGACCCACTAATAGAAAGGCTGGTCTACAAGAACTATTTTTGGAGGTCAGTATTTTTTTTTTTTACTTGGACAGATTTAGCTTTGAATTGTTATCTAAACACCGTCTGCTGGGCGTTTTCGATTAAATGCCGATGTCTCGGCATACATATTGCCAATTAGCAAATGCTCTCCATGCTACATCTTGCCACAACTGATGATGATGATGCCCATCCACTAGACCACTGAAATATGCACAAACAGGAAAGGTTCATGAATAGTGCAGTGAAGAGAGCGATCTAAGATCCTGCCTTTCTGCCCTCTTCATCTAAACATGTTCTTGTTTCTCCTTTTCACTCATCCAACACTTTCACAATCAGCACTACTCAAGTTACCGCAGACTTGAGGGAAAATTAAGAAAAGCAAAAATTCAACCTGTGCTGCTGTCTCTGCGATCCCCGTCCAGAATGCTTTATCACCCTCCCTCCCTCTTTTCCTGTCTCTCTCTCTCTATCTCTCTCTCTTACACACACACTCACATGCATATGCGCATGTTCAAATGCAAGCTGTTTATTTACATAACATTCAGTCTATTCCATTAAGCAGCTGCTCCAGGTGCTTTATCCGTAAAAGGGATTTTGCTTCCCCAAATAGATGCGGAGGCGCCGGAGAGCTAAAATGTTATTTGTTGAAAGCACTTCGTGCTCAATATAAACTAAAGAACAACAAATGCCAAAGTTAATGAGTTTTCATGGATTGTGGATTGCAAGCCGTATTTGGAGTTTGTCATAATTTTTTTTTTTTGGCAGTGCATTGTAAAATACTCCACCACATGTTTGTGCATTCCTCATACATGTGCACATACAGTTCCTTTACTTTAGATTTGGACAAAAAAAATGGAAAAAAATAAAATAAAATAAATAACAGCACAGATCTAAGGAGGTTCCATCAGACCAAAAGTGTGAGAACAAAAGCTTCTTTTTGCACTCCAGACTGCTTGTGGCCACAAAATGCATGTGCAAAGCAACTGATATTTACATCGC
>JAOVVA010000017.1:6817231-6833305 GCA_028565275.1 Leiocassis micropogon | reverse complement strand
AACAAAAGCTTCTTTTTGCACTCCAGACTGCTTGTGGCCACAAAATGCATGTGCAAAGCAACTGATATTTACATCGCTCTCTTTGCAATTTGTGGTTTAAAATAACTGTGAAATGTTAGAAAATGTCAGCCATAGTGCAAACAAAGAGGAAACGTCTGTTTGGGAAACATGCGAACGTTGCGTGTTAATACAGGTAACTGAAATTTTTCTTAAATGAAGCCTCTCGTGTCCCTAAATGGTGTGACGCACATGACTATAGTTGATATACATATTGGGTTCTGGCTGGTTTAAAGGAAAGGCAAAACTAAGCAAAAAAAAAAAATCCCTGCAATTGATGCAAAATTTATGCATTCATGACATAAGTGGCATGATCAAAGTTCCCAAAAAAACATAAGCAGCACAGATGACAAGCAGTATCAAACAAGATAATGTCCCTAAATAGCTGTTTGACTGAGGTCCTAAAATGGTCTGGTGGTATGAGAATGAATAATAAAAAATAAAAAAACCCAGAGCTCAAATGCAGTCTATTCCTGCAGGAAAATGATGCAGCCGGCAGCATCACCTACAGTATATCGCTCCAGGGAGCATGCGCAGCTGCATAGTACTAACTCACACTTGGTTTATGGGGCCGGGTAAAATCACAGGTAACATAAGCTGCTATTTATTGCCCAAACCTTAGTAAAGAAAATGTAACAGGCACACAAGTTTGTCTAAAACGAAACGTTTAATTTAAAAACAGCTATATCACCTTCTTCCTCCAACTTCCATGTTTTAGACAAACCACGACATGCAGAAGCCTCTTTCACATTGTTTCTTTCCATCGTGTGATTAGTGAAGAGAAACGATCATCTGTGCAAAACACTAGTTATCATGAGTGAACTAAATTTGTTTAATAGATTGTTAGAGAACCTTATACCCCTATCTCACCTACGTGGTTTCGCGTGGTGGCCATAAGTACGGTTTATTATTATTCACCGCGAGTTTTTGGCGCTGTGACTACGTTTCCATCTTTCCGCGCGAAAAATTAAACATGTTTAATTTTTTTGCCGGTCCTCGCAGCAATCGCGGCGACTCACGGTGCCTAACTCCGCATCTCACCGTGAGTCAAACCGCATAGGTGAGATAGGGGTATTAAGGCTGAAAAAAGAACATCTACAATGCCACCCCAGCATTAATGAACTACACTTGCTTACACTTGTTACACTGCTTAACATTATGCAGTTTGGATGTTGAGCGAAAACTTTTCTGGGGCTTTTTTGGGGATTTGTGGGCTACTATAGTGTAAGCACAGTGGTCAAGTTAGTTTCCATAGCACTCTTATTGTTCATTTTCAAATCAATACATTTCTACTTTCCCCTCTTGCTCCAGCTAGAACTGCTTTGGTACATTTGGGAGCCATGATGAGAAAATTAAGCAGACGTGTAACACAACTTGGTGCACAAGAGACATGAGATGTGTGTGAGAAGATGTCTTTGTCTGCTTATGTCCACTACTTTGTATTGAAATTTCTGAACTAAGTTACAGCCTTATGGTTAGCGTATGTGCAGCCAGACGATGCATAAACAGATGTTAAACGCCATATCTCTATAATATGATGAGATGCTGCGTACAGCTACCAAAGTGAAACTAAAACTAGTAGAGAAGGAGATGTATGATGCTGTAAACTTAACTTTTTGTTTTGTTAATAATGCTTCTCGTGATCGTTAACAATTTAAAAAGGGGTTGTATGCAACCCTTTTCACTGATCTAAGTGACTCACTACAAAATCACTATCAAAGCATGAGTTTACAATATTTGTTTAATTAAAACTCAACCAACATTATATTATTGATACTACAGTGCAGACTTAAAGGACCACAAACACAAGTGCAGACTGATTTAGCCAGTGTGACAAAACTGTGAGAGGTGGAGTTATATTGTTTTGCAAAACAACACACACAATTCATAATTACATAACCAAAACAATTTTGACATAAAATTTCAGAATTTGTGTTTTTAACACCCTTGTGACTTAAAAAAAAGGCACACAATATTATTTCTCTGTTTGCATACTTCTAGCTTAATTCGAAAAAAAAAAAAAAAAAAAGGTTGTTTTTCTTAAAATGCAAAAATGGAATTATCTCATGTTGCTGTCAAACAGTTCACACGGATACAGTGCTCTTTTAGTTAAATTGCACATTTAAGCCTGTTTCAGTTTCACACAAAACATATTTGTTGTGCAGAATACAAATTACATCTGAAAACAAGCACAAACAACTGGTCTCTGGTCCAGAGTTCCACATTTTATTTATTTTTTGCCGGCTGGATTTCACTTTTATCTTTCTAAAGACAACTAGTCAGTTAAAAGAAAAGGCTGCCACCCCGACTCAGCTCTGAGATTATGCCATAGAAACAGAACATCATCACTTGTGTACACACTGTCTCAAGGTCTTTTTTTCTATGACTGCTGAATTAATTAAGTTGCATGTTGGTACATGAACTAATAGGTCTGTGATTAGGGTTAGTTTAAGCCTTTGGAAAGTGGAGGAATGTATCTCATGACTGATGTCTCATTTTTGCAGTACTGCCAAGTTCATATGATTTAAACTGAAGGCATGTGTCAAAGGAGACGACTGCACAGCCAAAGATGTAAGAATAAAAAATTTTTGAGGAATTCTTTGACCTTTAAATTTAAAGCATTGCATTAAATGAATTTATCACTAAAGCCAAAATGATTGGCATAAATGAAACCCAGCATACCTCCATAAAATTGTTAAACAAATAAATAAATAACCTTGCTCTGACATGGTTAATCTAGCCAAATACACGACACAAAGCTCATGCAAGAGACTATGCTGCATGTTTTGTTTTTTTTTAAAGACATAGTGTTATTTACTGCCTGCCCCCCACCCCGTCCCATTTTTTTTTTAAATTGCCCATTTCATAAGGGCCAAATTATTGCAAAGAAAATATTAGACCTGGGGTAAGAGCTGTACCATATATTATTATAATCTGGAAGGCTAATGCTGAACCATCAACATTGAAAAAGTTGTAAACAGGAAAAAAAATAAAAAATCATAAACCTACCATGATTTACTGAGGTCACTTAAATGCTCGAGGAGGCTGCATCATAACTGACAGTAGAAATCACAGCTTACAGGATTGGGACTAAACAGCTGTGTCACCAAAAGTACACCACTTGTGAGACTAATCAGACAAAAAAGTCTTCAATTTACTAGACAGCATAAAAGGTCATAGAGTCTGATGAGTCCGGTGCAATAAGCGTGTCAGGGTAAAAAGGGAAGTGCATGAAGTGGTACACCCATCATGCATACTGCACACTGTACAAGCCTCTAAAGGCAGTGTTATGGGCTTGTTGTTATCTGGGCTTGCTTTAGTTGGTCAGGTCTAGGACTCAGCATCATTATGTGGCTATAAAATGAAGTCAGCTGACGACCTGGATGTATGGAATGAAAGAGGAAAAAAAATGGAGGTGCACGCCATTATCAAAGCCGGGCAGTGTGTGTCTCCTAACAGTATAGGGACGATGTTAAGAAAGGCAGGAAAAGAGACACAGGGTTGAATTAGCATAGACATTTCAGATGAATGATACACAGACATTTTTTTTTTGATTTTGGTAGTAAGCAACAAATAAACCCTAGATTATAAAATCCTGGTTTTCTTTTGCATTTTTGCAAAGTTCTCCAGATTATGAGTGAATGCATGTGTGGTTGTAGTCAAGTGAAGGAGGCTGTTGGTGAATAAACATTCACTAAATCAAGACGACATGAGAAAGTAGACAGAAATTGTATTATCATTTACCAAACACACACACAAACACACACACAGTCACAAGAATACCCACACAAACAGACAACATGTTTCCTTTGTACTTCCCTCCACGTTCCTGGAAGCTGCTCCTCTAAACACTCACACATGTTGATCGTAAAAGAATATTCTGAAGTTACACAATGCAGAACAAACTTGCATCTTTGATAATCAACGCAGTTTGCTCTTACAGTAGACAGAATCTGGTCTCTGACAACAACCTAACCACATTCGGGAATATCTGCACTGTTTAGAAGAGTGGAAGAGGTAAATAATAATTATTATAAAATTGGATGGTAATTATGTATGTGTGTGTCTGAAAGTACAGTCCCTGCTCCTGCTACAGATTTCTTTCTGTATAACACTGGCTTAAGTGAAAAGGCGGGAAAAAAGCAGTGATTTATGGCTGTGTGTCTGGGCCGAACAAAGGCGCGTTTCCCGCCGGCAGCTGATCTCGACGCCCTTCCGAAATGCTCAGTCCGTTTGTTTGTACAGGGAAGCTGGAAAGTCAGGTGGAGTGAATTACAATTAAGACAATTTACTGGTGAGAAATGACACGGTGAGAAAGACAGACGGGGAAGGGAAAATGGCAGATGAGCGCTGTGTAGTATTTCAGTATGCGGCTGAAAGCAGGAAAGGCGAGGGAGGTACAGACAGTATGAGTGAGCAACAGAAAGAGAGAGAGAGAGAAAGAAAGAAAGAAAGCAAGAGGATGTAAGGGTGTGTGGAGATGTGGGTTTAAGAGTGAGTTCATGGGAAAGCATGGGAAGTCTAGGCCCTACCCACAATGCTATGCAAGCCAGAACACAGATACACAGACACACATGGTGCCTCTGATATGTGAAAAGCCCCACCTCACCACTTTGGTTAGATCAGTCTGACTGTCACTTGCTTGGGACTTGTCCATTCTGAGACAGTTTGGGAGGTGTAGGTGGTCAGACGCATCACCTCTCATCATATAATATACACAGTATACAGTAGGAGACACAATATTGCAGCAATGCTGATTTGGCGTCTGTTCAGGTTAGAAATTGAGATATGCACGGAAATGTGTTAAACCAGTGCAACACTTCATAATAAAACTATTTTATGTTTATTGTCAGTTGGTGAAAGGCTCATGTTTAACAATCATAAAGCTGGCTTACTTACTTACTGGCTTATCATTATAATTATGGTAGAAACCAAACTAATAAAAATGTAAACATGTAATATATTACTATTTCACAACATTTATTGATTATTATTTTTAAAACACACCAAAGCAATTAATAAAAAGCAAGCCATGAAGGCCAGAAATCTCTTATGAACAAACGATGCCCTATTTATTCCTGTGCTAAGAAAAAACACAAAAAAGCCAGCCACCTGACTACTAAGGTATTCATTAGACCACAGGTTCTAGACCCTGATCCTGGAAGACCACTGATCTGGAGCATGTTAGCTGATCAGCTAATTCACCACTCTCACTGAGTTTAAGGGTACATTAGGGCAGAAGAAATGATAAAAAATCTGCACAGCAACCTGCACATTACAACACATCGATACTCGCCCATGCCCTCTCCCTCACCAATCAATTCATACTAATAAATAAGCTTTTGTTTACCTTCTTCCAAGGACTCGCTTGCTTGAAGCTGTCTTCTGTTACAGCTCTTGGAGTTCAGCCTTCTCGTTCTGTGGGCAGACCAAACACAAACGAGTGTTTATGAATGAATAATTACTGTGCCGAGCCTGAAAACACCTGTCAGCTCTGAAGCCCATCAAAGATTCTGATAGAACTGTGCATGTGTGCTGGGTCAAGATGCATTGAATTATGAGTAGAGGTGTAGTTATGATCATCAAGGAGAGATTTTCACACAGGGTTCATCTCTCAGTCTGAAACTCAGTAGCTCTGCTTGTGTTTGGTAAAGATCTGCCAGGGGCTTTCAGCATCAACAGGTATTCAGGAACTCTTGGACAGAGAATCGCTTCAACTTCGGTGCATTACTTTTTTTTTTCTTCTTCTTATTCTTTTTTTTTTAAATGACTAACGCATCAAAACAAAACACTGTGCGAACTGGAGCTTTTTATTATCAATGTTGCGGACTGTCTTTCCAGGAGAAACAAATCAATAAAAGTCTGAACAAAAGGACGCAGAAATGGTTTTTGAAGAAAACAGAGACACGCAGTCACATTGGATGGAGATTAAAAAAAAAAAAAAACTTTACAGGAGGAAAGAAACTTGTCTTGCTCTAACTTCTGTGTGTATGTGTGTGTGTGTGTGTGTGTGTGTTGATTACTAATTTCGAGGGTCATAGGGTACACCTAAGGATGTTTGATCCGGTGTGTGCTGTGATCCGAGCAAACACAGTCTAGCTTTGCGTAGTCCTAGGAGGTTTTCAAATTTATAATAATGAAACAAAACATTTAAATATGACTTTAGAGAAATTTGCCCAGGTATGAAAAGTTTGAAAAGACAGGTTTTCATAAGAAGTACAAATTTCCGGGTAGAATTATGTCGGCACGTTCAACACACGAAGTGGGAAACTGGATGTTCGGGTTTTGTTAGAAATGTGCTAGGCGGTTAACTCGGATGAGTGAAGGATATTTTCTTTCTAGAAAAGCATTTAAGATTTAACAAACGAACATGTTTGCATGGTGATTAATCTTAAGCTTACACATATAAAGTTTTACTTATTTAAAGGTAAGAAGTTTTACTTTGTCTATTTCTAATGCTGTGTGTAGTTGACTTGATATCTCTTCAGAAACAAAGAAAAACACAGATTTAGAATTAATACCCCAGTTTCTACCACAACATAAGTTAATACCACACTCTATCAAGCAAGAAAGGTTGCACAGGTTGTACAAAAATAGGAGCAAACCATCATTTAAAATGGTAAATATTTAAATTAACCATTATTTGAGCATTTTTTACCTGGATATATCAACCAAGATATGTTTTTTAAAGAAAGAAAGAACGACTGGAATATGCTTTTATGTGCACTTCTTATCTGTTTAGGAAATTATGGCCAGTTTGCACTGTTTACTATTTTAAACTATTTTTATGATTTAAATTAATAATACATTTGAACAACATCTTTTTTTCACTTCACTATCCTGAAAATCTATAGTACAGTACCTCTACTTACAGTAATAGCAACGTAATGTACCTTCAGCCTACATTCAACCTTCCACTAAGTATAATGAACAACAGAGCAATTATCTTACTCTAACAACACAACACACTGATTACAAACAAGTTACAGTAAACATACAAACAAACAAACGGATCAGAATACAACAATACAGCAATATGATAGTATCTTGTGTTCCGCAGAGGATGTGCACATCCACACCTAATTCATATGCTAAAACACAGGATGCCTATAGGCCAGTGTCTGGAGGACATTTGAATAAAAGCATCAAAGCGTATCTGAGTATGAAAAGGAATTTTGATCACGTCTTTCACAGTGCTCTCTCATGCAGCGTTCATTTGGCAGTCAAAGCAGTGGCCGGGCCTTTGGGATGGCCGATCGGGGTTATCCCAGCTAAAAAGGAGGAAGATCCAACATGCCAGTGCAAAGTGACCGACGATCCGCCCGGCGCGATCGTGGACAGGTTTATATATATATATATACGCATTGCTTAGTTTTTTTTTTTTTTTGCCACCTACCGCAGTGATGTTCCCCCTGTTCTTCCAATTCATCGAGCTCCAATTAACATATCATCACAGCTGTTGTAAATCAACAGGCCGCCATGACACATGACAAATCTTTTCAGCTTAAAAAGCTAAACATCATTAATTCAAATCACCTGCTATGGCCTCTGGTGCTAAATGAGTTTACTGAAATGGCTCGTCATTCAATTTAGACAAATGTTCCCTCCTTCTAATCATAAGCCCATTTTAGCTTAGGTGGGAGGAGGAGATTTTTTTTTTTTTTTTGGTAGGCAGGGGGACAGGAAGAACTACAGAGTTTTAGATGGCAGCTGTGCACGCTACTGCACTTACACTTTGTAGTCGAATTGCACAGCTCGTAATGCCTAAACAGATAATTGTCGGAATTGAAAATGGTAGGGCGCGTGGTAATGGCAGGTTTAAAGCAGCAGGGTGACCGTCAGCGAGGAGCAGGAATTTAAGCTCCTGCGTGACGCCAGCTGATGGGGAACAAGAAGAGCACGAGCTCCGGTATGGACGAAAAGAGCTAAGGAGGGAAAGGAAGAGAAACAAGAGAGCCAGCTGAGAGGATCGGGTCCTATGGGTGTGTAACCGAGAAGGCAAAGCGAGACGGCTAGCTAAATGAAGAGTGGGAAGATGTAAGTGGGGAAATGAAGAACAGGGAGGAGCAAGAGTATGAACATGCCAATGGGTGTATGTATGTGTGTGTATCTCTCTGTGTGAGTGTGTGTGTGTGTGTGTGTGGGTGTAAAACAAAGAATGACTTATGATGCATCTTGAGATACAATAAAATTAAATTGCACTTTTACTTGCTGTTTACGCATAGGAAAATCATCCGTAGAGCAACACACATCACTATGAGTCAAAAAAATTGTTTTGTGCTTTGCCATACACTATCATGACTTTTCTAACACACCTTCTTTATTACTCACTCGAACAAGAACCTTAATAGAACAATAATTTTAGTTTTACCTTTAACATGTTTCCCTTCATGTTAAATTACTAAAAATAAACATGATTTTTTTTTACATAATAAAAAAAAAAATAATTCACTGACATTTTAACCTTTTGCTACTAGACCTGAAGATCAACATGTACAGTATGTGCACGCTGCGTCTCAAAAGTGCCTAAGCGGCATGATGGAATTATTTTGTGGTATCGCACTCATTCAGGGATTGCCAAGAATGTAACTGATCCTGCTCTTATGTGTAGGAATGGGATCAGTTCATGAAAGGGAAATCATTAATGCAGCAAATAAGTGCTCTGAGTTACATTTCAAGCACCTTGACATCTAGAGCGTACCTAGAAGATTCTTCGAAACATCAGTCTTGATGGCGTTCATGGAAAGTTTTGAATGCTTTAATGATCATACACAACTCAAGTCGACAGTGTGTTTACGATGCATTGTTTTCCAGGGAGGCCCTGACTGTAAATCATCATCCTTGACTTTGATTACACTGATAAAAAGCTTTCGTTTGCAATGCATAATATAATGCCTAGCCGAAATCCAAGCTACTGTAGATTCGCCTGCTAATCTGAGCATAAAATAAAAATAATAACAAATCCCCATCGTCTCTCTTTGTAAAAGTGGGTTCATGGTGTATATATACATGAATATTAACCATCTCTCTCAGAAGAAAAAAAAACAAAAAAAAAAACACCTAATCCTGAAGAGGACCATCACTGCAGACTGCTCTTCAGCAGCTACATTTACATCATCATGGTAGCCAAAACACACTCTCCATGGATGGACTGGCACTCAGCAAAAAAAAATAATAATAAAAAAAAATTAAAAATAAAAAAGCCCAAGCTGATCGCAACAAAAAAGGCTCTGCGGTCATTCCGAACGCCTCTTCAGCCGATCTAATGGACGTTCTCCTCCCTCACTTTACCGCCAGCATAAAAGAGCATGAATATTTAGCGTCGAGTTAGGCTGTTAATTGCTCGCGCACACTTCAACAGCGGATCCGTGGCTACTTCTGAGCCGGGACGCTTGTGAACTGTCTGGCCTCATCAGCATATTAATTTATGCAAAAACTCTATCGCAGCCGATAGGCCGACCTGAGCTGTTCTCCTCCCTCAGGCTCGGGATGTCAAGGTGCCCAAAATGTGTGTGAGACACTATTTGATAAAGAATCTAAAACCAACACAGACCATGAAGAGAAAAAAAATATTTTGATGATAATTTTGATGATAGATGAAATTGTAAAGAACGAGGAAGGAGTGCACGGTGCTCGATCGTGGATAGGGATGCGGATCTGTCGAATGAATTCATCAAGAAATTCTGTGGCAGTAATAAAAAAAAGTAGTTCAATAATTAAAAAAAAAAGTAAAAATCTGGGACGTATTTTTCACAGTGTGTGATTCTTTGCATCAGCTTATCAGACCAGACACTAAGTACAAAGCTAAAGACTTCGGGTTAGAAAGGGAGGAATTCACACACACTTACATACATTTTCCATTTTATTTATGCTTCCTGACTTGAACTGATGACGAGGCTCGCTGTAAAAAAAAAATCCGCGACAAAAACAATGTTGAATAGATAAAGACACATTTCTTCTCCGCTTCGACTTCAAAGCAGACGTGTCTCATCTGATGAGTCTGTGGCGTTAGTCAAAATGGTAACGTGGAGCTCCACTACAAAAAGAAACACAAAAACACAACCACTTTGAACTGTCTACGCCTATTTATAGACAGAAACTAATTGTTAATGGTTAAGCAGTAAATGGTGAATGCTGCAATTCAGTCTTGGAGAGTGGCAGAGTTAGATCGAGAGAGAGCGATAAAGAAAAAGATACAGAGATAAAGCCAAGAATGAGAGGATCAGACTGAAAGTGAGTCAGGGAGTGTGTGTATGAGTGTGTAAGAGAGATCTATATTCACTCAGTGTGTGTGAGTGTGTGTGTAATTAAGGTGTGTGCACACGATACTTTCCAAAGCCGCTGTCTCTGTTCTGAAATACAGGAAAGTTTAATGTGTGAGTCACTTTGAAACAGACACAACTGTTTACAAAAGCCTGTCAAAATGGCTGAATGCACAAAAAAAAGGTTTCACGCACGCTCTCGTCCTTGTCGCCGCGTCTCACGCTCTCCCTTGCTCTCTAGAAACTTTATTAAGCGAGTATGAATGAAGCCAAGCAGCGTGAAGTCGTAAACAAAACGCCCATCAATAAATCATATTTTCCCCTTCGATCTTTATTCTCAGCATTCCGGCGTTGTGTCTCACGCCCACGTTTACAGTAAACAGGAGGGCTTTCTGACACGCAAACAGACACAAATACCAATTAAACCCGTGCTCTGGTCAAGCCCGAGGGAGCCAGAAGTGCAGTCTGCTGAATGTCAGCCTGTCTGAGCCTGGAGATTTTTCGAACCTAGCCTGCCTTTTTTTGCTAAGCTTAAAACAAAGTACACAAAGTGTCCATGCACACACACACACACACACACACACACGCACAGCTGCCTTAATACCGAGGCAAAGGAATTTCGCTCCTGTCCCAAAACAAACAAAGCTGTCGCATTTCTTTACACTACTCCGAAGTTAGCAGGCTTGAATAGGGCATTATTCCACTCTGTCACACAAAACACTTTCGCATGAAGTCATCCGAAAGGTAAAGAAAAAGCTACCCTTCCTTTTTGGCGAGCAAGTCAACTGTGAGGATTTTGCTCAGCCAGTTTGGACGATGACAGTGTGTAGGGGTAAGACTGGGGTACATCTCAGTTCTCAGCATCAAGCGATCTTTCAAACTTTGCGTTCTGTTTCATTCATACAGTTGTTTCTCAGAGAGAGAGAGAGAGAGAGAGAGAGAGAGAGAGCGATAGACACAGAGGAGTCTATGGGTAAAGTGAGAAAGTGTGTGGGTACAACAGATGGAAAGGAGAGAGAGAGGAAGAGATAGAATGAGGGAAAAGAGAGAGAGAGAGTCCCTGTCTATGAGAGAGAGAGAGAAAGAGAGCGAGTCCATGACTATGAGAGAGACAGAGGGACAAAGATAGAGTCCCTGACTTTGCTAAAGAGGAAAAGATCTCTGTCTCCATAATTATGAAAGAGAGAGAGAGAGTCCATGACTATGAGAGAGAAAGAGAGAGTACAGTACTATGAGAGAGAGACAGAGAGACAGAAGGTCCAGAACTATGAGAGAGAATTAGAGAGACAGAGTACCTGACAATGAGAACATGCATGATTATGAGAAAGAGAGGGGGGGCGGGGGGAGGTCTACTCTATCAGGACAGATGTAGTCCTCTTCATAAACCCAAGAACTCATTTGACTAGTAAAAGGAGACAAGCTCACTCACTATAGTAAGGTCAGATTTATGCAGCATTAAAGTGAGCACTAGGGGACTACAAGTCAATAAGCTTTACAATCAGAGCCATGATAGCTCTCCTTTACTCTGCCCACTGTTTAAACTTGCCACACACACACACACACACACACACACAAGCCTGGCAGTTAACAAATCTCAGTGAATGGCTGAGAGAAAGGAAGAGGAAGTAAAATAACATAGAAAAGATGCCTCGCTAACTCACCCATGTACGTGGCAGGACCATACGACTCAACTCCTCCACATGTCACCTCTACTACGTCCTGTAATGCAACCTGATCGTATTTTTGTTTTCGTATTTCCAGTAAGAAAAGCTCTCCTGGTTGCAGTCTGGAACTCGTAGCCGAGATGACAGGAGTGTGTGAACAGCAGCCTTTCCCATACACACTCTCTGTCTCTCTTACACACATACTCTTTTTTTTTTCTTCTCCTTCTCTCGCTTTCTCACTCTCTCTCTCTCTCTTCACAGAGACTGGAGGTATGTGGTCTAAACACAACAAAAGCCAGAGCCAGAGCCTGAGATTAAATATGCAGGAAGAGGGCCCCCCCTTTGCATAAACACAAACACTCAGCAAATGAAGTGCTGGCACTAGTCACACTGCTGCTGCTTTGCTGGGACACTTCCTACGTGGAGCACCGTGCATCGCGCTGTCACGAACAACCGCGCTACGATTAGCTCGACATGGCTCTGGAACATCTAGCGTGGCCAAGAACATCGGCTTTTGATATTGCCGTTTGGTGAACAGAAGATGTGAATTTTATTTGCTAAAATTCATATTATGGTATTGATCTTTTCTTATTCCTATATATTATAAAATATGCATTTTTTTTTATTTTACTTTCCTACAATTAATAGTCAGCTGTTCTAGGCCTCTGTGAATCATTTAAGGATCATCTTCAACACCTGCCTCCTAGTGGACGAGCCAGGAACACAGCGAGCTGAGGGTGAAATGAAGGACGTCCCTAATATAAAGGGTTCATGAAAGAATACACACTTTCCTCTTTACCTTCCCTCTCTCTCTCTCTCTCTCTCTCTCTCTCTCAGGGAGGTGCCAGTCTTGCTGTCTATAATGTGGACAGAGGCTGAGCCTACAGGAGCAAAGTCATGTGGAGAGCTGAGTCTAGCCTTACGCTCTCAAAGACACCTACAGATACACTTAGCCAGATGTCAACTGCGAAGCTCCCTCCACTGGAGCACGGAGACGGAGAGAAAGAAAGCAGAGGGAGTGGGGGCAGGAGACAGAGAAGCAAGTTAGCGAGAAAAAAGGATGGGGAAAAAAAGTGTTGGGGGAGAAAGTTATCTGACAGATAGGACGGGTGCATCAGAAAGAGCGCACACTAGAGAGACAGAGAGAAAGACAGAGAGAGCGAGAGAAAGAAAAAGGCTCTCCTTAAAATAAACAGGGCGTCGTGTTTCAAAGGCAAGGGGCGACACAGACATTCCATTGTTCGAGCCAATTATCAGAAGAAAATAATAACAACAGATGGTCTCAGAAAGGCCAAAGAAGGAGCGAGTGAGGGAGTAAAGCGAATGACTGAATGAGTGAGTGAGTGAGAGAGCGAAAGCGCTGGAGAACAGATGACGAAATGTGAGAGTGAAGGACTATGACTAGGGGTGGGTTCAATCTGAACCCGGCGCAGGGCTCTATACACCAGATGTGCACTCCTGGATCGGAGAGTTAAACAAGTCCATGCGCTGTGTCGTTCTCTGCTGCTTGCCAACTGCTAAATAACGATTTCCCTGTGATCACCCAGATATTTTAACCTTGGCTGAGTGATGATGTCACAAATTGCGACCTGAACCGCTGACCTGTTTGTTTGCCGCGGAGGAACAATCTTCTCCTATTATCAATGCAAATGTATGGTAGAGAATGCAGCTGCTCCTGTTTGGCAGAATTAAAGGCTAAGAAAACAGACGGTGTGTTTGAAAGCAGTCTGGGAGGATTATTTATCGAGGTTAGGACGTGCGTGTTGATTTTCTTACGAGCTTCTCAAGTTTGAACGAAAAGTACAAGAAGTTCTGCCATCTTTTCCTCCCTTTTTTGGTGGGGAATCTGCAGATTGTTTGTTTTCTTAGCATTTCAAGTTGCAAGGGTTCATTATCTGGATCCTGGGTATATTCTGGATGAACACACATCCAGAATATACCACTGTACGAGCGTGCGAGTGTGTGCTTCGCGTTCTAAATGTGCTCCTGTCAGGCTACAGAGACGTCTTTGAATGGTGACGCACAAAATCTGCCCTTCCTCTTCAGATGAGAGGAGACCGAAAAAAGTTTTCGTTTCATTAACTCAGGACTAAAGCGTAATTATCTCCCAATGGACATTAATCACTAACACTAGGCTAGTGGAACTGAAAGGGCTTTCCTCCTCACTTACCCAAACAACTCTCCAAACAAATCTCTCTCTCTCTCTCCTTTGAATCTGGTCTGTTGAAAAGTTTCCCTGTTATCCACTCTTATAATCTCACGCTTCTCAGGACAACCTCCGCAACACATTTCAGCTTTAACTTGATCGCCATTACACTGACTCGTTCTCTGGATGGGTTCAAAATCACTATAATTAGGCATGAATTCAATTCCTATTTGAATGTAAATATAGATTATGCTCAAAAGCTCCTGCTTTGAAATCACATTTCACCACAATAGAGTGTGAATTATTTTGACACTAAGAGACTAGATGTAGCCAGAAGGTTTTTTCCTACCTATAATTGTTCGAACAGCTAACAACTGTGTAACGCTGCTAACGTCACCTCCGTAGATGACAAACTCCCTTAAGGGTTTGGTGCATAGCAATAGGAAAGCCATTGATTTAATTAGCTTATAAAAATAACTGCCATTAGCACTATCTTGCATAGGGGGTAGAAAGTGGTTTGGAGCAATGGAGAGAGAGAGAAAGAGAGTGAGAGAGAGACAGAGAGAGAGAATATCTCACTTTTGGAAGAGGGAAGACAAAGCTGCAGCTGTGATAAGGGGAAGATCATGGGCCCAACGTTGAAACCGGGGTCGAGTTAATTAGACTATTGTCATTTTAATCAGGCCAGTTTCTCGGCTAGCCTTTCCTCAAAGAGCCAGGCAAGCGCTTTAAACGCTACGCTTAACACTCCTTTAAGGGGCTCTGACTTACTTCTGTGTGTGCGTGCACATGTGTGTGTGGGTGCGTGTCTGGGTTTCCAGAGCCCTGCTCGACTAATGAGCCGCAGCACAGAAACAAAGCCCCTGAAGTATCACCAGTGGAAACCCCTGCTCATTTTTCTGCTCAAATGAAAATGATTTAAATATCACGTTTACAAAAAAAATCATTTGTCAGTCCCTGACTATCTACTGCTGAATCCAGTCATTTATGATTGCTTTAAACCAGTATTAAAATGCAGAACTGGCTTAAGCCATGCACTTACACATTAGAAAAATTAAAGATTTAAATGTAAATAAAAATGTATAAGATTTAAATTATATGAGAAAATATGCCACAAAATGTATTGCAAATATTATCAGTATTTTGTCAATGATTAGATATTACAAAATAAAGATAAGGCACTCATATTTAGTACTGCATTAATTTACATTTTTAATTCTTGGAGCCATTAAATAAAAATTGGGACACCATCGGAGCATTTATTGTGTGTGTATGTGTGTGTGTGTGTGTGTGTGTGTGTGTGAGTGAGCGAGTGAGTTTTGGGACCAAATGCAAACCGCTATCAGGGCAATGAGCTCTACTGAACTCAGTTTATTGTAAATTTGGTCAGAATTGGTCTCTCCCTACCTGCAATAAAGCATAAATTTTTACCAGCATAAATGGCTTTGAGAGACAACACCTCCATATAGACAATTTCACATATACACAGCAGGTGCAAAAATAAGCACACCCTTAAATTTATAATGTGGACCAACGCAACAGTACTGTAAATAATGCGAGCTCAGTAATCAAACAGAAGATCTGAGCTGATATGTTAACTAATACGAATAACTGGAAGCTAACAGGTGATTTACTGTTTCTACACGTCTCGAAAGAAAATTTCATGTCTCGAACAGCTGAGGAAAAAAAGCAGCGAGTGTTCGTGATATATTAAAGAAGTCATTTCAGAAAACTGACGAGGTAACTAATCCGCCATCAGACAAGTAGTGCACAGACGGATGTACTGTATTGGAGAAGTGGACACCCTCTTAAAATGTCCCCAGGGCCATGAGGAGAGCGATAAGAACTAAATGAATAATTAAAATAAAAACAAACAGATCTACAAACCTCCTTAGCCGAAGAACCTGAAGAACCCTGAGCAGGAATAGCATCTACACATGGAAGT
>JAOVVA010000017.1:6794135-6814542 GCA_028565275.1 Leiocassis micropogon | reverse complement strand
AAATGAATATATATGTTTCATTCGGATGTAAAACTCGAGACAGATAACCAATTAATCAGGTTGGTGGACAATGACACAAGCTAAGTGTCCTGCACCAGTTCCTGCCTCATTCCTGATTCATTGTGCACCATATAGAACAGACTTAATATAAAAGAAGAGAAAAAAAATCACTGATTCCCATTAATTATAACTTCTCATGATACCTAACTGATTGCTTGAGCAATATTTAACCTTGCAAAACTCTCCAAGTTTCGTTCTGCTACATGCATCACCGCTTATCTTTTTCTCGCAGTTGTACATTTTTCCCCAAGTAAAAGCAGCTCTCCGTGTCTCAATTTGTTTCCCCCCCCTTTCTCCTTTTTGCTTCTTCTTTTCTGCCTCCTCCCTCCTGTGTCAAACACACACATCAAGAATGGTTTGTTTTCTTTGGGTGCGACATGCGTTACTGCGTGAGAGAGGAGACTTTAAATAAATATCTGCCCAGCACGTCTACAATACAGCCCATTGTTTTTAAAAAGCAGCGAGAAATGATGAAGTATGAAGGGTCATAGCCAACACTATGGAACTCTGAGGGCATAGCATAAGGGGATTCCCATGATCTGAAAGAAGAAAAAAAAAAAATCACACATTCACACCTGCGCCACTATATGAGTCATGATTAGGACATTTAAAAAACGTACCAGACATATACACATACATAGTGAAACCTTTCTGGTACAATTGGACTGTGATGGGAGTCAAAGGAGCAGGCGATCAGCTTTCTCCACAAAGACATCTCACCAAGATGCAAGCTCAGGCTCTGTAATGTTTTAGTTGGGTCTACTGTTATCACTTTACAGAAAGTTATCAGTTTATAGTCCTACTGTCTCTTCCTGGCTATCTACGCCAACAAATAACACAGCATGCAAAGCAGTTCTCACAAATTGTTTTCAGTCTAGATTTGAATATTTAAATAGCACATTTTAAATCAAGATATTTGCTAGCAATTTCCATATGTGTTCCAGCTGCTCACTGCCCTGATAGCGGTTTGCATTTGGTCCCAAAAGTCACTCGCTCACTCATATACACATACACGCACACACTCACACACACACACTCATACACACAATAAATGCTCTGATGGTGTCCCATTTTGAAACTGCTGGTCAGATATGTTATAAGTACTGTAGATAGTCCGATTCCAGTACGAGTAGGTGCAGCTTGGCCCGCCCGCCCACACATACACACACACACACACACACACATAGCATTTCACCAAAACTAACTAAATTGATAGATAATTTAAATAAACTTTTTTTTTTGCTGAGTAGTATAAAATAACATGCTTCCCCTCATCCAGAATGGAAATGCAAACAAATCTTAGAGTTCCTGGAAAATGACTTTGAAATGGCAAAACTTCTGCCAAAGAGTTTCTTTTTCCCCTTAGTCCTTCCTTCCTTGAGCATCCGGCTAAGAATATGCAAACCAGTTTTTAGTAGGACAGTCAATGATTTGCTTACAGGATTGAAAGAGATGGCGAGATTAAACAGGGCAAGATGTACTGAACAGATAACCCTTGGGAGAGAGACAAAGAGACAAAGAGAGAGAGAGAGAGAGAGAGAGAGAGAGAAGGGGAGAGACAGAGAGAAGAGAAATGCTATGGACAGAGAAAGAGATGGTATAACCTTTGGGTGAGAGAATCTGACATGAAAAAGTAAATACTCAATATGCAATATTTTATATTACAAAATGTAAAATGCTCACAGAGTGAGGCTTTCCTTGCAGTTTGTGTGTCACATAGTGTACATATTAAACATGCTTAATATCCAAAATCATAGACAGGGATAAACGCTTTAAAGGAAAAGTTTACCGTTTATTACGCAACACAAACTCTCACTCATGCAGACGATCACGTTTAAACGTTCCGACTTTAACCTAACAGAAGCAAGTCTGTGCCTAGCATTTTCTCTATTACACACAGCATTATACTCATTAGTTTCATCAGTGTTTCGTCACAGCGCATATGCAGAGCCATTGTTTGATATGTCTCGTTACAGCCTTAGCCCAGAATACAGGGCTCCAGCGCTCCAGCGTCTGACTTGGAATTAAGTGTCTGTCATCTGTAAAGTCTCTGTAGAATGTAAGTTTCTGCTCCTGAAGGCACTGTGACTAATCAAATCATACTGCTTTAGATGAAGATTGCTGCTCCATTTTGTTGTTTTGTTTTCGCGCTGGGCTCCGACGTAAAATATATATTCATGTTCAAACATTCAGACGCATTTACTGTGTTCAGGATCAATCGTTATAACCTAGAATCTGTGCCAGGACATAAAAGACAACAGGGACAGTTTGTTTAAATCCAATTTCCTCAGACATCTGTGTAACATTTTCTGCCTCGTGTGCTATTAGGCAGATCAGCGCAGTAGCCTGGCCACATGGATGGCACAGTGCAAAGGAAAAAAAACACAGTGAGAGATTATAGAAGGTGAAGGACAGGCCATAGCAAAGAAATGGGACGAAATGCATAGCCAGATGTTGGCAAAAAAAGAGAGAGAGGAGAGAGAGAGAGAGAGAGAGAGAGAGAGAAGCACAGGTAGCACACCTGTGACATGGAAATGTGGTTGTCTGAAAGGTAGACGTAATCTTAAGTGGCGCACGTCTCTTCTGCCTGCATGTTTACAAACTCTGTGCCATGAGAGAAACAGGGCCAGGATGAGAGTCTTCAGACATGGACACTAACAACACACACACACACACACAAACAGGGTGAGGCTGGATCAGTGAGACAATCAAAAGAAAGGCCTGGACAACATGATTTCTGTGTTTCTCTGTTTGTATGTAAGTGTGTGTGTGTGTGTGTGTGTGTGTGTGCGCGCGCGTGCGCAAAGAGTTGGGTATGATGTCAGAAACCCTTACACTAATGCACTACTCTATGTGTGTATATGCACTTATATATGTTAAAAGTTTTCTTAATATACACATTGAAAGCTTGCTAAGTTGCACTGCCTTGCTAATGGAATGACTTTAGACACAATAGATTGCTCTGGGATCCTTTCTGCCTTCCATAATGACTAAATAAGAAATATAATTGAATTCCATCACCCTATTTAAAGATGTTTTTTCATGTTCTTATATAGAGCCGTGAATAAAGCCTTCTTATTCTTTTCACTGTTCCGTCTCCAACCTATGTGGAGCAATTAGGAGTTCTGTGAGAGCTTTTAAAGGAAGTGGTAAGCTATGAGCAAGACGTTAAAGATAGCGCATTAGTCTGGACTCGAACTGACCATGAAAACCACTTCCAATTAAGTAAGGTGGATATGCCTGGAAAAAAAAACAACAAAAAAAAACACATGACCTTATCATTTTAATAGGAAAGCAAGTGCAAGTAAAATATTCAACCCTGTTTCAAAAGGCACAATGCAGTCATAGATTTATAGTTTTCATATGGTCTACCATCTACAGTATAGTTTTAATTTCTTTACACTGTTTTGAATTGTTATATTAATGGATTACAAACCATCTGATAGTTGAGAGCCATGCCCAGATTCACATCCTCAGAAAGAATTTGAGTTGAACCGCACCATATTGACTTCTTTCAGATCAGTGAATATTATCATACCTCTGAACAGACGTGAAATTGTGTAGTGGGAAAAATGACAAGAGATTGATTTCCATAAGTTTCATAAGCACAACTGACTATGTAAATACGACTGATTTCTTACGGGGGCGGGGGAAAAAGTAGCCAAGCAGCTTATTTGCATGATCAAATGACACCATTTACATTCATGTTTTCCATCTACTATTAATTTGTTAGGTACACAGTTCGGTAAGCAGCCTGACTGGTCGAGTTGCTTCGTTCAATAAAAGAAAATATGTCTGTGGGACTCCGAGACTCTGATTTCCTTCTGACAAAAGCGGATAGAAAAGGAAGATGAATATACACACAGCGTACAAAATGTGTATAACAATAAGACAAATCTTTTTATGAATGTTCTAGACTTTCATCAAGACTTTAACCTATCTAAACATCTTGAGAGAAAGATCATACATTGAGCGCTATTTCTTTCCGTTTTTGCAGTGATGCATACGACAACAAATCCTAAATGAGTCACGAGTCGAGACTTGCTTATTTCTGAACTAGAGTGCGGTGTCGATGATGTTGCAGAGTGATCAGAGACGGGTGTGACTCAACAGGAGATAAGAAGGATGCGTGTCTCCTTTCGTACGAATTGCGCACAAACATCACCGCCTTCATGCTGACTAAAATACTGTATATTTTACTCAGAACAGACAGTGTTGAGTTAGAGATAAAAACTAGGGAATGGCCCCAAACAGGCCAATTATTGAAAAATGTCAAATGTCCAGAAAAAATATAGGGGCACGTAATGATTTTGACACGCTTTTTAATATAAAAACTATTACTTTTGATTGGTGGTTAAAGCGTTTATTGGGAGGTACAGTATGCTAAGACGATACTGTATGTACAGTCATAGTGGATCAAGGTGCTGTACTGAATAAGACAGTCTTAAAATGTCATAATAAACTGTGAAGTACTGTTACATATACAGTACGAAGACCTACTGTTTTTCAAACTACATTACTAGGGTAAACGAAGGAAAGTAAGGAAAATATTAGAATAATTAGATATAAACAGATACTAAATCAAACCTGCACTGGCATTTGCGCAGACTCAAGCTTACTTAGTGATATGTGATGGGTTTCACTGCAAAATGCTAAATAAACTGCATTTTCAAACTTTGACTCAATCTGATAAAGTATATTCCATAGGCACATAAAGATGTCTCGATCAAGATCCTGACATACTCTTCTTTAAGAAGCTTTAAACTGACATATTCTGGGCAAAACTTGACCATATTTCATAGCAAGACCTGAAGAAATTAAATCCCATAACTTCTTACTGTCAGGTAATCAGTGAAACAAAGCTATCTGCTCAGAAATGCCTGGCTGCTATGAATTAACTAAATTCATTCTATGCAGAATGTTAAAAAAAAAAAAATTGAAGGCATTTACAGTCTATACTATACAGGCATTTGTAGTACTCCCCTTGAAGTTACGCCAGCTACAAAGTCCCAAAGTGAAAATGAAACTAGTACAGGGGGTGATGCATTAAACATACTGAATTTTTGTTTCTCATGATCAAGTTTCTCATGATATTTAACAATCCCTATAATTAAAACACTTTGCATGCAACAAAATTTTAAACCTTTTTTATTTTGCAAATACCTGGTAGTAGGACCTGCCACAAATCTAATTTTTTTATTAAAACTCAACCAACCTTTTATTGATACCAAACTGCATTTGTACATGGATATTTAAGGTGGTTTTATCAGTTCTGGCAAAACTTTTAGACATGTTTTTTTATAGAATTTAGCTAAATAAGCCAAAAATCACACTGATATAACAAAAATACTTTTGACTGTTACGGCTGTTGTGAAACCATGAAAAAAGACTCTCTATGAGTTTGTAATACTTTCTCGATTTTTTGCAAAAACTTGTTGTTCTCAAAACTGCCTGAATCATTTTGTAGTAAAACATATACACTGCCTGGCCTAAAACGTTGTCATTTCAGAAGGATGAAATTATTGTGCTGCATCAAACAAAGAAACAACTAATAAGAGTTTAAATGATTGCAACTGGGTTGAGAACCTTTCAACATATTATCAAAACCTAGAAGGATAGTGCTGAATTGTCAACTTTGTGGAAGAAATGTAGTTAGGAAAAAAATCATGAATGAAGATTACTAATAAATAGTTATATATAAATAAATATTTAGAAGTTGTGAAATGATTTTCACACATGAACTGGACACCATACAGTGTGCTGTAATCAAAGCTAATGATTATTGAATGAAATCTTAAGAGTGTGTGACCTTTTTTTATCGTACGTGGCCAGGGACTGTATTTTAGAAACATTACATTAAAATGACTGGAATTGGAATTGGAATTGGAACATGAACCGTTCAATGCATTATTAAAACCAGGAAGGTATGGGACAATAATACAAAGTCAGCTGATGGCCTGAATGTACTGAGTGATCCAGGTATCACATTAACATTTTTTTCCTTGCTTATTTGGGAATATCCCAGTACTCAAATTGTAAAAGAATGGTTCTAGGAATATTTGGAACAAAAAATTTTCCCACATCAATTCGCAACCACATTGCGTACTATAAAACTATCAATAATACATTAAACAAGACTTTTAAAATACTTGTTTGCAAACCCTTTATAGTCAAAATGACTGCCTGAAGTCTGGAACCCACAGATGACAGAAGATCGTGCTGGCATTTTTCCTTCTGCAAATAATATGTATGCTCAGTTGAATCCAGGTCAGGAAGGTGATTGACTTTCACTTCTTTCACTTCTAAAAAAGTCTAGAGATTCTTTTAAAGTATCCTTCCAGTAAGTGTCTATTTGCAATGTAAAACGTCATCCAAAATATCTTGAAGCATTTGGCTTAATCCAAGCTGATGATAGAGGAATTCATCATTCTGGTTTTGTCAGCAGACACAACGATAATACATGGTTTATAAAACAGACCAGTTCCACTGTCAGCCATACATGCCCATGACATAGGATGAAGCGGTTTTCTCTAGATCATGAGCTGTTTATTTTCTACTCCTTACTCTACTTTTCTCATTATTGTAGTATATGATGATCTTTGACTGTCAGTTTTTCTATAAATAGAAATAGAATTTCTATTAAAAATTTTTTTTTTTTTTTTTTTTTACATTTCTGGCAAATTCTAACACGATCTTCCTGTGTTAAGGTTCACCAATGGTTTTATCTCTTGTAGTGAACCTTATGCATTTACTTCTCTTGATTGTTGACTCTGACACAGATGTGCCCACCTCCTGGAGGATGTCCTTAATCTAACCAGCTATTTCTTCACTAGGGAAAGAATTATGTTGTCATCCACCACAGTTGTTTCCTGTGGTCTTCTGGTCTTTTGGTGTTTCTGAGCTCACCAGTTGATTTGGTCACACAATGTTTCTCCTCTCTCTGAAAAGCTGGTTTTGTTTTTTTTTTCTTTTTGCCTAATGTTGGCTTGCTTCACTAGTGACAGTTCTTTTAACTTTATATTGATAGTTAACAAGGATAGATCATAAATGCAAATGCCAATCAACTCTACCTTCACCTTTTTGCCTGTTTAAATGTATGTGAAATAATGAGGGGATAACACCCACCTGGCCAAGAAACAGCTGAGCAGCCTACTCACCTTCTAGTAACTAGTTATTTCTGATTCTTTAAAAAGAGAGAGATCACACGTTTCACTTTGGAAGCTACACGTTAGTTGGGAAGCTACTTTAGGATTACAGCACATTCTTCTTTGATTATTATCAGGATTTGGAAACGCACCTGTGTGTATTGATGCGTGTGTGCATATGTGTGTGTGTGTTTGACTGAAGGTCATATATAGTAAAATCGTTTACAGTACACAAAAAGATTTAAGCATAGTTTGGTAATGTTGTGTATTCTTAGCATCAGTGTTTGTTTACTGCATGTTTACACACCACACAGGACACATGCCAGTATGACGGGGTCAAAAACATAACTCATGGAAAGGCAACAAAAACAAAAACTTCATTCTGATTGTGGCCTGAAAGGGACAGTATGAGAAGGATCTAAAATAATTTTTTCTCAAGTGATTATTTCACTTAGCTAGAGAAGCTTGTAGTAGATATTCTAAAGCAGTCTGTATGTAGTTTAAGTATCGGTCTAATTTCAGCAAAAAACATATAAAAAAAAGGGTAGAATTTAGCAAAGCATATTTCAAGGGTGCATCGATTGCATGCATTGCTAATTTTCAAGCTCTTAAACAACCTGTACCACTTAAAGCATCAGACACTTACATTTCTCTGATTTCAGCATCCAAACTGCCTGTGACGCCGGGCACTTCTTCCTACAGATGACGGGGAAATTGGAGAGAGACAAAAGAAAATAAGAGAAAGGAAAGAGAAACGTTTTGAAGACTGCTCCGCTTGCGGTAACACATTTCAATAAATGCTTTGTGCTAATTAAGCATCTAATCTGATAGCTTCATCTCCGCACAATCATATCGACTTTACTTCAAGAAGGATTGAGGGAAGGGTGAGGGAGAGTTGGAGAAACAGAACGAGAGAGGTCACTTTGAATCAGTTGTTCATTAATGCCACATTAACCCGGTTCCTCTGAGTGTCTCCTTCGCTCCTTGTTTAAAATATCTGGTGGAACATATTTAGCATCTTGGAGAGGGACAAAATTCCCTTGATTAAACAAATAATAGCACATTCAAGAAAACTGTAATTGAGTTCAAATTGATTCGTGCCAGTGCTCTAATTGCATTTAAACACTTTTTGTCCCTAACCCTAGATTCCTGGCTTCTTAATTACTGGGCCCTCTGAACACCAATCCCTGCGGTGCCAAAATGGGAAAATAAAAATAGTGTAAGCTTTATAGTACGTCGTTAAAATGACCTATAAACTTTTTTTGTATTCACTATAATGAAACCCCAGCAGACAAGTGGGAGGGAGGGAGAGCTCTGGCTCATGTTCTTAACTCTCAACATATTAGCCCTATCCCCGACGGACACTGTGCTGTCACTCAATCTCCTGACTCCTCTCTCTCTCCTCATCATTGGAGGAAAATCATGAGAGGTGAGGAAGACAGAAATGTGTTTCCTGAACAAGAGGTGAAAAGGGTGGAGGGAAAAAAAGCACATCCTGGCTAGAGGAATGGTGTCTTTCTTGCCGAGGCAGCAAAAGCAACAAGAGAGCATAGCGTCTGCCAACTCAAACAGTGCGCTCTGTGTGTGTGTGTGTGTGTGTCTGTGTGTCTGTGTGAGAGAGAGAGCGACAGAGAGGTGGTCTTCCTGAGGGCTCGTTGCAGCTGGATCTCTATGAATAAAGGTAACAAGGAAAAGACAACGCTACTGTAAACTGTGGGGTCCCTCCACCCTGGCCATCTTTCACTAGGACATTCCGAATCTAACGGCAGAATCGACTCCACCTAAAAAAAAATACCCTGCATTGTTATTTCCATCCAAACCTTCCACTGAAATACAAAAGACCTGAAAAAAGTACTTGGAAAGAGGGCAGCTCTTCTATTTTTTTTTTTTTGGTTTGTGATCGTGCCAAACAAAATGCCAGGAGAGCGGCGATGACATTCAGCAGTGGTTTGGAAATACGAGCCGTTCGAAAGCGATTAGACTCTTTATATTATTGTTGAGCGTCTGACACCGAAGAGGAAACCAGAACAATCAATTCAACCAAGTTTTTTTTTCCTTCCTTCCTCCCCCCCATCTCTTTTGCTCTCTCTGAATTTAGAAACACTAATTAGTTTTGCTCTCATAAACCCAACCTGAAAATGGCCAATTAGATAGTGTGAAGTGGGAAACGTGCTGAAGAAACACACGCATGAAGGGGGAGAGGGAGAGAAAAAAAGAGAAAAACACACTGTACTTCAATTACAGTCTCAGAGCCACTTCAACGAAAGATGAAAAAAAAAAAAAATCAGTCGTTTCACACTCTTTCCAAAGTGAACATATGTTGTGACCGCGTTCAAAGGCAAAGCATGAAATGAGTGGAGACCAAGAGAGCACATGGATATTGAAATGGCAGGGTGTAAATGAACTGAGATCATAAAACTACATCTGTACTAGATGGCATTGATGTCTCTCGGGTGCGCTGAGGTCAGTCGTGCTAACGCTGCCACCTGGCTAACCATGGCAGCACCTGGGTCTTAGCATGGCCTAACACAGGCCTTACCAGCACTTCCTGTTGTACAGTTACTGTAAGCAAAGCCATTTTGGGGTTAACATCTACAAATAACTAAATGTTTCTTATTATCGAAACAACCAAAATTAGCCTTTATTTATTTATTTATTTTATTTAAAGGCAAGGCTCTAATTTCTTGCTTCCACACTGTGAAGTGTCATATGAAATTAATGACAAACTTGCTCAAAATTGTCTTCCGGAATTTTTTCCTTCCCTTGGAGCTGACCTGGCCCAGTCTTTCATCAGTGTCGATGTGAAGACTGATGGTCTGTCAGAATCCTGCTACCCCCCGCACCTTTTCCAGCTCTGACCAGCTTCTGGACTGGCCAAAGTGGCTAAAATTGAAAAAAAAAAAAAAAAGAAAAGAAAAGACCAGGCAGCATTTACTGGACATAAATTCTCAGATGTCGGGGGTCGGTGCCAACGTCCTTGCCGCCGATGGTGGAGAGGCCAGCAGAGTTCATGCTGACTGCAGCTTGCACCAGCGCTGAACATCTGCTCATGAATGAGAGCACTGCCTGCTTAGAGGGGAGGGGGGGGGGGTACAGTGCTACGGAGCACTGAAAAATTCAACGCTCTCTTTCGCCTGGCGTGCTTGTTTTGCGGCTATTCTCCCGAGTCCGACCCTGTAGAATTACTTAAGGAGAAGATTCAAGCGTCGATCTGACAGAACAGCTGGCACCAAACAAGTATCTGGTGCCTATGGTGAGCTCCGGGGACTTTCACGTGGTGATCCGTACACTTATTCTCATACACTTGTTTTGTCCTTGAAGAAGGTTTAGGAGGAAGTGGTGGGGGCAGTTTAAATACCACACAGGTGATAAGGTCAAAGAGACAACTACAGCGTATTTAGCAAATTAATCCAGGTGCAAGGGAGACAGTTTAATACAGTTTGAGAGAGTTTTTTTTTTTTTTTTTTAATGAGCGTTCTTGTCTGTTCTATGTTTCAGTCCACTCAGACAACAGCCACAGCTTTTTTGGGAAGGCCACTATCCTCATTGGTGTATATTTTTACATAACAGGTTTGTTCAACTTCACGGTAAAAAAAACACATTTAGTGATATATTTCTGCCACTCTTTGGGTTTGTGTTGATAACATGAGCAAAGTAAAATGAACTCCACCTGCATCCACTGCCAACAAGGCTAATCCTTAAAATATACTTCAAATAATAATAATAATAATAATAATAATAAATCTACTGAAGAAAAAAAATCTTTCAGACATTTGACCTTGCTGTGACCTTAACCCTGTTTGGAACCATTTAAAAATATATCTCCTGGTAGTGATAAATCTTACAAATAATTAAACACTCGATCTTGACATGTCGTGCTAACAAGAACCTCGGACCAACAGGAAGCCGAAATTCATAATACCGCCACCATTTAGTGGTGTAAAAAAGCATAAAGACAACTAAAGTGACATTTAATTTAGCTGTACAGCCAAAGGTATATGGACACCTGTACATCACACACATATGTGCCCATTCCGATAGCGGATTTCTGTAGTTGTTCTGTTTCTGCTGAAAAGCGTGGACTGAATAAATTTGAATGCTGGAGCAGGGCTAAAGCTCTGCCTGCCTTCCGATTCTTACTCCACACTCACACACTGGGGTTTTACACCATATAACCATTCTGTTTTTCACTTTCAGTAACAGCATTCAATAAATTGCATGACCTATTAAGCACTTTATTATAAAATAGGCTTTGTGCTAGGTGAAAAGTAGCTAAAAGTAAGTTAGGCATATATTATTTAACCCCAACGTAACCTCATCCTTAATCCGGTGCCTTTTGTATCTCTGTCTCTTCAACAAATTATCATATAAATTACAAATGATGGCATTTAAAAACAGACAAGTAACAAATACAGAGTGAGTGAGTAGTGTTGTGCACAGATGGTGTGGATACCAAAACAGAAAATTATGTCACCTATGTTTTGGTCTCTTTCATTCTTTCACTATGATGCATCACATTCTCTGTGGAATGTATGAAATAAGTTTTCTCATGTTAAACATCTTCCATTTCAGTGTAAAAGTATGGATTGGAAACAAACCTGCAATATAAAATTACAACCATCGTACAGAATCCACTATCATACCACCCACTAGTAATGTACAGCAAGTATACTGAAAGTGAAAACTGAAAAACACTAAAAACCTTTTTTTTTCCCCCTTTTGGAACAGTAAAGCATCTGTCATCGAGCAAAGTAAGAAGTAGAACATGGGTGTGTCAGTGTGTTCTGTAAAAGTTTCAGTAAGTCCGACCAGAGTCACTGAAGGCATGAGAATAAGTTACCGCCTGATCATCACGAGCTCTGCTTTCCTTTATTGTCGAACTGAATATTTACATAAATTCAGTGTACCATTACATTTACAGCAGACTGCGGCCTGTTCTTTGGAGTCGGCAGCATTATGAGTAATAGCGCATGTTTAAGGAAGTGGTGACTTAGAAATAAACGATTACCTCATATTCAGCAATTTCACTTCTGTCTTGGGCCAAAATAGGATAATTTCATCAAACCATCAACATTTGGGCTTGGTACAGTAAGCTGTGGCAAAATGAGGAACAGAAGCTAGAAGACTAGTCTCAAGATGGACAGATAACTGCATTTCATAAAATTGACATGCAGACACTACAATAGACTCCGGTCCTAGTTAGGGTGCATTCCTAACTCAGGATTACCTCAGGATCCAGTGCACTGCTGATGTGTATGAAGTGGTTAATTGAAGATTAAACGAATGAGTAAATATTGTGAAAATTAGCATAACCTGGAATAGAAATTTGGCATTTTCTTTCCTCATGGCATCAGTTTCAATGACGTTTGGTTAGGACCATTTATTGAACCTATTCATGCATAAAAAAAAACACACCAAATAGCTAACAACTAACAGCTCCCGTCATGGAAAACATTTTAACCTAAAAGCATATGGCAGACAATATAGCCACTTGATTAAAAAGTTTAATAAACTGCTTCTCACATACAGAGCTGAACCCTATCTTATTAATACATCTAAACATCTCAGTTTAAAAATAATAATAAAAAAAAAATTAAAAAAAAAAAACTACAGCAATAGCCTTGGTAAATATGACTGCTTACTTTCAGCATTTTTGACACTTAATGCAATTTCATTGAGGGCACTGGAATGAAAGCACGGCAGGGGTAATAATAAACTCCTAATGAGAATCTTCTCTTCCTGCAGACCTTGGCGAGATAGCCATAATGCCCGCCTCCTCTTTTGGAATAAAATAATTGTTACAGTTATTAAAGATGAATCTCATCAGAGGCTGGATGACAAAATAATTCATTACCAAATACAAGGCTTTTAATAGCCACAAATTAAATTTCCCCTGGAAAGTATGTCTCGGAGATGAAGGAGATCTTTATTTCATATAAATACTGGTTTCCGTGTGCCCTTGAAAGACATGAAAGAAATGTCCAAATACTAAGAAAAAGAAAAGTTATAAATTTGGACTAAATTAACAAAAATGATTTGTCCATTTTTATATGCTATCTGTTTCTTTATAAAGCTTTCATAATTAAGAATTTGCTCCTACGCAGGCACATGCTTAATAGTTTCCTGTTTAGATGAAGGAAGCAAAGAACAAACCTCTTTGATGTGTTTGCTTTTTTTCTTTTCTTTTTTTTGCGTTAGCTCTAACCCCTGTGCCTCTTTCACATTATACCCAGGTTTTTGCATCATTCTTTTACTGATGGTGTGGAAATCTACACACCTGTTTGCTCTGACCGTGTCTTTTCCTCTGGTGAGTGCACACGCACACAGACGCCAGCGAGAGGAAATGCTTTATTAAGATCCTCCAGCCATAAAGAACAAGGGGTTGACTAATCGGCTGCATTACTGTCTGAGAGCCGGAGTTATTTAGACCTAATAACGCGCTAACACGTTGTTGAGAGTGGAGGGCGCAGTGAAGTTATCTCCACCGTAATAACATCACTGCATGGCCTGATGTTGTTTAGATCAATAAAGGCCCATTACAAGAACACAGATAAGCGGCCCTCGCTGCAATGATCTAACACTCGAGCATCGGAGAGGCATCCTCTATTAAATAAAGAGGCTGATAGAAGACAACTTATAAGCGATGTTAGTTAAAATAGGCGAAAGTGCATGTGAGCCATTTCAATAGCGTCGGTTGTTGTGGTTAACTTCAGCGCTTCAACAGGGTGGGAGCTGGGATGGCTTGACCCAGATACCCAGCGGCACTACGGTTCTGTGTCTAAGTGTCTGGATGTAATGTATACCACGTACATTGCATGCTATGTATAGCACATTCTCTCTCTCTTGCTCTTGCTCTAAGATGACAGGTTTCCTTTTAATATATATATATGCACAAAAACAAAGTTTAGTGTTCTGTCTGAAAAACAACATGTATAGATCTCCATATCTGCCTCTGCTCTAGGCCATAAAAGCTAATATTCAAGTTTCCTTGCCCCCTCCCTTCAGAACCATGACAACACCCATACAAACAAACAAACACACACACACATACACATACACACCCTTCCTCTAATCACACACAATCATTGCGAAAGACATGAAATTCTTTCACCCGCCAAACAAAATTCCAACATGTCTCGAGTCGTGATAGGAGACTATACGTTCATAGACAACAATGTTGTCTTAAACAGAAAAAAAAAAACACCAGGGCAAGTTCACAGTTTTGGTTTTAATCTCTACAAATGGGGGGATGTTCTGTTTGTTTTGTATTTGTAGGTTTTTTTTAGCTTCAATAAACATATTTAGTCTGGTCAAGGGACAGGAAGTGGTGGGGAGAAAATGTTACTTGTGTGCGTGTGCATGTATGCGTGTGTGTGTGTGTGTGTGCGCGCACCGAAACAGCGTGTACTTTCTCTGGTGAACACATGCTCTCTCTCGATGCAAATGCGGCCCTGAGGACTGCAGCGCTAACAGACACTACTTCACCAAACCACAGGAAAGACTTCTCTGATGTTACCTCCGACACCTCGTGCTCTGAGATAAGGAGAACAAAAAGAGAAAAGTCCCTTCTTGGGGGTTTCACTGCTGAGCACTTCAGAACGGCCGCAGGTGACGGTCATTACGAAGACAAAGTCTTTTCGCAGGGTTCGCTGATAACTAAGCGCTGGCGTATTATAGTATATGATTTTTTGTTTTGTTTTGTTGTGTACTGATTTACTCTGATATCGCGGCTCCGCCTGTTTCACACGTGTTTAAAATCGTCATGGCCTGTTTACACGATGTGGCTAACACTTTCGGCTGAAAAAGAAATCAAAAGGTATTCACTTGTTTATCACATGCAGAGAGTCTTATTTTAAAATAGAAAAAAAAATTAGGTATATACATGAAATGTGTACATTAAATTGTATTGCATTGTATTGAATTGCTGCTATACCATTGGGACTGCTGAGCACTTTAAGAAATCATAGTCTCTGCAGAGTGTGGTATCACCAACCTACCCACATATCGATCCAGGCAACCAGAATTAGCCTTTTTGACGCCCTGAGGGAACCGCCGGAAACTCCTCTGAATTTGTCCGGGCCTGATGCCGCTACATCTTAATGCTTGGCAGCGCAGACAGAGCGGCAGTAACCCGAGAGCTACAGGCTCCAAATGAAAGCTGCATGAAGGTGATGATAGTGAATAATATCTCCGCAAAAGATGATCACACAGTGACAGTTTTACCGAACGATAAATAAATGGAGCTAAAAAGGGAAGAGCGGGAGACAGAGTGTCGGCAGGCGCGGGGGAGACGGGCAGAAGAGCTGCCGCAAGCTGAAAGCCAAAGCATAAATAAAGGCAGGCACGTCTTTTTACCTTCCTCAATTATCCGTCTTTTGACACGCAAGCTGAGCACATTGTAATTAACATGGCGAGAGATAATGGGGTCTCGAGCCAATGATCAATCTGGCACATATATTATCTGCCTCTTTTACCCAGCCTTGTTCACATTATTTTTAAAAGGAGGGGAGGAAAGAAATTCAGTTGCCGTGTTCTAGAATCCCAAAGCTGTAAATACAGATAGCAAATGTTAATAATATATATATATATATATATATTTGTGTCCTTGTGTGGATATGTTTGGGTATGTATGTGTGAGTGTGCTTCTTTTTTGCATGCACAGCTTTCTTTTTTTCTTATATAATGCACTGCTTTTTTCTGGCATACAAATATTTTCCTTTAACATTTTAAAAGAAATCCTGACAATTCATATTTCAGATGTTTCTAGGTCCCTATTTACATATAAGCAAATCAGTGATAGTGACCATGTTACCTGCTTTGTACAAATGGTCACATTTCCCGTATGTCTACACTCTCCTGCTGAAGCATATGGTCAAATGATGGATTTTGATCTAACAAATTTTGCACACGTCTGCTTTAATGTAAACTCTAATAAAAACAAAAAGGGGCCATAAATACGACAAAACTATGAAATTTGTGTAAATATTGAAAAGATTCTAGTTTTCTATAATGTTGATGTGAACAATATCATTTGTGTTCACCTGAAAAGTAATGTCAATCAGAACCTTTTCCCCAGCACAGACTTTTGGAGCTCCACTAAGTACAGTAAAAAATTTTTAAAAAAAAAGAATTTAAAAAACCAATAAAAATGTAAATGTGAGTTTAAGAGTAAAAAATACAACATGGATTTCACAATACACATATGGTTTTTTGTTTTTTTTAACTAACAAAGAAAAAAAAACAGAAAAAAAACACTTTTATTATAATATCCAAATCTTATAAATGGACCATTTAACCAGGTAGTATGGAAGTGTTAATACATCCTTAATTACAGCAGTGTATTCTCAAATCAATTAAAACATCAAATTCTCACAGTGTTGAATCCAACCGTTAGTACAGGACTGAACAATTATAAACGTACTTTACATAAGGCTTAGGTTAAATGATTACTACTATGTACAGTAGATGATTAAAATGACTATGTAGCCATGAATAAAATGTCTACGTCTCACTGCATTTCTTAGCTTCATTAGTGCCATTAACCTCAGGGACAGGTTGTTTGGGACAATGTTTTCATTGTACTGCAATGATCTTGCATTGATTTGGTAACCACACATTACTTTCATATTTTACAAATAATTAATAAAAATTCAGAAAAACTTTAGCTCTGATAAGTTTTCTGAAATTAAATTTCATGCACATTTTCTGAACTGTTTAAATTACAACTGCACTCGTGATTCATTTTTCGAGTGAATTCACATTGAATTCTGCAGCACATGCACTAAAGGAACAATGACATACAACAGAGGAGCATTATTTCCCTTTATTTGCTGTGACCAATGACTACAGACGTTGCACTGTGTGAGCTCACCCAAAGTACTGCGGGTCTCCAGAAGAAAAAGGGGAGAAACAATGTTGGAAAGCCACACTGTGACCCAAATGCCAACTTTATTTTATTTTTGTGGTAAGAAGAGACGAATTTCTCCTAAACAAATAATTAACGTTATGTCCTGACTAAACTCTCATACAAAAAACTTTTCTAAATGTTAAAGCTCATCAGTGACACGCTACACACACACAGAGTGTTAATCACAACCGTTTTTCACCCGCAAGTGGCTGGTGTGTTTCCATCGGCAGAAGAACAGAAGCACTGTCACGACTTATCATGTTGTCACAAATAGCAGTTATTTTTGCCAGGGTTTAGGTTAGAACTGTACCATAATAACCAATATTTAGAACAGTAAAGAACTAGTAAAAACCACTGTTTTAAAATCATTTTAACGATAACATGGCTTCCACATGGAATCAGGATATACGTCCCACCCACAGACTCAGACGCACCCACACCCACGCACCACTTCTGTGTCTCTGCCCTGTTTCCACTCCACTCCCAATCTCTGTGACCTGCGCTAACCTGGCTCCCTCTGCTCTGTTGTTCAGGCAGGAAACACCGATGAGTGACCGCTGGCAGGTCCAGCCTAGACCCAGACCTGTGCCACAATACAGGCCAGCACCCTGAACTCCAACACACACTTCTACTCAGTCCAACCTGCAGCAAGGGAAAGGAGGAGGGGGGGGGGGTGTGGAGTGGTATCCTGTGTGAAATTTCAGTGTAAATGAATACTTTTCTCTCTCTCTCTCTCTCTCTCTCTTTTATTCTAACTACTCTCTCCACTTCCGTCATCTGCCACTTCCAGGTCCCCACAATCACCTTTAAGTCTAAACAGGAAAGTGTGTGTGTGTGTGTGTGTGTATGGAAACACCAGCATTAATTTGCTGTTCACTGCAAGTTTCTTTGTTGTTTCCTCTATACAAATGCACACACACAAACACACAGACAAACACACACGGCCAGCTGCCCACAACCTACCTCTTCCAGGCCCTGTGTGTTTTTCCTGACACCACTTTTTGCAAAATCAGCCCTACGTCACTAAAACAGGAAGTGACAGTTAGGGGTGGCTACGAGTTTTTTTGTTTTTTTTTTTTATAAAAAGGTTAAGAAGTAATAGAAACTTGCAACATTTAGTTAAACTGGTAGTTTTTGCATAATGTTATTTGAACTCTTATTCAATATGCAATGTTTTACCACTTCTTAAAAAAGTAAATTAAGTTTAATTAAGCAAACCTCAGAGGTTTTTGTGTGTCAATGCTCTAGTTTAAATGTGTTTCATATAATGCTTTATACCTCAAACTCCTTTATGTCACTCCTTCCCCAAGCGCATAGTTTCAGTGTTTAATAAGTTTTGCTTGTTTGAGCTATTGTCAATATAAAAATTGGAAAAGGGCAAAAATCAAGGTTTTTGCACACACATACACACGTACATTGGAGACCCATCGGAATGTCAAAAATTATTTGAAAGTAAATTTTCCATTACAGGTCCGCTATAAGAAATGAAGGAGACACTGGGATCGGAGTGTGTTCTCTAGTGAGCAGCTGCCAATAAAAGCCTCAGAGTGATTAAAAAATAATAAACTCTCTCCATCCTAGTGAAGCTGCTCTCTCAGAGTCAGAGTGGCTATCCTTTTATTATTATAATATTTTATTTTTTTTAAGCATGCTATAAATAGTAGCTTAATATAACAGCTAAATGCATGCTGAATAGTCTGTATATACCTCCAAACGCAGCAGTCACGTCTCCTTAAATGTCATTTGCTGCTTCTAGAAAAGTGCAAATAAAGAGCAGACTACTTGACAAAAATTAATTAGTAAATCCCAATAATTATAGATAAGCTCAAGATGTGTAAATGAATTAAACCAAAAAAAAAAAAAAGCTTTAAAGGACAATTGACCGATGAAATCAGGAGCCCTTGAGTGACGGTGTTATGGATCGGGTGCTGAAGGAGATATGTTGACGAAATACGGAGTGGTGTAGTAGACCACGTGTTAAACTGTGGCTAAACGTATGTTATGTTTCCAGTCTAATGGTTTCAAGCCTGCATAGCAAACTGTGTACCAAACAGCACATGATCTAGTGTGAAGGAAAGGGCAAAATACACACCTTTCAATCCCAAGGCTAGTTAGATGTCAATTGTACTGTGAGCCTCCATTTAATTCATGGACACCAACAAGCTAATTCATTCAAAATGCTTGAACTGACTACATAACATTTCTGAGCATAGACTAAACAACTACACAATTAGATCAACTTGTTTAGTCAATGAGAGACAAAAGCATGAATGTCAACATCACATCCTACAGTAAGCCAGGGAGCCCCTTTTGATCCAAAATTATTAGAAAGCAACAAAACTGTTGGAATAGGTTGGGAAGAGATACATACAAGTGCTAATGTGTTCGGGGCAAGTCAACACTCATGTCAAAACCTTAAGACTTAACATAACAGAGGTGGTTTTACATTATTGTTATTTTCAGCACATTACATTTGAGCATTGGATCCATAGTGACCTCTGTACTTTGTTATTAGGGCCCTCTTGTTTTCCTAAGGATTTTTTTCCCCACAATTTTGGGCTTTTTGGGGGTCTTAACATGTTCAAAAACTCACGAAAATTGGCAGACAGATCGGAATCTGCTGCTATTAGGATGCCTGAGAGTCTAGGCTCCGGGCGTGGCCCTGACACGAGATTTTGCAGCATAGCTCATACACACTTGCACGTATGCACGCAAAACCCAGTACACATTTATAGCTCATTGAGCTAAACAACTTTCAAACTGCATGTCATGGGCTCAACTCAACAGGATGTCAGTTATTTTGTGTCGTTTTCCAAACAAACAAAAAAAACAGATGGATTTTGATGTACTACTTCTAGGGAATTTATACAATCGCCTCAAAACCGAGCCTATATGATCTAAAGACAGTGATGATGCAAAATTGTAGAGGGATTTTTGATATATCAAACGGGCCAGCCATGATGATGCCTTAAACTTATGCCGAAAAGTGGTTAATAACTTTCTGTGGGACATTATATTGAGTGACCTAACGTTCAGAGACACGTTCAGTGACATCACGTACAGTGACATCACACTGAGTAACATCATAAGGTGATGTTTTTTTCAGGCCACACAGACTCACACATCACGCACACAAACATGCACAAACACATTTACTCGTCACACACAGACTGACGCACCCACACGTCTCACACATACACACACACACACACACACACACACAAACACACCTCTCACACGCACACACACACACACACACTCACACACTAATGCACTCAACAAATATTTAGGGCCC
>JAOVVA010000017.1:6777214-6794035 GCA_028565275.1 Leiocassis micropogon | reverse complement strand
ACACACACACACACACACACACACACACACACTAATGCACTCAACAAATATTTAGGGCCCAAACTGACATTAGCCCTATATAGTTTGTGACGTCCGCAAGTTGTGCGGTGCATCCAGGCGGCAATAGCTTTTTGTAGGTCTTAACATGCTCGAATAACACACAGGTTGTGCGGTGCACCCGGGAGGCAATGTCGCAAGGTGCTTGGGCCCGCTCATCGTAGCTTGCAAATACATTTAAAATAAGTTATTACTGGCTCCACTCCTACATGGACAAAATGCCAAAGTATGTACACATATAGAGGAGTGAAGATGTTAGTTAGATTTTCATCTGCTACATCCAAGTCTTATGAAATTAACAGCATTTGCTAATTACCAAGACTCAGTAGCATTCTTTGCTCATGGAGAAACCAACTACATGCAGAAATGTCTAACTAACAAAAATAAAAAATAAAAAATTATAATGCCATACTGACACCAAACAAAAGAAATGTTTGAATTTATATGCAACTAGCTGTGCGTATAAGCTTACCTTAACACATCTGTTACCAAATGAACACCAGGATTTATCCAGTCGGCTCCATGTCCATGTCAGATTTTATGCATGTTAATAAACTGTCAAGAAATCTACGGATATGAAACTGACTGATTATGTGCAACTGTTTTACAAATCAACAGAATGCTGGTTCTTGTATCGTAATTATTGAGCGGACTTATGTAAAAGGTTAGAAAGCGTTTTTTTTTAACCTTTTTTTCAATTGTGTCAAGAAGAAATACAAAGTTATAAATATTTATTTTCCAAGAGTCCCATCCTGTTATTTTTCAGGTAGAGGTACATAAAATCATAGTCAGAGTTGACCCACATAAAGTCGGCGTGCACCTTGCATGTGCTTTTGCCTTAAGTGATTCAGCTTTTCTGACCATTTTATTCCTAGAGCACTTTTAACAACAGACTTGATCACAAAGCAGAATTTAGATGCCAGTGTATATATAGATTCATTTAGTTAGTGATGCACAATTAGTCACATAACATTTGAATTCGCAATACAGACCCGTGCAATTATTTAATCCCAACAGGTTGCAATTTATTACAGGTAATATATGCATGGTATATGTAGAGTTTGTCAATAATTTAAGTATTGGTTTATTATTTTAATAAAATAGTAATAATAATAATAATAATAATAATAATAATAATAACAATAATAATAATATAAATCTGATAAATAAATAATAAAACCTCTTAATATGGCCATTTTTTTATCTTGTTGTTAGCCTAGATAAATATGTTTGAATACCAAATGTTACATTTAATAGCTTCATATCAGTTTAAATCACAGTCAAAATAATCGCAATGTAATTTTTTTGCAGATAGTGTAGCTTTAACTTATATATATTTTGAAAAAGCCATTAAAGCTAAACTGTAGGTGTTTACACTTACGAACGGATTCCGAAATGGGAAACAATGTTTTCAGTCAGTCCTTCTTAGCTTAGGACTTGCTTCATTTTTCTCACTTAATCTATCAATCACTTAAGGTGTTTCACCCTTCCTGTCCATGTTTAAGGCCCTACACCAACCTCATCTGTGGACGGTTCTAGCTCAGCCTTTGCTGTGTGCAAAGATCCTTTAAGCAAGGTATGAATTAGTGAGAAAAAGAAGCCTGGAGCATAACCGCTGGCTAAATGCATCATCAGCACTTGAAATGGAGAGAGAGAGCATGTGTGAGAGCGAGAGAAAGGGGATAAAGCGCTTGGCTGAAGCTCCTCCTCATTGGCAGAGATCAATGATTCACGCCACTGCCCACCACAAGCCTGCAAATGAGGCGTTAAGTGTAGAGGCCACTGCTGCAGCCAGTAAATATACTACTCCTCTCTTCTCTCCTATCCTTGCGTGTCCTCTCCCTCTCCCCTATTTATCCCTATATAGTTTATAAAGCGAAGCAATAGTCATGTTTTTATGCAATTGATATTTAATATAATTAACTACCAGAGTAAATTGTATTTATGTATTTATTAATTTTAAGCAACACACTAAAACCAATGGAGATTCATGGAGATTGTTTGCAAGAGATGGAGGGAAGTGCAGACAGATTCTGTAATATAGGGTCTGAAATTTAACTCTCCATAGATTCCACCACCTGCGTAAATGTCACTGTCGCCTTTCTGTTGGGCATGTGTGCGTGTGTGTGGATAAAAACTGCAAGTCTTCCCAGCCTCTCTCTCTCTCTTGAACTCCCTCACACACACACACACACACACACAAATGGGGGTACTGCTGACACATAAGCTAAAGTGAAAGCTTTAGCTTGGTGTTTTCTACAAAAGGCAGTCCATCCTCACTGTCATGCATCTTTAATTATACTACAAGAGCTATGTTCAAGTCATCCTGCTGGAATGCAACATGGGGCAATTACACCTGTTCTCTCACGGCTGCACCAGGCATTTAACACTGTTAAAGGTGATGTGTATACATTATACATACAGCAATACACTATGCTACAAGATGTAAAAACGCTTCACAAAAAACTTTAACAATATTGTTAATTCATGAAAATTACAGAAACTGTTATCGCCATCGCTGTAATTACCAAGAAATGTGAGATTTCAACCGTGTAAAATTTTAATTCTCTTAAAGACCTTAAAGATCTTTTAATAAAAAAAATCTCTAGTGTAGAAATACCTTCATCAGTTGTTTTGAAAAGACTGACATTCCATTCTTCCAATCAAACTTCACCACAGCACTGTGAGGGGGTGAACTTCAAAGACCTGAAATACAGACAGCGCGAAAATAGAGAGAGAGAAAGAGAGAGAGAAAGAGAGAGAGAGAGAGACAGCGAGAGAGAGAGCGAGAGAGATGCAAATTAACATCAGCAAATTACAAACAGGAACAGATACCATGTTCTCAAGGTGGGGAGCGTCCCTACAATTTACACAACCCACATAAACATGGTTGACTCAAATAGTGAGGAAAAAAACAAAAAAACGTGATGAAATCCAACCACAAAACGTTGATTTGAACTGTGACAAACTAATTCCAGAAGTTCTCAGAACGACCTAAATGCATCTTAACACTTGTCAACATTTAAATGTTTTTTTCTCCTAACAGCAAGCACTTTTGATTTTAGTGATATTTATCCATCTAATAATCAGACTAAATATGCGCTGCGGTTACAACAAAAAAGCGTCGTGGGACGACTCATAACTATAAATGCTGTGTCCACAAACTGTCAGACAGAATTCTTCAGCACGCCATTGAACGGGTTCAGAAAGCGACATGTAGCCATGACAAATCTGCATAGCCCATCACTTGGCCAGATCTGCATAATAAAATGCCCCTGTCTGTGGTCAGCGTTTTGTAAAGTGCTCCTATTAAAAGTCAGGAGATGAAAAAGTGAGAAATGGGGGGGGGGGGGGCAGGGTTGCAGGAGCAGTTCATTAAGTTGATCTGTGTTTTGATCATGGCATTATGCACTTATAGAATTTTACTACATTTCAGATCACATCACTGCTTTTGACTTTCAGATGCCAAAATGCACCTTCTAAAATAATCTTTTCTGCACGAAACATAGAGACCAGAAAAAAAGCACCTGCAGGCACACCTACATGTCGTTTAAGCAAGAGGACCGTTAAAAAAAAAAAAAACACAAAACAGCGCTAACGCTGTTACCAAGGGACTCCTTGAGAACAGATCCCTGCCATCTCCATTAAATCAGTCCCCTGCTCCATATAAGAGTCGTCTGATTAGCTGTGGTCTTCTCGTTACAGCAGGGGAAAATATGCAGAATGTGGGCTCCTCTGATATTTATGACTCACACATTACAGATGTTATGTGGTGGACAGACAGCAGGGGGGATATAGATGAAGAGGAAGAGAAGTAAAAAGGAAAGGAAAAGCAAGCAGGGGGTGGACAGAGGAAAGGGAAGAAGAAAAAGATCTGAACAGGTACTGGTATCGTGCTACAAAAGATGAGAAGAGTGCACATTGTAGAACAAGAGTTAAGACATTTTTGACATCTGTTTCCCATCTGAACCACAAAAGAAGTGGTTCAGGCTTTTTCTCTCCTCTCTTTTCTTTTTTCTCTTTTTTTACTTAAAAAAAATGCATTTATTATAGGAGCGACAACTCCTGACACAGGCCAATGACCTAGACATCATAATGATAAAACTGAAAAATGCAACTATAATTCACAGCACACTGGTGGTATTTCATTTAAAATATATCAAAATAAACTAGCTGAAATTATATACAGATAATATATACAGATATCCCTTTTTGTCTTGTTATCGTGTATCCTCTGGGGAAGTATAAGGGAATTAACCCCCGATAAATTCGGCAGTCATAAGAAGGACATCAAATACTAGCCCAGCACAATTAATCACATAAAACTCAAAATTGCAATATTGCCCTGTGCAATAATGTAATCACCAAAGGGTGCAACATGTTACAGGTAAAATATGCACATTTGGGAATTTATGTAGTTTGTCCATAATTAAAATGTATTTTTTTTATAATTTTGAGTTGATAAATAAATATTAGCAAACATCCTACTAATGAGATAATCTGTCCAATTATTTGCTGTTAGGCTGGATACAAAATAGAACATTTAGTACTTAAATATTGAAGTCTTAATCTCAGTCACAATATGTGTCAAAATAATCATAATGTGATGGTCTTGATCAGCACTAAAAAACACCCTGTAAAGCGAAAATGAGTAACAGACAAATTCAAGAGACCTAACTCACTCAGCATTGTACTGCTTTTTATTTATTTCTTTTTTTGTACAGCACTTGCACCAGTTGCACCCCTGTTCATCTTTCTAAATATGCCGTCTTAAATTACAGACAGTTTACCTACTTATTTCCATCTTTGTCTATTTTTTAAATAATAATTAAAAAACATAGTTATCAGCTTCTTTAGAGTGTTTGGTAATTATTACTTATTGGTTTTAAATAAAGCATTTTAAAAAATTTTTACAGTTTCCCCAATCGGGTGATCCTTTCTTGATGCTAAACAGATCAGGAGGAGCAATCAACACTTCAGAGTTTTACTTTATTTCCGCTATTATTAGTCACTAGTACCATCACAGATTAAACATGATGTAGAATAGCATAAATAAAAGATTTTTTGTTCATGAACAAATGATTAAATGCTTAATCTTACATGCTTTAGAGAGTACTTTATGAAAAGACAGGCACACCTGAAGGGCAAACTCATGTATATATAAAAGACACAAGTAGTGATGTCAAATCAGGGTGTTTTTTTTTTTAACAACTGCCATAAAAGCATTTTCACTACTGAGTTCTCTTTTTCGAAATTCTTCACAAAAGGTCACACACTGTATTTGAGACAAAACAGTGATCAAATGTTTCCTTACTCGAATACAAAATGTCAATCAGTGAACACGATTTCCAAAATTCTTTTGTTCACGTCTCACTCTGTGTCAACTGAAAATTACCAAAAGGGTTGACACTTTGCGTCTAAAATTAACATGAAAAAAAAAATGCTTCGCTAAATCAAACATGCTATATTGGAGAACAATCAAAGACTCCAAAAAAAAAGCAATTTTTACAAGAATGATGAAGATAAACTTTATTTGCTTATGCAGTAAATATATCCAATGGTACAGTTTTGCGATTTTTTTTCTGTTATAGATTAGCTAAGCATTTTTAAAGTAAATTTTAAAGCCAAGTAATTTTGGGAGAAAAGGTACAGAGCAAATAATTGTTTACTACTTTATATTTTTACATCAAATTGTGAATCTGCTATGATGGCAAGAGTGGCAAGTACTATTCTCACTAGTGTTCACCGTTTCTTTTTTTTTTTTTGGAGATTTTCTGATGTGTCTGCAGTGTGATGAATGCTATAAAGCATTTCAGACATAAAACTGTTGTGCCAAACTGCAGAAAGGTGTGAGAATGCTCTGCAAAGGAGAATGTCATACTGAAAAATGCTTGTCAGCAGTTGTTAAAAAACAGAATCCAATAAATTAATTGCTAACATTCAATAATAAACACCAGAAAATGCTGTAATTAATAACAGTTCACGGCCTGTTCTTTGGTTAGATAAACACCCATAGTTTTATAATAAAATCTATGCACCAGAATTTGTTGACATTATTGTAACTACCATGTGGTTTCTGCTTTTCAAATAGTGATGTAATCTTTGAGCCTATAAGTGAAAACTCTAAAAAGCCTGATTTTCAAAGAGTCATGTTGTTCGAAGATCTTTTGAGAACAACTTTGTCGTTCCATCTCTAGGCTAATTTTTGTTCTTATAGCTGCTAAAGGTAAGTAAACTAAATATCAATAATCTAATTAATTGACTTAACCATAATACTAAGGGTGTCTGTTTTCTTCTTTCATGTCTATGTAATGTAAAGATTGGGGGGAAAACTATTCAGTGATGTGTCAGGATTCTTTTGTGTTCACAGCATCCTGGTAGAAGCAAATTATTTGGCAGGTTTGTTTAGAATTGAAAAAACTACACTTATAGAATCACAATACAAACCCAGGTATCTCGATACTGTTGTATCAGGTGGTCTCAGGTGATTCCCATCCTTAATGTAAAGTGTTCAGAAACATTTGACTGCCAGTACATCCCAGCTTTGAGGACAAATACCACATAACTAATGGTGTTGGTTTTGATGTTCAAACTAAAATGCACAAAGCAGACATCGGATGAAGCAGGACGCTAAATAAGAAGTCCACTTCAACAAACATCCCTCACATAACCTCTTCTTCACAGTCCAATTATGCGAGTAGTGTTTCACACACTCTCTGTTGACCTGCCGGTACAGAGGAAAAAAAGGCTGAAGAAGAGCTCCGTGATTTAAAGGCCTTCCCTTAGACCTGGAGACAAGGTTACAGGGTCAGCACAGACATTAAAAGGTCAGTGTGTGGCCCACTCGGGGACAATTACTCGCGGTCGTGGCTAAGTGGACACTTGATTGAATACGACGGCGCTGGGAATGCCGCAGCCTCGCCCGATACCAATTCCCAGAGCCATTTAGAATAAAAGACCCTCGTGATAGGCCTCCTTTATGGCCCAAATTCATCTTCCTTTGCACTTTAGGAAGGATTTAAAAAAAAGTGATAGAGGGTTATTCTCCAGTTGAGGCAGTGACGAACATTAGTGCCAAGTACCAACGTTGAGCAGCAAACACAAGGTGAGCAGGAGGGATGTTTTGCGGAATTAACGTGGCAGTTAATCTCAGTGCGGGCTTGTTTTCTTCTCATGCTGTGCGTGTTAACAAGTGTTTCTTATCTGATGCACTTCATGGCAGGTTACAAGCTGTGACACAATTAAATGTGATACACACTAGGCATATTTCAGTGTTATAGACTGTGTGTATCCAATTAACACAGGTAGCTTTGTATTTTTTTTGAGCCAAGGAAAACTTAATACCCACAACCAAAATATACTAGGTGTCGATAAAGATTTGTGGAAACATTTTCCCATGTACTTCCTGTGTATTTAAGCACATGAATAAATGGCATATATGATTGAAATGTATATACAGTGTTGCCCAAAATTCCATATCCATAGGCAATTTCCCAAATTTCCTTGCCTGATACGTGGCAAGATTGTATATAAATAATAAATATACATCCTGTGAGCAGAAGTTCTGCAAGCAGAATTGCCTTACTAATGAGAGAGGAAGAAAAAAGTAGTCAGACTGGTTTGGGGTTGACATGACGTCTACAGTAACTCAAATAACCAACCACTCTTTACATCTGTAGTTAAAAGAAAAATATCCCAGAATGCACAATTCTTCAAACGTTGAGCATTGAAGATTTCCAAAAATTTGTTGATCTTTTGGGCGTTTCAGCAACCAAAAACGCTTGCACGCTCCTGCCCTGCTCTTAATGTGCTGTGTAGTAGAAAAACATTTAAAGGAAAGGGCTATGATATGCGAAGTCAACAGATATTCTGCGCAAATGACATGGTTGAAATGAAAACTGAAATGTCAGTAAAAGTTTTTCCTGTACAATGGCTGGCATTTTCAGGAAATAAATGTCACATTAAAGCACTCTCACTTTCTGACTCATTAATGAATTTACTGAACTCACTACTGTCTTCCCATGGACTCACTTTGTGCAGAGATAAAAATCTTTGAACAGGACTGTTTACGCATTTCTTGGCTTCGGAAACCAAACCCCCACATGGTGCCACCTGAGCAACCTGGTCCAGCAGCTGCGTGCTGGTAAATAGCACATGGCATAGCTCTCAAAACCTGAAGTGCAGTGCACAGTAGTAACACCTTGAGAAGGCTTAATATCAATGGGGGTGGAAGATGGAGGGGGGGGGGGGTGAGAATAGAAAAAATTATACCCTGGCAGTGTCTTGTACAAAACCTACAAACAGAATCACATTCTATAGGAAAGATGTGAAGGCTTCTCAGTACCAGACCCGTTAGTACAGAACTGTTGCATTTGTTTCATGGTGTGCAAATCTGTCCAGGTAGACTACAAAGCTTCCCAAGCTCTTGTGTTCTGATTTTCTTTTCCACTTTACACTACCGCTCAAAAGTTTGGGGTCACTTGCAAATTTCTTTCTTTTTTGATTAGTGATTTATTTTCTACATTATATAACAATACTGGGGATTTCAAAACTATGAAATAACACATTTGGAATTAGGTAATTACGTAACAACAACAACAACAACAGTCGGTTGTTATTTTAAGACACAAAGGTCAGCTGTTCTGGAATAGTTCTTGCAAGAACAGTACTGTCATGCACATTTGCAAAACCTATCAAGCACCATGATGAAACTGGTTCTCATGAAGACCTTCCAGGAAAGCAAGACCAAACATTACCTCTGCTGCAGAGGAGAAGTTGCCAGCCTCAAAAATCACCAATTAACAGCACCTTGGATTAGAGCCGTTATGAAGGCTTTACAGATCATGAGTAGCAGATACAGCTTAATATCAACTGTTTAAAGGAGATTATTGCATATTTTGAACACCTTCAGCATTGCTTTACAGTGTAGAAACAAATATGGAGTTTTTTTAATGGTATTGTAGATTACTGGATAGAAGTACAGATGTACATGTAACTTACCTCCAATCTAGCACAATGAAAAGAGAAGTTTTATCAATTTTACACTTTAGATATGATCTTGAACCATTAAACGCAGGTTCCTTCTTCAATAACATGATGTTCTTGATTGTAAAGCTGTATCTTCTACTTGGTCAAGTTTGATACCTAAAACATATTCACTTACTATTATTTTTGTTGAATACTACTTACTAACCATAATTACATGTTGGTACCTCCGACTAAAACTTTATAACCCTATTTTATTAATAATGCTTTGGTTAAAGGATTCTCGCTTCACTAAACTTCCCAAGGAGAAACAAAATGGCCCCAAAAAAACACGACATGAGAGAAACTAAATCAGTCAAAACTAAACTGGATTTACATACACACCATTTGCCACTATACCACCTGGGAGATTCCTGAATTGAGATACACTTTACTGCATTTTCAGGTTTCTGGATGAAAAGGTGCATAGCATTTCATCTCCACATTTATTTTGACTGCTAATAAAATGTATTCTTAAGTTACCATATCATTCCAGGTTTAAAACTTGATAACACAAAAGTGTGGACAATAAATAAGAATTCAGTATCTGGCTAACTAAACACCACATTTAAAGCACATTTAAACAACATCATGGTACATCTATATATCTCCCTACATAAATATTAATAGGCTTATACTCTCACTGGCCACTTCATTTGGTACCTTGCTAGTACTGGTGTTAATCCCCTTTGAGAATTTGCGTACAATGAACTCATTGTTATGTTCAAGAAATCAGTTTGAGGTGATTTTAGCTTTGTAAAATGAAATGTTATCCTGTGGTCATAATGGGATGGACAAGGTCAGCATCAATACCCAGATAGACTGTGGCATTTAAACAAAGTGTGCTAAGAAAATATCACCCGCACCATGACACAACCACCACCATCAGCCTAAACTGGTAGGATGGATCCATGCTTTCATGCTTTTTATGCCAAATTCTGACCATACCATCTGACCGTCGCAGCAGAAATCAAGACTCATCAGACCAGGCAAAGTTTTTTCAATCTTTTGCTGACCTGACTTTGGTGAGTCCGTGTGAACTGTAGCCTCGGTTTCCCGATCTTACCTGACAGGAGCACCTGGTACGATCTTCTGCTGCTGAAGCCCATCTGCTTCAAGGTTCTACATGTGGTGCTATCAGAGACACTTATTGTCACAGAATATTTTGATTGTAACAAGATGTGATCTGAGTTACTGTTGCTTTTCTATCAGCATAAACCAGCCTGGCCATTCTCCTCTGACCTCTGGCATCAACAAGGCATTTCTGCCCATATAACTTTTTTCTCTTTTTTTTCAGAGTAATCTCTATAAACCCTTGAGATGGTTGTGTGAGAAAATCTCTGTAGGTCAGCAGTTTTAGAAATATTCAGACGAGCCTGATCTGGCACCAGCAGCCATGCCATGTTCAAAGTCACTTCACAAAATCAACTTTCTTCCCCATTCTGATGCTCGGTTTGAACTTCAGAAGATCGTCTTGACTGTGTCCACTTGTCTAAATGTATTGAGCTGTTGCCATGTGATTGGCTGATTAGATATTTGCATTGAAGGGCAGTTGAACAGGGGTACTTACTGGAGTGGCTGGTGAGTGTATAGTCATAAAAAACTAATATCCTGTGATGAATGTAAATGAATGACAGATCTGAGAACAGTCTAAGATGTTGTTGAACTCTGTTGATACTGCGATGACTTGGGTGTTACTTTGGTCTCAGCAGACATAAGTTAAAACATCCCTCCTTTTTATTTTCCATCTAATCTCATTGCAGCCTAGGAGAAACTTTAGAGGAGATCTAACAAAAAGATCTCTTTTAGATGTTTTTTGCCCTATAGGCATATGCACTGTCGCATTTCTGTTCAGACAACACTGACGTTAAAGTGCAGTTTTCCCAATATGTTGGTTATCTTCAGATCAGAATAATGCTGCAACATGCTCTTGATCTAAGGAATTAGCTCTCTATTAATAAATTCCGTCAGTGACAGTTTAATGGCGCCTAATTGATTTATTTGCGTATCTAACATCCTCAACATTTTTATTACACCGTGGATAAAGTAACATTATTCTTTTAAAGTAGATAGCTGGTGAGACTATTAACGTTACATTGGCTCTGAGAAACAGACAGAATTTGGATGATGCTATGCCTTCAAGGGATAACAGTCCTTTGCAGGGTAACATAAAAACACACATACATTCACAAATGGGTCAATTTATCAAGTACTATACACACCGGCACATTTTTACAGACGTGCATTGTGGGTAAAATACACTGTGAGTAAGGTGAGCTCAGGAACCCAGAACCATGGAACTGTAAACCAGAGAAGCAGCAATGCTTCCTGCCTTTAGCTTACTTAACATAATGAATGTACACTGCATAATTAATAATCTTGCATTAAAATCAATACTACCCTGGCCTTACTTATTATTTCCCATAAATAAATTTGCACAGCAGCAATGTAATTTCAGGTACATATATAATTTTGTGCCTGACTAAATTAAAGCTGTGCACAAAACAAATACGTTTGTCCGTGCTTTGATATGGAAACAAAACAAGTCTGTAAGAAAGCAAAATTAAATGACTATGAGAAAATACTACATGCGGAATAGGGAGGAGAATCACCAGAGACCTCCGATAAGATATTATACTATCACGATACCTATGTGCCGATTCAATTTGTATTGCAATCCTGAACATATCACTATTTTATACATCTCCTGATTCCATTTTTTTTTTTCTTCAGACTACACAGAATGCTGTGCTGCCTGCCAATGTGTGAATAATTTAGAGTGCCATACCTGCAGGATTATAAGGGAATGACAACATTTTATCACTTCTAATGCGATCATAAAGGAATTAAAAACATTATTTTGCAATACATGAATTGCAAAATAGAATAATGGAATCAACCCTCCCCCCCCCCTCTCGTGTATAGACATAAAAATATTGCGGACTTATGTGCGCTAACCAGGGACTGCACAACAAGCACTCAGTTGGCCTATCACTTGTTGTTGGTGGTAGAGTTATTCCCAATGAAGTACTCTGTAAGCAAGTGGGCATCAGGCGAGTGCCATCTGGGTGCACTTATTTAATGCTGGCACATGTCCCGCAGCAGCCCTGCCACAAAGCTGGGTGGAGGATGTGGATGGAGAATAAATTGCATCATTTACTTAACACCCATTTACCGATGTGGCCATTAAAAAGCTATGACTAGATAATTTGGTTACTTCAGCTGCTGGTTGCTGTGTTCTGTGCGGGTCACAGGCCTGATAAAATAGAGAACCGAAGTTTCAAACACATGTTTTCCAAGCATGTTTTGACAAGCCTTGATTTATCCCCCCCCCGCCCAAAAAAAATTAATAAATAACTCAGACAGTCACACAGACTACACTACACACAAACAAGTGATAAATATTGTAATTACAATGCCAAGCCCTCTTTAATTGCTGTGCTGCATTCAGGAAAGGTACATTTGCTTGTTGATAACATAGCAGTTTTGGGTACAAATGAGGAAGTCAGGGTGTGGGCAGTGCAATAAAACACGCACCACATGAACGCACCCTAAACATGTTGTAAAACTGAGACTCTTAGCCAATTTCTGAAAGATGTAAGATGTAATCATTCCATTTTCTGTGGCAGTTTTGGAACTCATTTTCTTCCGCCTCAACATTAATGTTTACACTCGGCACCTCTAAAAGTTTCAATTTTCATCTTAGGTGAGTGGCAATGCCTGTGTGTTTTGAGTCATTTTGCTTTAATGTAGTACCAGAAAAATGAAAGAAAAGGCACCTGTGAAATGCCTGTCAGGAATTCACTTATCAAAATGAGAACTGGGCACTGTGGCCAGCAGAAATGATGCACAACCTGCTTACCTGTCAAAAAAAGGGGCCTTCAGGCACAAGTGGAGAAGATCAAGATGGACCACTTCTTCCACAGCATCTGCCAGCAGACTCTGAAATAGCCAATATATTCCTATTACAATAAAACAAAGATTGAGTCACTTTTTAATGTCACTTCATGAGCTTGGGCAGAGCGTCCTGCACTTAAGCCTGATTGAATCCCAGCTTTATTGTTTAATGAGAGCTAATTGTGATAATCAAGCATCTTATCTTAAGTCGATTTTAATTTGCATTGAAGGAGCCAGAGGCCTAAACACCGTAACACGTCAGAGAAACACAACAAGTCGCAAGTTGCAAACTGTGCTTTTAAAATGCTGAAATTATCACTTCGATCATGTTAAGTAACTGCCATTACACAAACTAAATCAACAGATGTATTTACTCTTTTATGTAACCTCACTTTGAACTGACCAACTGCTTACTTAACACTTACTCAACACAGATCACACACTGCATCTATGCTATTAACATGAAAACACTACCAGGATATTAGTGAACATGCCAGCCTAAATGGCTGATTTTAGAAATCTTTTCAACATGAAAAGTGATTCACACTAATTAATTTTACTGCATCAGAAAGACAAAGATAAACCTTAAGATAAGATATTTAATGACAAAAGATCTACCATTGTATTGAAAAAGGAAAACAACCATAATACAGGTCGCTCTGAAGGAACTGAAATGGCAAGGCCAAATATTTTTTATTTGATATACACTGAAGACATTTGAGTTTGAGATCAACAAACGAGAACAAGACAATAGAACAGGATGCCAGCTTTCATTTCCTGATATAATAGCTCTAAATGGCTACTACTTTGAGCCCTGAGGTTCACTTGTGCAGACAGCACCTGTTGTTAAAATAGATAAACCAATGTGAAGACCAGAGAGCTGTCTATGTTGAAGAAAGCGAATAAAGGATCTGTTTGTGACTTAAAACATACAAAATCACTGATCAAGCACAGTAAAGGTAGCCTCATGGGCTCACATGGCTTCTGCTCGAACAGACTCACTACTCTTTATTGATAAGGTATTTTGATAATGACAATATGCAAAATGAATTTTTAATTCTACAGAAACATTCTGTCTGCCAGGTTACGGAGAAATACATGCAATATAATTGGGAGAAATCTCATCATGCAGCAACGCAATGACGCAAAACACAGTGCTAACACAACAAAAAACTTCATCAGAGGAAAAAAGTGTCAAATTTTAAACTGTGCAAGATAATCGCCATACCTTAACCCTATTGAGCAAGCATTTCAGCTCCCGAAAAAAGAGACTGAGGGGAGAAATCCCCTAAAACATACAACAACCGAAAGAAGCTACGTTACAAGACAAAAAATCCTCACAAAAGAAAATTATAACAGTTTGGTGAAGTCAATGGGTCGACAGGTTCATGCAGTTTTTGCAAGCGGGGTATATGCAACCAGTCACTAAGTGTTATTTATTTTAGCTTATATTACCACTATCTGTTCCAATACTTTTGCTCACTCAAAAAATCGCATAGTCTGCCATGAAGGGTGCTATGTTCTTGTTGTAAGTTGTTTAACACATCTGGATGTAACTATCAGGAACAATCGATCATCTCTTAGATCTTCTGATCTTAATCCCAAATGTTTTTTAGTGAGTAGCATAAGGGGACTGAAATTCTTTCTTAGCAATAAGCTAATAAAATGTGCATGAACTATGGTCATTCATTCAGTTTTTGTTAAAAAGAGAAAAAAAAAAAAAAACAAGATATCAACACCTCAAGTAAGCAAACTATGTGAGCAAATGGATTGCTTTAAAACATGTAAATAATTACGCAATCCTTAGCCATTTTTCCTGCCTGGATGTGGAGTTGTCATGGCACCGGAGTAAACAATCGTAACCGTTTCGAGTCAGCTGGTGAGTGCTGAAGACTTGAACCACCTGGACGAAGGCTATTACAGCCAGTGCAGAAACAAAAGTTTCCACAGAGTATGTGTAGCGCCCTGTGTGGATCCCTGGAGACCCTGTAAGCACTGTGCGGGCTGTGGACCAAATCTGCACTAAGCACCCTTCGTAAAATCCCTTCCCTCAAATGCGTAGTGCCAAAGCCAATTAGTTTTGTGATTAATTTAGTCATTAGCTTACTTTTAGCTGAGGGGACGTTAAAAAAAAAGAAAGAAACATGGTAAACTTGCTGGAGGAGCATGTCTAGACTAATTACAGCTTGTTTATTACAATGCCCCTGACAGGAGCATACATTTATCAAATAAACAAGCAACAGCTAGTCAATTAAGAATATCCCAATTTCATCAGGGTTCAAAAACGCCAAGCAGACCTGTTTCATGTATGACACCTAATATCATATAAACACATGCAGAAAAAAAAAGATGAAAGAAAAGCTTCCTCAGATGAGAATCCTTTGAATCCAGCCAAGATTCAGTTACAGAGAAAAAAATAAGCATCTTGTGTATGCAATAATAATTAACTTAGGTTCATTTGTATACTGGTTTGCTAATTAAACGAGTTATAATTGTGAACACATTTCTAGCAAAGATGTGGGAAAATGATAATAAATAAAATAAACAAACACCACGCCCTGAGCGGGTACTTCTGGTACATATTTTTTTCGCACATCTACTACAACAAACACTATGCAACTCTAAAGATGTAGACTCAAAGTACCTTAATCACCTAGTCAACATTAACATCTTTGTTATTCTGTCTCTAACGCTTGCAAGAGAAGCTCAAGAGCTCAGATCTCAGTGCTGACACCTTATTACACCCACTGCCATGGCGCTATTTCAAGAGTGAGTATCAGAACGTTTCATGATCAAAGCAGAGCAAGTTCTCGTGCACCATGGGATGAAGGAGCAGCCAAGTCCTGCCTTGTTAAACCTCGTGTCTGGGTGGGGCTCTGAGTCCTCATCACTCTGAAGGTGTGTGTATATACAGAGGATTCTGCAGACTCTGGCAAATGTAATAAAGGTGTAACAAGATGAGAAATAGGATTGAAAATTATATCTCACAAATGTGTTTTAAACAGTTGATCTACCATGTACCACAGTAGGTGAACATTTTTCCTGATCGCTACATAATACTGTACTGTAATAATCAGCCATGAAACTAAAATACTGAGTGTTTCCATTTAAAGAGCTACAAACACACCATTACAGCAAAATTAAAATAAAAAAAGCTAAATGTAAAATGTTACCAAAATTTTCGGGCTGCATTCGACATTTGAAGAAATGTACAAAAATCATGTAAACATAAATCTACTGCAGAAGCTGAAAAATCTTTGAAACCAAATCTGAAATCAGACTGAAGATGAATAAAACATCTCAAATAAACCAAATGAAACAAATGCTTAGTTTCATAGGCCAGTTAGTTTCATTTCTCCGGACCAGTCAAAACTAAACCATTAAAGAGATATCAACCGGACATAATAATAATAGTACAAACCGTGCCCAAAAATCCTGACAATTTAATGTGCCGGTCTATGAACATTTTTAGTAATCTGTCTTTTTTTCCCTTTGGAAAGTACTAGACAAAGGTGACGGAAGTTCCTGGAAAGGAAGGCAGGTTTCATGTAAGAACCTGGTGACCTCAGAGGCCAGAGATCGGAGGAAACTGATCCAGCACTCTGATCCCAGCTCAGCTGTCAGCTCCGCAGCTGGCACAAAGGCACCTGGAATAATCACACTATTCCACCCTCTAATCCAATCAGTCAGGCTCTGCACTCCAGTAGTGAGACACTGAGGACGAGCCGCAGCTCATGTATCAGGATATCGGACATAGCAGAGAAGCTGGCAAAGGCTGAACGGGGAGGAGGAAAAATAATGCTAGCATTAGTCCTGATGACTAGTCATTCATAACTAATATAT
>JAOVVA010000017.1:6729126-6761085 GCA_028565275.1 Leiocassis micropogon | reverse complement strand
TCTTCTCCGCGGAATAACGCGGATGTGTGTTTGACCGAGATGAGATGAGATGAGATGAGATGAGATGAGATGAGATGTCGTGGCAGTGATGTGTGGAGATCACACGTTGTTCAGGCTTTGAGGACTGATCTGAACGCCTTGAAACAATGATCTGACGTGTTGACTTTTAACCGATCTTGTTGCTGGATGCTGGATTACGGACTCTGGACAGTGCGCATGCGCAGATGGCCAACGCCAGCGATCCCGGTGAAAGCAACAAGCCCTCTCTTCAGGACTATGCCATCACTCCTCCTGCTGTGAAACTGGCCTTCCTCGGCCTCATTGCAGGGGCCAGTTTGTTGGGAAATGTCCTGATCTCGTTTCTGGTGATTAAGGATCGGTCTCTTCACAAAGCACCGTATTATTTTCTCGTCGATCTGTGCTTGGGCGACATAGCGCGCTCGGCATCATGCTTCCCGTTCATGATGGCGTCCGTGGCACGTGGCTCGATGTGGCCTTACGGAGCTATGAGCTGCAAGGCCGTAGCTTTTCTATCCGCTCTGTTTTGCTTCCACGCTGCCTTCGTGTTGTTCGGTGTGAGCGTAACGCGCTATATGGCTATCGCTCATCACCACTTCTATGCCAAGCGGGTGACATCGTGGACGTGCGCCGCTGTCATCGGGGTTTCATGGATTCTGGCAGCGGCCATGGCCCTGCCACCCGTGTTTGACATGAACACGTACAGATTCGTGCACGAGGAGGAGCAGTGCATGTTTGAGCAACGTTACGCAAGGGTCAACGCCACACTGGGGTTCACACTGATGTTGGCTGTGGTGGTGGGAGCCACACATGCAGTGTATGTCAAGATGCTCTGCTTTGTGTATGACCACCGCAAGATGAAACCAGCCCAGTTAATCCCAGCTGTCAGCCACAACTGGACTTTTCATGGACCTGGAGCAACTGGTCAAGCAGCTGCTAACTGGATCGCTGGATTCGGGCACGGTCCGACACCACCCACTCTAGTGGGCATCAGGCAGGTAGCGAACAGCGCCAATAGAAGGCTGCTTGTCCTGGATGAATTCAAGATGGAGAAGCGAATTGGGAAAATGTACTGTATGATAACGCTGGCATTCCTGCTGCTCTGGGCACCGTACAATGTGTTGTCTTATGCACATGTCTTGATGAAGGATAGCGGCTTGCCACGGGGATACGTGAGTGCTGCAGTGTGGCTCACTTTCGCTCAGGCAGCCATCAATCCACTCATTTGCTTTGTTTTCAACAAGGAGCTCAGGACACGATGCCGAGCATGTTTCTCTTCCTGCTTGAGTAGTCCTACACAAACGCCCATGGAGCCATATTGTGTGATCTAAAGCTAGTTCGCAGTCTACGCCTACGTTTTTCTTCTATTTAAAGGTTCTGAAGAAATGCTGATAAGCCTAATTAAAAAAAAAAAGACTTCACAAGACCAAAAGAGAGCTGTACTAAACCATTTGGACAAAAACAGGTTTTCTGTAATGAGTTGTAAATAATTACAGTGTGTGCGATTATAGGCAAATAATCATTGATCAGGTGGTGTGACGCATTACCACTCTCTGGTTACAATACTTTTCTCTTATTATTTTCCTATAACGGGACATTCTTCCTATACCACATCAATTTGCGAATGATTGTAGTTTGGCATTTAATAGCTGACAACATAATATACGAGGGTGAGTCAAAAATGATCTGCACTTTGGCTGTAGAATTTATTTGAATTAACTTATAGAAATTTACAAATACATACTTTAAAAAAAAAAAAATCTCCTTGCTTTTCAATGTACTCTGTCCATCTGTCAACAACCTTTCATATTCTCTCATTAAAAATGTTTTAGGCTGAGCTATGAGCCACAAAAGCACTGCTGCCTTTATTTCTTCATCAGAAGTGAATCTTCGTCCTCGTAGCTCTGCTTTCAGGGGACCAAAGAGGTGAAAGTCCAATAGAGCAAGATCAGGACCATAGGGAGGATGCTTTAACACCTCAAAACGAAGGTGTTGCAGAGTGTCAATAGTGTGGGCAGACGTGTGCGGATGCGCATTGCCATGTAAGATCACAACGCCATTGTATAGCAGTGCTCTGCTTCTAATCTGAAGTTTAAGCTTCAGCTCTTTAATAAGCATCTCACTGTAATGACCACTGTTAATTGTTGAACCTTTTTTTCTAATAATGTTCCAATGCTGGCTCTTGAGAAGCCAAGAAAACTGTAAGCATCAATTTTCCAGCTGATGGTTGACTTTCAACATTTTACTTGGTTGGCGATTGAGGATGTTTCCATTCCATACTCTGTAGTTTATACTTTTAGGCTTGTAGTGATGAAGCCATGTCTCGTCACCAGTAATGATTCTCTTTAAGAAACTTTCATCTTCCTTAAAGTATCAGTCCAAATTTCGTTAGCAGATATCCAAACAATTTTGTTTATGCTCATGTTCACTGGGGGACAGTAGCCTTGAATGGAAAGTGCTGATAAGACACTGTGGCCAACAGAAGTTTTAATATAACCAGAGTGCGGATTTTGACTCACCCTCATATTTTGTGAGGCTTTTATAGTCGTGTCTAATGCTGCATACAGTAACATTCCATGACATTGTTCCCTTATCATCATCTGAGAAACCAGAAAGTGTCTTCTTTCTGGAACATAGCTAAAAACTTGTTTAATTGCACTGAAGCCCAAAACCCCTTCCATAAAATGTGATCTAAACTTTTTTCTCACAGAAAGCTTCTTTTTTCAATATAATGAATTAATGAATTAATTAATCGATTTATTATTAGACTTAAATTATCTGGCGCAGTCACCATACAAGTCTCTGTGAATGAACTGTTACTATAGAAACAAGAGCATATTAGAACGAGCACATTAATCTAAACCTGTCAAAGAAAATTAAGCAAAATCTTCGGAACAATCAGATTCGAGACTTCAGCAGTGCTGTAGAGTACAGTATGTAATATAACTTGAAATAATCACATTGACATTACAACATTGATGCCAAATGGAATCATGTTTTAACAATTCTGTTTAAATACCTAGACTTCGGAGTTTTCCTTAAAACTTTCCTGTGGTTTTGATTTAACAGCGGTGTAATGACCAAACAGCAGTCTGTTATAGCAGCTTAGTTTAGATGTGTGACCACTTCACGTTCTCAATACACCATCTTCATTCATTTTTATTAATGTTTAACTTCCTAATCATTTTGCTCATTAACCTAGAATTTAATCTAACATCTATGCATGAACGTTAAATAATTTTGATGCCTTTAAGACAACATCTGGCTGGATACTTCATATAGAATTTTTTATTTTTTTCTAAAATCCAGATTCTTAAAATAAACAGTTTGATCGCAAAACACGATAAACACCATTTTTGGACTTTCACTCATTTTGACTTTCACTCATCTTTTCTTCAGTTACACAAGGTAGTTTATAATAAACTTTTTTGAAATTAAAAACTGAAATTAACCTTTGGGACACTTTACAGGATGTTCTTCATGGTAATATTTGCAAAAAAGGAAATTAATCAGAGATATAATGCTACCATTAATGCAATCGTTCTTGTACAATATACATGAAATACAGTACATGCATTGTATCCAGGAAGCTGTTGTATTTACTACTTCTGGTTACATTCGCTATGTCGTGTTCTCTAATCTCAATTTCTAAACTCTAATATAGTCTAATGAGATCCCTGACATACTGTATATGCAGTCACACACAAGTGATGTTATACGGTGGCCATCTGTATTAGGATAAGGAGTTATACTATTTTGCTAATCATTCAAAATCTATACATTTATGACCACAATGATTTTGACATACTTTAATATTTTAACCTTTTTACCACGCTTGATGATACAAATGTGGTACAAAATGTTCTCTATCAGATTGACATACTTTTGCTTCGTGAATTGATTTTCTCAAAACTACCAATATGGAGATTTCTCATTTTAAGGTCAAACACTTCATATTGTCAATTTAAGTATAAGTATAGGTTAATTATATACAGTATTTAATCATGCATAATATACATAAAGTATAAGGTTCCATAATGGGATCACTCGAAGGCTGGAAATACATGAACACCTATCACACTTGACTTTCACTGGTCACAAATCAACACTAATCGATTAATGATTTCATCCACATGCTGATGCGTGTTTGAAGTTACCTAAGGGGTTTTACGTACACCATGTTTGAATAAGGAATCATTCTGTTGTGTGACTGTACATAGGATTTTTTTACGTCTTAGGGAGACAAACCAAAGAGCCCAAAGGGTTCTTGATTAATCATGTTTTAGGAGTGTAATAAACACTTTCATATGTTTATCATAAAAACATATTTTGCTTTATCTGGAAGTTGAGTTATATCAACTGGGCTTCTTCTTCGTTCAGGGGAAACATTTCACTACTCATCCAAGTAGCTTCTTCAATCTGAAGTTGGAAAGTTCATATTTAAGTCCTAGGTCAGAGGATCCTCCCGTATCTGAAAAAAAGAAGTCCAGTCGACATGACTCAACTTCCTAATAATTTCACCTGGATGACTGAGAATCTTCACAGACATATTTTGCTGTAACTTCTACAGTATATAAATTATTTATACTTATATATACTTACCAAATAATATATTTGCAAAGACCTTGATTTCTTTTTATTTGGTGTGTCAGGCATCTCTGTGTACTTTTTCCGCATATAGTACAAAGCATTTCCGGGTGTTGACAAAGCAGCATCCTTTTATCTTCTGGTTATTAAAAAATGATCAATATAAGGAAGTGAAGAAACTTTATTGATGTTTTTGTTAATGAATAATATGGATGATGTTACAAAAACATTTATATTGTCTGGATTGGAAGTCGAATAAAGCTAATTGTCACAACATGTTTGAATATGGCTCATAAACGATTGCTACTACAGTTAATTCACTCCTCTACAGGAGGCTTTTTATCCCGGGTGGGGTGTTAACTAAATGCAAGGCAGGAACGCATCCTAGATTGGATGCCAGTCTTTCTCAGACTGCCATGAACATGCATTTACATTCTTTTTTTCAAACACTAAAATCTATTTCGATAAGTGCTGTTATTGGGGACCAGATGCTTTGCAGAAAATCTCCCACTGCTTATAAAATTGATGTATTGTTTAATAAGTGGTTAGATTTTGATTGTGATATCCCATCAAGCATGTATTCCTTGTTTTTCACTCTCTTATCTCATTTTAACTAAGCCTATGCTCTTGGAATTTATTTCTGAGTCATTTATAAGACATTTGCTCATTTCCACTGAAAGACATGTTACTAATAGCAACTGTGTAGGCTTCAAAGAAGACATTTTTTCCATCTGTTCCTTGCTTGTAGAGTTTTTATTCTCGGCATCATGTTGAAATAGGCGTTTCCACAAAGGCTTCAGTAAAATGAGCCAAATGTACCTTCCAGCTGACACTGAAACTTCACTCTATCCATTATGCTGCCTGTCATCCTTCTTCCTCAACCCAGCTTTGAAAATGACTGAATCAGTACTGGCATTTCTTCAGGCCATTTTTTATCTCTGTCAAGGTCTGTAGTAGATTACTACATACAAAAGCATATACTTCAGAAGGGGAAAAAAAAGTTGCTTTCTGGCCATCAAACATATTTTAAACCTTTTTCATTTAATATCAAGGATAACGTGAGTTGACCAGAAATGTAGTTATTAATACATTGCCACCCTCCTATATAAACACACACACAATATGGTGGCCAATTCATTTATAAAAATGATTGCTTATGCTCCTCTTTTGCAATGCGAGTACTGGAATATACCCGTGCCATCAGGGAAGGAAAAAAATATACTGATGTGATAACCTGATCATTGAGCACGTTCAGTTTGTCAGCTGACTTTATTTTATTGCCACATAACGTTTCAGAGTCTAGACCTGACCAACCGAAGCAACCCCAGATCATAACACTGCCTCCAGAGGCTTGTGCAGTGGCCCCTTTACATGATGGATGCATCACTCATCACATATTCCTTCAGACCGTGACGCACCCATCACTCAGGTACAGGGTCAATCTGAACTCATCAGACCACATGACATTTTCCATTGCTCATGAAATGACCAATTCACCTTGCATGCTTTCTGTCTAAGAAAGGAGCTTTTCCTGTACAGTATATCAGTCAGGCTGCCATTGTGCCAGTACAGCTACATTACTCATTTGTAATGATGATGGTTGCTGTCTTGCTAATAAGCAACTTTACTGGTTTGATTCGATGAGTAACTCTTTACTATTGACGAAATGAAATTCTGATTAAATTAGAACTGGCTGCCTGTAAGAGATTATATGATTTGTGGTTTGAATTGAAAATCCACATAGGGTTATTTAGAGCCCTGTATTTATAGCACTAACCATTTTATGATTTTTCTTGTATACTTCTTCGCAGAATGACATACTCTTTTGACATACAGTAGACATATACTGTATATGAATACAAATTCTTGTATTTCTTGTAAAACAGTGATGTAACAAATAATAAATCTAGTTTATTATTTAAATTCATTAAATAACTAATCCTTGGTTTTCTCTCATTCATCAGACATACCTCAGTGCAGAGCATGAGCAGGCAAAAACGTCATTTTGAAAAATAACTGAATGATATTAAATACAAGCCAGATGAAAACATGAGGTAAATTCCTAGTCATTCATTTCACTTAATTTCGGTCAAGGTTGCACTGGATCCGGAGCATGGGAACAAGGTGTAAGCAGATATGCCAGTCCATCACAGGGCACCACGCACACACATTCTCTCACATAGTCACACTCAGGGCCAATTGACCTATCAGCATGGTTTGGGAAAGTGTGAGGAAACTGGTGAACCTGAAGGAAACCTACATGGTCCTTTAAAGAGAGTAACCCAAGCCTATTTTAAATGCAAGACTTTGGAGCTATGAGGAAGCAATGTGACTCTTATTTGACACCATGTGGCTTTACACCATTAGATCTTTTGTGTGATAAATAATTTCATCACCCAAATAAACAAAAAATAAAGTACAGTGCTTTATTTTTAATTTATACATTTTGTTTTTTTTGTGAATATATAATTATAATCTTTTAGTTTTATAACACAGACATTAAGGCATATATTTTAAAGGGTTTGTTTCTTGATAAATAGTAGTTTTCCATAAATTAATCAAACAAAATGCCACTATACATTTTATACAGCCTTCCACATTTGAGGATGCATTTTATTCAGAGATAATAATCTTGGAATTTGGACGGTGAAAGACATCTAGAATGGCCTTTCTCTGTAGTAATACATGCCAGATTTGGCAAACATGGGCAGGTATGATGGAGTCTCTTTCCATTGAATGGAACCTGTAGATAACAATTATTGCAATAAGCATACAAGTTAGAAAATATAGAAATGCTCTGGTAAACTCTTAAATGTCTACAGGTATGTGGCTTCAATATTGATAAATTAAAGCCCAAATTAAACAGTTAAATATATATTTTTTAAACTTAATAAAGTAAAAATTGTCTCAACTTAACCAGTACATTTATCCGCTACAGCAATTTGCATTTGAGTAAGGCTTTTGCACAGTACTGCATGTTAGTTCTCTTAAATAGCGTCTAGATCTCAAAAATATACTAATTTAATAGCAAAACATGATTTATAAATCTATAAGGCTGGAAAGGACATGGTGAGATGAAAGCATAGTGTTATATAGCACTGAGTAGGTAAGAATAAAGAATGAGGGGGAAAAACAAGTAATTTCACCTTATGGCTCATAGGATGGCACTCCTCTCCCTCCAGTCCCATTGGCATACACATCCGAAGGCTGCGTATCCACAAGCTGACTGCGCAGCACATACCACCACCACACTGCGAATCTTTTTCACATGACTGACACACACATACACATACAGTACACACACACACACACACACACACACACACAGAAATAGACAGTATATTGATTTGATTTATTAAATTTCAGGAATGTTATGAAATTGTCATAAAAAATCTTTTTCTAAAGATAGAATTAATAGTCAGTATCTACGAGACGTAAATTTGTGACAAGGACATTTGAAATGTTTTACTCTTTCCCAAAGGGGAGGTATAGATACTGGTCACCATTTTTACAGAACAGAAAGGAGCTTCACCAGGTTCCATAAAAAACAAAAGCAGATTTGAGAGACATATAACCAAAGCCGCTTGTGATTTATGAAACATCCAAACTATTGATTAGTTTTCACCTGCCTATAGCCTTGGTATTGCTGAAGACCTTGATTAGCTTTGTTTGTTTGATTAGCATTGGAGTTGAACTCTGCCGGATTGTGGCTCTGTGAACTTGCCTACCCCTGTTCAAGTCCCATATTTACAGGCTAAATGAAAACCTGATAACTTTAATATGTAATCCGCTGGTCTTTAGCACCCACAGAAAAGGTCAGTCAAGAGAAAAAAGTTAAAGAAATTATAAAAAGCGGTGAAGTTACAATTGCGTGTGTCTGAGGTTGTTACAAGGTGTGTAGAATCTTCAGTAGAAAATCAGATGGGAACGTGCAATCACAATACCATCACCTTCTAAATGTGGATTCTGCATCCAGCTAGATCGAAATGGCATAATAGCTTCTTCCCTTAATCCTTTAATGACAAGAACTTAATGAGAGTTTGTTTGTTCCACTGACATACAGTATATCCAGCAAGGTGTGTAATATCAGTGCATATTCCATGATCTTACACAATTGCTATCGACACTCCTTCATTCTGAAAGCTAGTCAAATACATCCCACAACAATGCAAAAAAGGCGCTCTTCTGCCTGTTGTTATCAGGTAGATATTGATATTTTTCCCCCAATTTGCAGCAAGATGACAGAGGAAGGCACAAATTGTATGAGAAAGCCTCAAAAGCAAAAAGCTGTCAGACATTGGCATCTATTGTTACATGGTTTTGGAAGAATGGCAAACTACAGGATTACAGGGATGGTTTTGTTGTTGAACAGTCAGAAATTTTCAGCATGCATCTGGGTTAAGGATTTCTGGTTAAGGATTTCTGGTTAAGGATTTCTGCATTGGCTTATTTCACCTGTTAGGTAGACATATGTCCTGAATTGTTTTTAAAATGTCGCTGCAAAGGACTTGGAATAAATCAACTAATTATTTAAAGTTGAATCTGGAAACATAAATACAGTAACCTGGGAAGTAGTAGTTGAGAACTTGTGATAACCAACTGAAACAGAACAAACCTTGACTAGAAAACACAGATTAGATCCACATAACGTTCTTGATTGACTAGGAAAATAGTAATTGGATAGAATAGATAGATAATAATTTATAAATATATCAGATTTGGCTTTCATGCATCTATTTAGGACCTTATTTGTTGTTTGCTATAATTAAACATCCCCACTATGTATCAAACACCCACATAGCCTAAGAAAGAAGAGAGCAGGATATAGTTTCTGTGGGTTGCTTTTCTATTTCTTGAAAATGTATACATTTAAGGCATGCCTTTTGGAGCCCTTTCCACCTAGCCCCCTAAGAAGTCAGATCTTCTTTAAGTGACACAGTGTCACACCGGGCCAGAAAAGTGTTTACAGGTGTAGGCTGGGTAAAAGCCAAATACAGCAATCAAGGAGAGATTAATCTAATCTAAAACAATCCAATTCTTGTTCACAAACTGGCTGGAGATATAGAAGCCCAACTGATGACTCAGGCTCTAACGTTAGGTGGTACAGATTTTCTCTCCCCGCATAACATTTCTCTGGGATTTTAGTTGTTGGTGTGCTCTTGATCTCTCGTTTAGTCTCCCAGATGATTACCCCTACAAAACATATTCTGGGCAGGATGGATTCTTTAGCTGTTTCTTTAGGGTGCATGTGGGAGAGGAAATCTGCTGTTACATTATTAAATTTAGTAAATTACAGGGCCCACCAGGCTTGACAAGAGTTGACACTTGGCTGTTTTGATGTACACCAAGATTTTGTGGTAAACCATTAAGGAATCCTTCCAGCCAGTCTCATTCTTTCAAGGCCAGTTTTACAGTGAGGTGTTCTCAGTTGCCTACATCATAATTGCATTTAGCTAGGATATTTTTTCCGAGAAAAAAATCCACTGTGAGCAATCTGGCCTTACAGTACCTCAAAACATTTGATAGCGAACAGACCTGACACCATTTTCTAAGGCACTAAAAATTTCCACAGCAAAAGTTTGAGAGGGGTCATGGTATTTAAATATGGGGCTGTTGTAAAGGCCTCTTTGAGTCTCATAGAGGCCTATATGGCTGTTGGCATCCAGTGAAGGTGTTTTGTCCCATTCTTGAGGAAGAAGGTGACTGGCATGGCAATCACGCTTAAATCCCAGATAAAACTGTGGTAAAAGTTGTAAATTCCGAGGTCATTTAATGATAGTGGAAATAAGCCATATTGTTTCTGGTGACAATTTATCTTGGTCCATGAGCACCCCTTTTTGACCTATGAATGTTCATATGAACCAGGGATTCAGGGAAAGCCAAAACTTGGAAGGGTTGTCAATACCAATGTGATGGAAGGGGTTTGGATGGGGTGAGCAGTGTGCTGACCAGTGTGTGATTGCTTCTCCTTCCATGATGCATGTATTTGGGGATCATGGGATTGCATCCATGGGGAGCCTAGGGTCAAGGGAGACTTCGGTTTTAAACGTGACAAGAAATGATATCCATTGACTTGAAGTGAAAGATTTCCCAATAACTCCCCTTTCCAGGGCTTAAACCCTCAGGGAATATTGAAGCAGTTGTAGTGCCAGCTGGAGCTTGTTGACGATTGAGTGGTCAATGAAGCTTCCAGCAGCACTGGAGTAAATCCATGCTGAAGCAGATGAAAACTTCCCATAGAGTATGATCTGTGCAGGTAACATGAAAATATTGTAATAAACTGTGTGATTGCTACTGCTGCGGAGCAGGTGGTGCAAACTGCTCACTCTGACACAGACTTAGATGCTTATATGATCAAGATGTCTGTCTTGAACTGTCCCAGTTGCCCTGATACAGAATTGATGCTTCTGTGACGGGCATGAGGCTGGTTACACAAGTCATTGACTCTCATGCAGAGTGTCAAGGCAGATGCTTATGGCTGTAACTACTGGTCATCTCTGCATGCCAGTTCAATGAGCAGATCTGTGCTAAACCGATGAGATGGTGCCTTAAATGATGGCTCATTCTATCCACTGCTGGCTGTCAAAGTAAAGAAATGTACTTGGCTGTGTTCTGGTCCACTGGTTGGGTCCATAATAAAATGCTCACTCACCTTGCCCTTAAGAGAGTGGTCAAACACATGTTGGGAAAGCTGAGGGAAGTGTTACATTCTCACCAGTACTCAAAAGCATGCTTGATGTAGTCCATAGTAACCATGCTTGCAGGCCTTGCAGTGTTCTGGGAATTGAATTTTGACACTGATTCTCACATTTAGACATCTTACAAAGGCACAATAAATTTTGTACTTACAGCATGGACAGATCATTAAAATAAATGTAAAATTAGTTGCAAGCAACGATGATGGGCCCAAGAACCCTTGTCTGTTATTTGAGTGTGTTAAGACCTCGAAAAAGCCATCGCCACCCGGTTGCACCACACAACTTGCACACATCACACACTATACAGGGTTAATGTCAGTTTGGGCCCTAAATATTTGTTGAGTGCGTTAGTGTGTGTGTGTGTGTGTGTGTGTGTGTGAGGGTTAATGTGTGCGTGTAATGGTTAATGTGTGTGTGTGTGTGTGTGGATGTATCAGTCTGTGTGTGTTAACATTTGTAATGTGTGTGTATGTATGTGTGCATGTGTGTGATGTATGAATGTGTTTGTGTGTGCATGCATGTGTGTTTGTTTGTGTGTGTGTGTTAACATTTGTGATGTGTACGCGTGTTCAATAGGCCGCAGATGCTGGAAAATAAGCATCACACTATGATGAGTGAATATACTGTCACTCAATATAATGCCACACAGAAAGTTATTAATAATTTTTCGGTGTAAGTTTAAGACAATATCACGGCTGACCCGTTTGAGATATCAAAAATCCCTCTGCAATTTTGCGTCCTCAATCTCTTTAGATCACATCGGCCCGGATCGGTGATGATTGTATAAATTTCCTAGGAGGAGTATATCAAAATCCATCGGGTGTGTTTTTGCGAACGACCCAAAATAACCGCCTCCTGTTAAGTTGAGCCCAGGACATGCAGTGCGAAAGTTGGCTCAATGGGCTCTAAATGTGTACCGAGTTTTGTGTGCCTACGTTAAAGTGTGTATGAGCTATGCAGCAAAATCTCATGTGGGGGCCCCTGGGGGCCCGGGCCACTCGACTCTCAGGCATTCTAATGGCAGCAGATTCCAACCTGTCTGCCAATTTTCATGAGTGTTTGAGCATGTTAAGATCCTCCAAAAGTCCAAAAATGTGGAAAAATAATAATAATCCTTAGGCAAACAAGAGGGTCCTGCGCACCCTATAGTGCTTGGGCCCTAATGATAAAGGTGAAATGCTTCACCCCAAACTGCTTTATTGTTATTTTTAATGAAAAATAAATAGCCAACATTATTTATCAGCACTGAAAAAGACCCCCATAAAGTATCTAGTTATTTTAATTGCAACTATTCTCTTTAAATTCCACCATTTACATTACTGTATGAATTCAATATACCCACAACAGGGTTGGGCTTCATTTTAATAACAGCAATAAATTCATGACATAGTATGTATTGCCTTTATTTTGACATTCATTGGCAGACCAATGTAATTAATGCATTGCTTGATTTTGAATATCAAACTGCAGGTATTTATATTGTGTCTGAGAGGGCATAAAAAGGACTGTTGATTCTTTTGCCAAACCTCTTTCTGTAATTAGATTTTGAATATAAACTATCAAAAGTGACTTCAAAGTTTCTGTCTCGTTACACTGCAGCACTGTGATACACCTTAACATTAACCAGAAAAGAAAATGAGGGTACACAGCAAATGGCAAAATGAAATCAAATAATAATAATAATAATAATAATAATAATAATAATACAAAAACAACATAGCACAATATTTAATGTCAAACACATTCCCAAAATCTGATATATCATATTGTTAGTCACTATGTCAATGGTACCAATAATCTTATAATCCCAATGAAGATTTTTTTAAAAGAGTAATTAATTTAATTAAGCCTGTCAAAAAATCCCTGGTTAAATCCACTTCACTTACCCCTGTGATGATGGCAGCAGAGCAATACGTCACCAACAGCAAGGAGAAAAGCAAACAGTAGCTGGGCTTCATGGCTCACACACTCTCTTTCACCTCTTGGAGATCCGAAACACAAAAATGATGTGGTTGTGTGGAAGTATATTATGCTTATACTCAAGCTACCATAAGGTTCTGGTTGAACAGGACTGTCTCATAATGTGCGTGTGTGGTAGGTGATGTAGGTGTGGTAAGTGTGTGAGGTTGTAGGAGCAAGAGGTGGCCTTCGAGATTGATTTATGAGCAGTGTGCTCCTTTCAGACACACTGTAAGCCATTCACATATCCCTCGGTAAAAAAAAAAAAAAAAAGATAAGGGCGCAGTGAGTAAAGGTGGAATTTTAAATGGATGTATTATTATTTATTTCATATCTAATTTTAAGCATGCTAGTGGAGGAAAGTTTTTGTTTATTTTCAAAGGTATTTCAAAAATGGGGCTCTCTTAAAACCTAAAATGAATTCCTGTTCAAATACCTTGCTCCAAATTTGTCAAGGCTAAAGTATTATTTTACCACAATGCTTAGAAAAGAAAATAAAGGACAAAGAAAACATCCCTGACTCTCACCCACTCCCGAGGTTACTTGCAAATATTTCAGTTTGGATTTAAAATCCACTCTGTGGGTCAAGGAGAATCTATAACAGCATAGGAACGTAAAATAAAAACGAGGGGAAAATGCCTGACCAGAAACAGAAGCAGTGATTCATCAATGAACATGTAACATTTTCAGCTGCTGTGCCCTTGAATGTTAGGAACAAGGTTCAAAACCAGATCTTGACATAAAATGTTCTTTGACGCACATTCTTTCATCATATATTTACGCTTCTGCTTGTAAACAAGTGGAACACCGTAAAATAAAAATAAAATAAATAAAATAAACATATTAAGTGGAGTGTGGTATTACATTATGCATATACTTAAGACCTTCACTGTAACAATCTTTACAATACTGTTATGTGTTAAATACAGTGACGTACACTACCACTCAAAAGTTTGGGATCACTTTTTAAATCCATGGTCCTTCCTGTCTTTTATTTCTTTCTACATTGTAAAGCAATGCTGAAAGTGTCCAAAATATGCAATAATATCTTTTAAACAGGTGATGTTGAGATGTATCTGATACTCATGATCTGTAAAGCCTTTATAATGGCTCTAATTCGAGGTGCTGGTAATTGGTGATTTTTGAGGCTGGTAACTCTAAATGAAGTTCTCCTCTAAAGCAGAGATAAGTTTTGGTCTTGCTTTCCTGGGAAGGTCTTCATGAGAGCCAGTTTCATCATGGTGCTTCAAGAGATTTGCAAATGCACTTGATAATACTGTCCTTGCCAGAACTATTCCAGAAAGGCTTGCACCTTCAGGATAGGTGTTCAACTCTGGCCTCAGGTCTGTGTGCCTGGAATTTGCATATGTTCTCTCTGTGCTTGGTGGGTTTCCTCGGAGTACTCCTGTTTCCTCACACAGTCCAAAGACATGCAGGTTAGCCTCGTGGCCAAGCTCTGTCTTTGTCTCAAATGACTGTTGGCTCACACTCAGCGATCCTGGCTATTCGATTTTTCACAGCTAAAGGATTGACAGGACCACAAAACCACTTCAAAGCACTCGCTGAGCCAGCAGACTTTGAAAAGCACCGGAGCTAGCTTCAAGAAGCAATCATAACAATTGCAGAATGATTGATTGGCCAAAGAAGAGGCACATAAAAAGAACTATGGATACAAGAACGATGGCAGGTGAAATATATTTGTGATCAAGCATCTGAAGGTGAAAGAGCTAGAGCCAACCAGGCCTACCGTGACCTCGATCGACAAGTCAAGCGTGACATGCATGACTGAATCGAGGGAAAAGGCGATGAGGTTGGGGACGCCGCAGGTACTACCACATGAACTATCTGGGTCCACCAGCAGTCAACCTATTAAAGATCGATCAGGCAAAATGCTTCTAACCAAAGAAGAGAAGGATAATTGGTGCGTTGAATATTTCAAGGATACCCTAAATCAGCCCAGCCCCCATCAACCTTTCCCGATGATGTTTTAGAGCCAGGCGATAATCTACCAATCAGACTTCAGTTCAAAGTTGAACCAGTTCAAACTTTTCTCCTGATTATTTAGATGGCAACCCAAGCATAAGAGTTTAACGAGTTTTAGTCCTCCTGCTTACCTTTCAGAGATAGATGGATGGATGGATAGTTGATTGATGATGAAGTTTGATTATTATTGTTGTTGCCATCACTATTATTATTTTATTTTATCATATTATTTCAGAAGTGTCGGTCATGTGATTTATTGTTTTGGGGACATTATTGCATGAAATGTAAGTAGCCTTATACTACAGTAATCATATTGGATGAGAGCCATTCAACAATTAGTAATAACAAAGCATAATATCACTATGATGCTTAACTATATGTATCATTTTGCAGTACTGCAAAGAGTGGAGAGAAGCTGCCTGCCTTGTTTCCTTAGTAATTGCTTCTAAGTTATTTCGAATTGCCTCTGAAACGTTTGTGTCATTTTAGCTTACTTATACTTTAACTACTATCTTCAATTGAATCCAATGCAATTTTATTTGTATAGCGTTTTTAACATTGGTCATTGTCGCAAATAAGCTTCACAGCATCAAAAGAAAATAATGGAAAGTACTAACTACCTTCTAACTCAAGGCTGAATCAGAAATCCCTCTCTAAACCCTGATCAAAGGCACTACTTGGTGTGAGAAATAAGAGACTATACACCCTACCACACTAGCTATCTATGCTCACTGCATTTTCACTATGTTTGAGATTCAACCCCAGAATCTCTGATATTCTAAAACCTCTCTCAGCATGTGTGTGATATCTTCGGCACACAGCCTGCACTCTCATTCCAGATATTCTGATATTCAAGACATCATGCTCATGTCAAATAGCTAATGAAGTCAGAATGAGGGTTTTTGTAAAGATGTGCATCAGTGTCAGTATGAAGTAGCAGTGTCTTTGTATGTCCTAATTAGAAGGCAGTGATGTTCATGATGATTAGCCGAAGTTGACGTTGTCATTTTCAACGCTGCGCCAAGCTGTTATAATTTCTCTACCTTCAAATGTGGGGCTGTTTTCATTTCTGCTGTAGACTGCAATGTGCTGGTTAAAACTATAAACATAAAGTAACCTACCACATAATAAAAGCCAAATATTAATTCCAGCACATGCTATACACTATACGACTACACACACTATGCTGTGACAGACCACACTCTAAATGCAACTACTAGATAAACAGAGCATATATAAAAGATATTTAATACAGCAAGTATGAAATAATGATCTGCTTCTTTTTAAATTGTAGTAATAAAAGCAGCCTTTAGTTTATCACACGTAGAAACTCAATTCGCCCCCGGCTGAAAATATTGAATGGTAGCCTTGGCCTGAAAGAGAAGAACAGAGCATGCAGTTCTCTGTGAAGGTTTACAGGATTTTGACATTTCACTACTCACTTGGTCACCATGCTCACACCCACATTTCACTTTACAAAATGTTTCAACTGTGCAAGGGCTGTTTTCGGTCTCAAATTGCATGTATGAATATCTTAATTATTTAAGATTTTTTATTTAATGCAATCAAATAGTTACTCGCATGTAATTTTAGACAGATCAGACAGTAACACTGTACAGTATGTTCGTATTCCATAAAAACATGAAAGATGAAATAGCAATGGAAGGCATGAGGTTCATTTATATCTGATAGATAGATAGATAGATAGATAGATAGATAGATAGATAGATAGAAGATTTAAATATGTTTCAGCTAGCAATACTTCTTTTATCCCTAATTGATGCTTGGAGAAGCTTTTAATTTTTTAAACAACCATGCCATTGCCATTAGATGTATCCTGTAGTCATGGAAAAGATGTTACTCATCAACATTATGTGGTAATAAAATGAAGTCAGCTGACGACCTGAATATACTAAATGACCATCAATGATTTTTTTTCCCCTCTGATGGCACCAACATATTCCAGGATTAAAAAAAAATAAAAAATTAAAAATCTAAATTCTAATCAAGATTTAAATTTCATTTGTCACAAACACAGTCATACACAGTAGGATATGAAGTGAAATGCTTGTACAACAGCCCATGAGACCTAAAAATGAAAAAAGAAAATAGAATATGAAAAAAGAATATGAAATAAGAATATTAAAATAAAAAAATAAGAATACTATAATAAGAAATTATACAAATATAGAAAATATAGAAAACTTTTAGCTGTAAAATTTACATTATATACAAGTAATAAAATAGAATAGAATTAAATAAATAGGGGGAAATAAAATAGAATTAAAATAATAATAATAATAAAAACGACAATTGATGACAGTTGCAAGAATGGTTCTGAGAGCATGCAGTATCACTTTCACACATGACTTTACATATGTTTTTTTTTGACAAGGCAGTGTAGCTATCTAATCTAATATAATTAAAGTAAAAAATGAAATAAAGTTATAAAGCAAAGTCCAATAATCTATTCAAAAACTGTTAAGGATGAGAGATGGTTCGTCTCTTTAAAAGAACAAGAAAGCGTAAAGATGCCAGTTAAAGTATGCCATAAGGATCCAGACATGTAACGTCTATCCACTGCACATTAAGAATGAATTTAGCTGTTTTTCCCCGCTAAGGCAGAAAAAAAGCTGCTAGAGTCACTGATATTTTAGTTCTTCTCTCCACATTCACCTAATCAATTGCTTCTTACTCTTCCACCTCATAAGAATGAGCCACTGAAGGATTAACAAATAACAGCTGGGTCAATGACCCCACTCAACAGCACGTCCAACCTGTCCTCTCCGGCAGATGACTCAAGGCCATCAGAGCTTTAACAACTAGACACAACTAGACAGCTTTTCCCCCCAGAGATCTGACCCTCGTCAACCCAAGCAAACACTTTACGCTCACCTATTAGCACCTCTCTTCATTGTAGCCCATAAATGTATTGCCTTAGACCACATAACACAACACATGCTTTTCATGTCATCTCAGGACTTCCATTACAGTAACACTCTAAATGTTACACCTAAATGTTATAATTTTGAAATAAATCTTAGAATAGAATAGAATGGAATAGAATAGAATAGAATAATCATAGTACTGCTATAATTGTTTTTTCCAAAAACATTTTAAGGTTATATATATACAGGGTGTCAAGTAAGTTTAATGTTTGTTTTTTTCCCCTCTTCCTATAAGTGAATAAGAGAATCATTGATGCGCTGGAGAATGTTACGCAAGATATGCTACAGTGTGCTTGGCATATTGAACATTTGAGAAGCTTTGTGAAATCGATTATAAAATCTTTGCCCGTTTGAATATGTTGTTGGAATTTTGATAAATATATCTTTTATTTTTTGAACATGAAGCCTATTTACTTTTGTTTGCCTAGGACATGTACTTACTCAGATATTCGTATTTCAAAAGATGTCAATTTTTTGGGACACCTGATCAAGAAATCAGGTAGTTTTGCATTGGGTTGAGGGTTCAATTCTAAGCTGCAGTACCTGTCTGGGGGTTTTGCATGTTCTCCCCAGGTCTTTTTGGGTTCCTCAAGTCTACCTCCTGAATCCATGCTGGTACTGTAGATGGACTGAATGATGCTCTAAATTTGTTTCTGTGTGTAGATATGTGGTACCCTGATGCCATTCTGTCCTGTATTTCTGCCATGGGCTCATTGTTCTTGGCAAAGCTGACAGATTCACTGCATCACTGAGCAATTACAGAAAGTTATTTCAGGATTAGGTGTGATATATTTTTATATATTGTATTCTTAAAAGTAACTACTTTTTACTTTATCCAGTTACAAATAACTAAATAAACAATAAGAAATTCATTCCTTAGGGTTGTGATTAGCAAGCTGATGGACAAATGTTCAGGTTCAGCTTTTAATAAAATCTTAAGGTAGATACAGACAGAAAACCAGATAACTGACATAAGCTATGACATGCAGTGTACAGGTCAGAAAATGAACAGAAGCCAAACCAGCAGGACTACACCACAGAAATCAAGAAATCATTATTGAATATAGTCAATAAATATATGAATATAGAGTTATCTTTATTATTTTTATCATATTACAGTAAACAAAATATATTATTAACCTTATTTAATTTTTTGTTCTAATGCCAAATAATAATCCATTAATAAAAAAATTATTACAGAATTGGACGAACAAACAAGATCGTTCTATGTGCACATCACCAGCAGAAATTCTAAATGCTCTGCTCCAGAGATTCTGGAAATAATGAGGTGCACAACATAAAGTTCAACATTCGTGTTTACAAAATCAATAACGAGTGAATGAGTCTCTGTTTGTGATCACAGCTTGACAACACAGGCAGGATGTTCTGTGCGATTTCTCCAATAATGCCATCAAATGAGTCTCTCTCGTCTTAATTAGTTTGCCTTGTTTTAATTAGACTGTCTTGTCTTGGCGTTGTCACTCTCGACCTTCCAGACCTAGGGTGATTAGCAGTGGAACCAGTTGTTTAGAATCTGTTCCATTGCCTGGACATGGTATTCCCGGCAAGTCCAAACTGTCTAGTGACATCTGCTTGCGTTGCAGCAAGTTGAAGCATTCGGATGGCTCTCTCTCTGCTAGCATTCTCTAAATGGGGCTTGATAGTGTGAAGAGAAAATGCACAATCGTCCTTTTGATACCAAGACATGTCAGCTAGACGTAATCACAAAGCAAATATGATACAAGTTAGATTATCAACGAACAATCTACTAATTAATATGATCATGTTTTGTTTCCTGGGCTCATAATATAAGACAAACACAATTATTAATTAGATTTCAGTATTTTTGTAACAGTACAAATTTTGTATATTTTTATGGTGTAACATTTCTGTTTTCCATGAATATTTTTAAAAGTATAAATTACTGCAAAGGCTCAAATTGAATACACTGAATAGAAGAACATTGAACAGTTCTTAATGTATCAGAACAGAGATTCTGTCAGATTCTGACTGTCTTCAGATGACACTAAAGGAAAAAATAAAGTGGTGTTATGTCTGGTTCTATTAGAAATTCTTTTGTTAGGTTTGAAGTCATATCAGGTCTGAAATTTTAAGAGAGAGAGAGAGAAGATTTCATCTAGGGAAAATGCATGATGATCCAGACTTTAAAGCTGCCCTGTCTTAGGTTTATTGTAAACGTATAATAGAAAATCCTAGATAAATTAGATTCAAGATACAATATTAAGATATATATTTCAGCACAGTCTCTATCTGATACTCATGTTTCTTTTAAAAACCACTAGGAGTTAAATGACTGTAAGAAAATTTAAAGATGAAATGTCTTGCATTAGTATGCAGGCATTACAGACAAAAAAGTGTCCCTGTCCAGTTACTTACAAACTGCCACATGAGGCTCTGCTGAAGGAAAATATGTAGCCTTGAGGTATGAAATGTTTCCTTTGTGTACCAGAACATATAATACTGATTAGGTCATGCTTTTACTAGGTCAACACCATCAATCCATCAATTACGATAAAGAGAAGGACCTTGAATCCATAGACTTTGCTCATAGCGATCATGTCGAAATGAACTGAAAATAAAAAGCTTGGCCTACTTCAAATCCCGCAATGTCTGCATATATTGTACTGATAATCAAAATACACATAAGAAAATAATATAATAGGTATCTTTACATGGTCGTGTTTTGTCGAAATAAAAATGGCTCACAATCGGCCGACGATTGCCAAAAATAATGCAGTGTCGGGTCTTGGTACTCAGTGTAGCTTTATCTGGATGGTTTATTTATAAAGAATGAGAGTCCATTTTCCATTGGACAGTCTATTAAATGAAATCCAACAGCCATCATTCAGAATTTATTACTGTACATGGACACGAGCAGGAGTGAGCAGAACGTCCTACAGAGAATTCCACCTGTACCCAGTTATTCAGGCTACACAGGTCACATACACCCTGCTAAGGAAGTATGGACTTTCCATTGTCAGTCGTCAAAGCTGAAAATTACCCATTGTCCCATGATCTTTAATCATATGGTCATTGGTCACAAGACAATGAAACATCTATGCACATTTGCAATATCTAGATTACTGACTGTATTTAACTGTTCACTTTTTCTCAGCAGCTTCCTCTGTGTGTTCAGGGTTAAGAATGTGAAATCTCAGTTCAAGCCATATTTTGTTTCTTTTTTTTTTATTTTTCTGTTTATCATAATAATTTTAGCCTTGACTGATCTTAACTCCATGCCACAATTTCTCTTTTGAATATTGAATATTAAACTAAATACTATAGTGGGTCTCTGTTGAGGTCACCTGTTTAAAAACCCACCATCTGGTGGAGTGAATACTCGAAATTACCTCTGAGTGTGTATATGCCATTTAGTGGCATATAGACAGAATAAAGGGCAAGCTGTTGGAAGGTGATGGTTGGCATGACAGTGCTAGAATACTTATTTTTAATCCTCCTATCAAAAGTTATGACATATCTGCCAAACCACCAGTGTTAGCTGATATGTTCACAAATGTTTAGATGGTTAATTTAATTTATTTAATGCAGAAAGTTTTTCATTTTGCATTTTTTATTAAATGTTTTTTTCCTAAATGTTTAGTCATGCCAATTCAAAATGCTTGTCGTATAATTCTTGTGTATCCATGAACACAGACTGCAAATGTAATAAAATGTAATAAAAAAGGAATGCTATAGACCCTTAATACATAATCAATGTTAATGCTACTGTCATACCACTCCACTAGATCTAAGTCTAGGGTACTGTATATAAGCATGGGTCATGGAGACTGTGAGTCATGTTGACTCTAAGCCATTGGCAAAAACTGAGAAGGTAATGCGACATTGGAAATTTATCTGTTCAATTAATACATTATTACTGTGCATCAAAGAAAAGAAAACAATTTAAGCAATATAACTTGAGGGTGTTGCATTTACAGGATGTCAACAAAAAGGTTATACATAATGATCTATGGCTTAAGTACTGAATGGTTGAGCAAATTTATGAATGAAATTGCAGCTTTAGGGCATACATACCTTCTTTATTGTACACACTGACACATTCTAATAAATAATGTAACCTATGAAAATATAGGATTATGACACTTATAACACTGTGAACAGCATCAGTGATCAGAGGTCAAAGAGTAAAATATATCAATACTTAATGATTGTAGAGTCTGTTGGGGGCCCTGGGAAAACATTTGCAGTGGGCCCCTCCAACCAGCATTCATCACCATTATCTTATGAATAATAAATAAGTTTGTCAGGCCTTGGAGACCTCCTACTGGTATGGGCCCCAAGCAGTTGCTTGCCTCATGTGTTGACAAGCACAGCCTCTTCTTACCTTTTATCCTTTTATTGTTTTTTTTTTTTTTTTATTGTATTGACTTGCAGTATATAAAGTATGTGTGCTGCAAAAAGAAATGTTCCAAAAGGCAAAGGCAACTCATTACGTGTTGGGTGAAGATTGAAAAAAAATCACTGGAAGTGACTGAGGAACAGGTTAAATAAGGGTGAGTCAAAAATTATTCACACGCTGGTTATATTAAAACTTCTGGTGGCTTCAATGTCTTATCATCACTGTCTCCCTAATCACTGCTGTGCAGATGTGAACATGTGACATCAGTTAAAAACATATGTATGTTTGAATGCTCTGTACGAAAGAAGAGCAGCGTGCTGTGATTTTTTTTTGTTTTGTTTGAGGGAATACCTGGTGCCGAAACACCTTGGGAGAGCATAAACAGAATCGTTTGGATATCTGCAAACAAAATTTGTACAGATATTCTAAGGAAGGTGAGACTGACTTAAAGAGAATCATTATTGGTGACAAGACATGGATTCATCACTACAAGCCTGAGAGTAACCTGCAGAGTATCCTCAATCGCAGACTAAGTTCAAAAGTCAACTATCAGCTGGAAATTTTATGCTTACAGTTTTCTGGGCTCCTCAAGGGCCAGCATTGAAGCATTATCAGGAAAAATGTTCAACAATCAACAGTGCTTGTAACAGTGAGACGCTTAGATTAAATGTAGGGAATTGCTATCCAAGGGTGTTGTGATCTTGCATGACAATGCACGTCTGCACACTTCGGTTCACACTGTCAACACCTTTGTGGTGAGGCATTAAAGCATCCTTCCTATAATCCTGATCTCGCTCCATCTGACTTTCACCTGTTTGGTCCAATAAAGGCAGAGCTATGAGGATGAAGATTCACTTCTAATGAAGAAGTGAAGATAGTAGTGCATTCGTGGCTCACAGCTTAGCCTTAAACATTTCTAATGAGGGAATATGAAATCTTGTTGACAGATGTGTACAAAAGCATGACAGATGTGTAATGAATTTCAAAAATAATGTATTTGTCTAAAAGTTGATTAAAATTAATTCTACAGTCAGAGTGCAGTAACTTACCCTTGTACAAATAGGCTTGCATAAGTTGCATATTTAACCCTGATGATTATTACTCATGGTTTGGTTACATAAATTTATCAACGTTATTTCATACATTTTATTGTTTTGACTGTGTATTTGTGTAAAACCCATTGTGTATTGGTATTCAGCGTCCTTAAAATCTGAAGAATAGACATTGTTCAAACTTGTCCAACTGAGAAAAGTCTGCAAAACAAAGCATATTGCTTAAAATGAAGCACTGAAGAAGCTGGCAGAATACACGAGAATATTCAGAGAATGAAAACACACACAGAATGTATTGTACCGGAAGGCTGTATGCCAGAGTATCATTTATCATGTATAATTGCTGCTGTAATATTAATGTGACTGGAAGCATGAATCATGTTCTCGAAGGTAAGGCTGTGTGTGTATATGTCTGCATGTGTGTCTGTGCACATGTGCGTGTATGCGTGTGTGTGTGTGCATGTATCTGTGGATATAAGAACAGGACCCATTTCATAGCACAGTAAGTTCAATAATTAAATAAAACATAGTGTCTATGCCTCAGCAGTCCATTCTACAGAGCCCAGTAACTTTATTAACGCATCACTTCAAGACAACTTACTTACTGACATAAATCCGTTCTTAGCCAAAGAAAGTTAATCAAGTATTGATCATCAAAGCACATCTTGCCAAAGCAAGTTAGTAAAAAAGTTAAATCGAGGGGATGAAGTTGAAAAATGTTTGGTTGAAAGGATAAAATACCCAGTGACAGAATGGGGGGAGAACGGTTTCTTTCCTTTTCTCTGTTTCTCTCCCTCTGTGCAAATGTGTGTATTATCCTCCAGCTCCATCCAATCTGTTTACCCTGCCACAAGCTCCAAGCGCAGATGTACAGCATACGGCACTCGCTTCATTAAGGAGGTCAGCGTCTTTGTGTGGCATTTCTGAACACGCATACAAATGCCTGTATGTGCACCCACGCGCCACACACACACATATGCTGACTCACTCACTCAGAATGACTGTTCCCTCCACCCTGCTTGCCAGCCTTCTCTCTCGTTTCTTCATTTCTTTTTTTTTTATTTTGAATTCCTTTAAATCTAAATATATGGGTGCAATAAAATCAATGAACGTTGCAAATTGTGCAAAAACCTATTTCACTGCAAAGCTGGCACAGCTGAATTCCTGTTCGTGTCTAACCAAACCCATTAATAACCAGGGGTGGCAGAAAAACGCAAACTCAATACGCAAGTAAAAGCACAAGGACTTAAAAAATAAAAAAAAATGTTCTTCACTAGAAGTACCACTTAAAATTAAAAATACTCCACTTAAATAATTTTACCCTAAGTTGAAGTACTAAGTACATGATCTAAAATGTATTTTAAATAAATTTCAGTTAAATCAAATGAAATTCATGCTACTGACAACATGACTTTGCAAGTCTAAGTAGTGACTGACAGTGACAAGATTTGCCATTAATTAAGCAAATAGCAGGTAGCACTGTTTAGCCTCTTTCAGTACTTTGGTAGCTTAGCTATAGCTAGTTGCTACCAATGCAAGTAGTCTATGGAAGTAAACATGGTCATACAGCAAGCAGAATACAAAAATGGTTAAAGAAACGAGATGGTTGTTTATTTGAAACAAACCAAATGCAAACCACTCCTTTTCTCACTATTTTAGCTAGTTAGCTAAGCTGCTTTAATTTTAACTTGACAAGTGAGCCTATTCGGGAGGTTTGAAAAAGGAGGCACAGAATTAGCGGCCCAGAGCACAAGTGGGCCAGATCTGTTGCACAGGTAACCATCAATCACTTTGATGTGCTAAACAATCTGCAATTTCATCCGAATCTGCCACTCATTTTTGTAAACTTGCACTGGTGGAATTATTTTGTTCTTGTCCTTCCCACACTGAGTGTAGCTCAATCATGATACGGGTACAGTATGAGGTACGGCAATAACACTTTTGTTTAGATTAGGAAATCAATGCACTTTTGTGTGATTGTAAAAATACAGGTCTTTCATAAAAAAATGTATGAGTAGAAGTAAAAAGTATCACATACAGAAACTAGATATACTAAACTCTATAGTAAATAATAAACTCTGCTAAGATGGCTAAATCCAACATTTCAACTATTACATTCCCAAATACTAAATCAAAGAAACTATAAGAAGTTGCAGCAGTTTTTGACAGTCTTAAACAATTGTGAGATGTAGTAGGTACTTTATAACAGTTGGTAGGCAAATCATGACAGTTAGACAGTTCGCTACAGTTTAGAATGGATTTGGCCTGGTTCATAGTCAAATCCTAGGAGATTCTGGGATGCATCTTAACAATTTGTAGCGTAGTCAATTCATAAGGGATTAAAGCATGTTGCAGAAGCATCACAGAGATAAGCAACTCTTATCTAGAACTTCTATTTGGGACAGTTCTACAAGCAGTTATGGAATGTGGGAAAGGCCCCTAATTTATACAGATTGTAATTAAGTTGTATGCGATATATATCAAATTGACATTCCATTCATACAAATATGGACATATTAAACACATATGCCTTTTTGATTGAGCAATCCAAAATCAATTATAAATGGACAGAGCAATGCCAGAATTCTGTTGTCTTTTCCTAGGTCATACTACACTTGGTAGCAGCAACCTTAGCTACAAACCTTCTGATAAATGACATATGGATGCTCCTATTTTTGCCCAAGCTCTAACTGATTGGCTGGGGACTATTTGTAAACAGTGAATTTCTTGATCAAAGTATTGAATAAATATGATATTTATGATAGAAACTTTGACTAGGCCATGCTTACACATCCAGGTTCTTGGTTTTCTATTCTATTCTGGTGTAGCGTTATTCCTGTACCATATTGGAAGGTGAACCTTCATTCCAGTCTCAAGTCTCTTACAGGTTGGAACAGGTTATCTTCTAAGATTGACCTGCGTTTAGCTCTATCCATCTTGTCCTCAACCCAGACCTTATTTGTAGCTACTGTATCTTTTGTAGGTTAAATCCCCTACCCCACCCACTTTAGTATTATGGCTATTTTGTGCACATTTATAAAATATAGTATATGTATAATATCAAATAAGGCCGATATACACATCTGCTCCATGCAGATTCTCCTTCTGCAAGGCTTAAAGCTTGCTTCTATTTTTGCTCTATCAGTGATGTAATATGGTCACATGGCTTCTCATATCACTGCTATGTTGATGACAGATCCTGTCCTTTCCTCCCTCAGACACTTATGTTTAAGCTCATAGAACAGCTTGTCTACCTGACATCGTATCACCTGAAATCGGATCTCACCAGGACTGAACATCTACATATCCCTGGAGATGTGCCCATATGTCAAGATCTTGTCTTCTCTCTGGAGAACTGTGATCACACCATCTGACACCAGCTGTAATTCTCTGCTCGTGTTGCCAACGTGACTCTGTCATGGTGATTTCTTACTACAGCTTCAGAAGTATCTGCTATTTCTCTCCATACAGGCCATGCTTGTTCAGTCATGAACAGAGTGGACTACTGCTGACAGATCTTCCCTGATCCAGAATGTAGCTGTATGCTATATTTGTCTTTTCAAGTTCTCCCTCATTACTTCATGACATGGCTCAACTTAACACACCATCTCTAAGACATATGAAAGACATGCACAAATACTGGTCGCTGTAGAGGCACACGAGTAGTGAAATGATCTTTCCTTGTTCAAACAGCTGAGTTACTAGCTGTAAAAAATGAATTACACTCTTGTCGCTACAACAAAATACCTAGCCTACCAACAACTTGGTTATCCAAAAGAGTACTAACTAGCATTTACATTAGCCAGCAAGCTCCTGAATATTAGCTGTCAAATTAGTTTATGGTTTATATATATATATATTTAAAAAAAAAAATTGGGGGGGGGGGGGGGGGATGGGGGTTGGACTAAGATAAGTAACATCAGTAATCATCAGGATGATTTTTGTATTTTTTGTCGGTCTGTTCGTTTGTGCACGCATCACGTAAAAACCCTTAAACAAATTCCAATGGAGTTGGATTTGGCTTGAGGTAACATAGGCTGTTTTATTGCAGTCGGCCCATGGGAAGAGAAGATATGCTACTTTGAAATTCTAATGGAAAAGGCTGTCACGTTTTCTCTGTGTGTGTCTGCATGGCATAACTGCAAAGGCAAGGTGTAGGTTCAAGATATTCTTCTTTATTGATATCTCTCAAAATTAAACACAACAAGAGCTCTTCTCTGAGAGCACCTAATGACCCTTAATCTTTCTACTTAAATCAAAGTACAAACATCACGAAAACCATAACCATAGTATACACAACAAAAGCTAGACGCCTGACTGACTTTCAGTCAGGCTATTTATAATTAACTTAAATTACTCGCCTCGACTCAGGTGTGCACTCTTGTCACCTGACCGAGGCGCCCTATGGGAAATGAAGTCCAAATGAAACTCAACAGAAACAAAACAATCAGTGGGCGTTTTGGCGCCCTCTAGGGGTTAACCCTTACAAAGGCCCTTATATCATATAAAATCAACCTTGTAAAAAATTTAGTGGTGTGCAATTAAATACCATGAGACCGTAGTTGCATGAACATCTAGTTGTTGCTAAATATTATTTGTGTTCATAAGGTTTTACTGGAAAGGGGAAATTCAAGAATCTTCTGAAATTCTTCTGGTATGTAAACTTTTTAATAAATCTTTTAAGATTCATGTTCTGATGATGGTGGAAAGGTTCCACTGCCCATAACATGAAACAAGATAATGTTGATCATTCAAAATAAATGCATAATAAAATAAATAAAATAAAAAATAGAGAAATATTAGTACAAAAGTACAAATATACATATCTACATTCCTGTTGTTTAGCTGGTGAGGACCAGAACTTCTGTGATTCAGCGGCTGTCTGATTTTGTTAAGTAAGTGAATTTCCTGTAAATTAAAAGCATGCATTAATACAAAATCTGTTACAAGAATTCCAAAATATTCATCCAAAATATAATTTGAGATTCTCATGCCAGTCTGTTTCTGTCTCTAGAACCATACATCCATATGAAACTCCAGAAATCTTCAGTTTTCCCATTCAAGATGGAAGTCACTCTTACTTGAAATGGATAGATGATGCAGTTCCTGATGTATAACCCAATAATTGTCCATCATCAAATCAAAGTGCTTTCCTACTGGTTGGACAACATTTAGCACTGGTTGTTACAACAGGTGCTATTTCCTGGATAAAGAATTTTTGGTCAAGCTGGCAAGGACTGATCATAATAATCAGTTAATAAATAAAAAAAACAAAAGATGAACTTATCAACAAATGGCTAAGTGAAAGCAAAGTGGTGCCATGGGAAAGAGTTTTGCCCTATCTTTGTGAGATCACGGGTTCAAATCATGGCCATGTGTGGCCATAAAAGAGAGCGCAGTTGGCTCTGCACGCTCAAGCATGTTCAGCTGCCCAGTGACTTTGCATGAGCAGAAGTTCAAAATGTTGTGCCAGCTTTCTCTGTCTTACAGGACTCTAAGCATTTAAGAATGACTAAATATTAACGCTCATGCTATAACTAAGTTGGAAGAAAACTGGATAAAAAATTAAACAATGGAAGATTTAAAAATGCACGATCTTTAAGAGACATATAAATTACTTGGTAATTAAAGATTACAGTACACGAATAAAAATGACCTGCACTTAAGTGAGATAGGTGAGATAAGTGAGTGATCAACTTTATCATTTAAACCCTAGTTACAGTAATGAAACTACTGTAAACCATTCTTTAGTGTACTGTAGCTTACACTGACTAAAGCATACACATACAGTATACAGAGAAACACAATACATTTAACAAGCTATCACCATCCCGCTTTCAGTTTCTCTTTAGCTAATGCAACTTCATGTGTAAATGACAGTATAATTTGACAGCAAGGATAAAGCTGATGGTTATTATTCACAAATTTCTGCAGAAAACAAATACATGCATTTGCAGTTCAGAAAGAATAACAATAATAAAAAAAAACTCCACCACTCCTGAATCCATTTAACTTTTCTCTTTCTTACTCTTTTTATTTTCATTGGTTGATATCTCAGCCTGTTAGTTTGTCAGCAAACTTGATTTATATCTGAAGTTAAGTCAGGATAGGGTTTTACGTAAACCCTGACATACTGTAGCACTTTCTGTGAATTAATTTTATATGATTATTACGAAGATCAGGACTCATGATTATAAGTAGCTCAGGAATTTACATAAATGCAGAATTTACCAAGATTTAGATTTTTGTTTTAGTGTTTTCAGAATTTATGGCAGAGGCAGCATTTTCAGCATGTCATGCCATGAACGTATGACACCCATAAATGGCTTAAAATTCCCTTTAATTCCTCTCGCCTTTGTACACACATCGAGAGAGATTTTTATGTAGACTACTTAACTGTACGTAACAGCTTGTGCCTATGGTCAGAGTTACAGGTTAGGCTTTTCCTTCAAACCTGATAATATTCTCTAAAAAGAGCTCTCAACAGTATTACAATGTATGAGAAGTGTATAAATGTGGTGGCGTGGATTGCTCACTAAGTCCTAGCTCATTATGCTGAGTAGTGAGCATGGCCGAGTGATTTTATAAGCATCTACCTTGGGCTCGCCTGTAGCTGACCTACAGTACTGCAATCAAAGATCTTCAGAAAGGGACAACGTTTAGAAATTCATTCTCTTTTTACCCACCAAATTATCTAGCAACACTCGCCTACTGTATAAATTTCCACAAATGTGGTAATTTGCAGATCAGGACAACATAATATTTTCTTTCTTTCTGAGTATTCGTTGAGTACGTGTAAGATCATTGATTAAGATGTTAGACTGTTGATAACATCATGACTTCATATCCCAGCACCATCAAGCTGCCACTGTTGGACCGTGAACAACAGGTTAGCACTGTTGCCTTGCAGATACCAGAGCTGGGGTTCAAAGTTTCCCTCCAGCAGTGGAGTTTGCATGTTCCCCCATGCTTTGTGGGTTTCCGGACGAGTACAACCCCACATTCAGACCACTGTTGTGTTTTCCGGTTTGCCAGGGGTATCCCTCGGGTGTCCCTGTAGCTTAAGCTTCTTGCGATGGACATCAAGCCCCCCACATCCCTACATAAGATGAGTGAAATTCATTTATCTATGTATTGATTTATCCAAACAAACACTTAAGTATACAGTATAACTTAAGATAATTCAAAAATTATTATTTTTTTTTATTATTATGTTGCTATGTATAGCCATGTTCATTTGACATCAGTCCATAAACTAAATCATAGTGGGAAGACTGTTCCAAGGTAATGAATAGAATTTCAACATTTTTATTGTTTTATTCCTGGTTGCAGATTGAAGTTGTGACCTTGAGGCAAATGTAGCATTAATTCTACATTAATGCACAAAGGAAATTCCCAAGAGGGTACGATTCTTAATGCTTAATTGATTTCATTGATGCATCCAAATTTTGTAAAACATTGGGGACAACTTCATTTAGTGCTATATTGCTGAGAAGGTTATACATGAATCTCAAAAAGACAATCACTCTGTTTACAATACCCTGTGTGGTTGGTGAATATAAAATCTATTTTGGAGTCAGAGATGACCCAAGCCATAACACAGGAAAAAAATCATGACTGTTGAAGTTGAAGTCCAGCAGAGACATAGGGCTGAATTTATTGAAACCTTGAGTGCGGTTACCCATAGATATTAATTAGGGCTGTGGTTGCTGGGTGCTGAAGGACACCTTGGAACTTGGCCATAATGGTCAGCCATATAGAAGCTCTGTTTTGTTTCCTGTGCAAAAGGGTGTGTTTCCTCTTGCATAAAGACCAGTAAATACTTTCAAAATAAGACTGCCATTCCACATGCTAAAACTTACTGCAAAAATTGACAGTTTAACAAGCGAATGAAATTCTTGAATATATTGAAGTTCCTTTAGAATGTCCTATGACAAGATGTAATTTCAGGTTTTTTCAATTGTCTTATTCTAGATGTCCAAAGTCCATCACCTTTTGTGCAAAAGAAGTCAGTTTCGTGGGCAGAAGGATAATTCTATGCAGGGTTTTTACTCTTTTTCTGAAATAATTTCGAGTGATTATGTAGCTGTTACAGTATCACTATCAAGTTATCGCACCATACACGAAAATGCTCCCCTGTTCCCCCTGTGCTTTGGAGATACAGTAGACAGCATGTGCAATGCCACAAGGCAGAGAGAAGCAGAGTTAAGAGAAGTAATTTTCTAAGACAGCTCGAGCTTTTCCAGGACATCACTACACCCTTCATGCCCAAAACACTTCCTTTGGATCCCGCTTTGGAGATTGTCATATTAATTTTGGGAAAATCTGCTGCA
>JAOVVA010000017.1:6714703-6729026 GCA_028565275.1 Leiocassis micropogon | reverse complement strand
GTATACCTATGATGAAAATTACAGGCCTCTCTCATCTTTTTAAGTGGGAGAACTTGCACAATTGGTAGCTGACTAAATACTTTTTTCCCCCACTGTATCTAGGAACCTCTGTAGTTCAACTAAGGACTGTGGACAATTTGGGAACGAATGCCAGTTAGTCTTGGCATGTCTTTGGACTATGAGAGGAAAACGGAGCACACGGAGGCAACCCACCAAGCACAGGGAGAACATGCACACCACAAGCATACAGACCTGAGTCAGAAATCGAACCCTTGACCCAGGAGGTGCAAAGTGACAGGGCTAACCACTACACCATCATGCCACCTATAGATATACATATGTACATGTATATACTGTATGTAGAGAATACCAGCACTGGGATAACTATATGTACAGTATCACTTCATGTCAATGTAACAACCCTTATTGTAGGTTGGTAGGGTTCACAGTACTGGAAAGAGTTGAGAGCAGCTGCCTGCCAAAAACCCATATTCAAAACCTGTCACAAAAACAGATCTGTTAACATTTTATTATACAACACTTATAGTTAACTGTCATTACAAATTGCCACTGAACCCTTCATGTCTAGATTTCATCTTGTTCATGTTGTTCTGTTTACGGGTGATGCTAGCTACAAAACAAACTGGTTTATACGAAATGCAAGGCTGAATCTCAAATCCCACTCTAACCCCTGATCAAGGGCACTACTTAATGTGTCTATACCACTTAATTCTGTATACAGGGTCACAGGGGGCCTGGAGCATATCCCAGGAAACTTAGGGTGCAAGGCGAGGTACACCCTGGACAGGGTGCCAATCTATCGCATGGCACACTTAGATAAACACACTCATTCATTTGGCACTGTGGAAGGAAACCGAAATACCCAGAGGAAACCCATCAAGCACAGGGAGAACATGCAAATTCACATTTTTTGCACCTACAGGGTCTGGGAATCAAACCCGGAGCATGGAGGTGCAAGGTGACAGTGCTAACCACTAAGCCAACCACTATGAATAGCTTTCTATTAATGCTACTTGGGATTCAACCACTGAACCCAAAAGATTTTTTACAGTTTCTCAGCACTGTTCACAACCTCAATGTTTTTTTCTCCTCATCTCTTGGCTACACAATTCCGAAGAATTTAAGTATGAATTTAAAACTTAATATCGGAATATCAGCAATATCTGCATTCAGCCTGTCCCCTTGGCCCTATGACTGCATCACAGCCGTGCTGATATTCAGTACAACAGCACTCCATCTTGTATAATATTGCTTAAATATACTCTCTGCATTGGCTTTATCTTTTAACAGAACACTCATTATTAGGAAGATGTACAGCAGCTGTTAGAAAACAAATCACTTCATAATTAACACCTGGTCCCTGTTCCTGAGATAATTGGGAGCTGTTTCCACTCAATACCAATAGTTATAAAAATAATTACCCACATATTCCTAAAAGCTATATGACTTTATATGATATTAATGTGTCACATACATATAACTATAACAAAACCTTTTCCACAAGTACTTTCACTTCTTTCATTGTTTAGAACATACCCTTAACCCGGAGTGCACTGAGAATCCAATGGAATCTGCAGCAAAATTGTAGACCTCATTATTAGGCCTCTCGCTTCCATGCTGTCTTTCACCTGCCACATTTCTAATGATGTTTTGGATACTGCTCAAGTTAGTGCGATGCCCCATGAGTCTGACGCGAGGATGAATTCAAGCTGTGCTACTCTGTCATCTCCTGACACTTTAGGGAAGATGTGCTCAATACTGGGACAGATTAACAGGAAAGCCAAGAGCTGTATGCAGGTGTGCAAATGAATCCCTGTTGGGATAGTAAATCACTCATTGTTTGACACTTTTATAGTTTACTCACCTCCACCAAGTTTACAGTGAGAAAGCAATACAATTGTGGTCTGCAGTGTATACATAAAAAGTCTTTATATAAACCTTAGCCAGTCTTTGGTCAGTTAGGATTCACTACTTTAAGAATGTGAAGTGGCAGAATAATAATAGAGGGAAAGATTTATTTTAGTGTATTTGTGTATTTCTTTCATCCTATTCCCAGTGGATCAGAAGTTTACATACACTTAATTAGTTATTTTTATAATATTGTTTTTAATTTTTTGTTAAATGTTTTTGATAGCCTTCCACAAGCTTCTTACAAAATGTTGCTGTAATTTTAGGCCATTCCTCCTGACAAAACTGTGGGTTTGTAGGCCCTGCTTGCACACATTTTTCAGTTCTGCCCACAAATTTTCTATTGTCTCCAATACCTTGCCTTTATTGTCCTTTAGCCATCTGGCCACAACTTAGTTGTGTGAAGTATACTTGGGGGCATTGTTAAATTTGGAAGAACCATTTGTGACCAAGCTTTAATTTCCTGACTGATATCTTGAGATGCTGCTTCAATATAGCGACATAATCCTCCCACCTCATAATGCCATCTATTTTGTGAAGTGCACCAGTCTCACCAGCAGCAAAGCACCCCCACAACATAATGCTGCTCCACATGGTGTTCTTTGGCTTCTCCTTTTTTCCCCTCCAGACAATGATGGTCATTATGGCCAAACAGTTCAATTTGTTGTGGAGAACATTTCTCCAAAAAGTAAAATCTTTGGTCCCATGTGTACCCTTTTATGGCAGTCTTGGTGGAGTGACTTTTTTGTTGAGCAGTCTTTCAGGTTATGGTCTCATTCTACTTTGGATATAGACACCTGTTTCCTCCAGTGTTCTTTGCTATTAGCCAGGACTTGATTTATACTTTTTGTACCGAAGTACTTGTCTGCTTCCTGAGCGATATGATGACTGCGAGGTTGCATGGTGTTTATACTTGTGTAGTATTTTGGGTGCAGATGAACATGGTACATTAAGGCATTTGGAAATTAACAACTTGAGTGTATGCTTCTTCTGAACCACTGAAATTGTGAGATTATAAGTGAAAATCTTTTCGTAAACAATGATGAAAAATTACTCGTATCGTGCATAAAATAGATGTGCTTACCCACTAAATGTGTAAATGTGAAATCCGTGGAGTGGTTGTTCCATTCATAAAGTGAGATATTTTGGACAATGTTTTTGTCACCATGTCTGTGCTGGACATCAGTAAAAAAACAGTGATCTTACATGCTGTTGATGGAGCTTAAAACTCAATGTATTGTGCATCATCAGGTCCTTTTCTGCTCACTATGGATGAGAAGAGTGGTTATTTATGTGTTCAAACTAGATCTGACTATTCTCATGCTGCTGCCTGTAGAACAGTAGCTCACTAGCTCACCTTTATTGGTTTTTGGTGATTCTGCGTAAACTGTAGATGCTGTTGTGCATAACATGATCAAATAATTTAAATCAACCCCTTTTAAATTTGATGTTCATTATTATTATTATTATTATTATTATTATTATTATTACAGTATTATTATTATTATTATTAACAAATGCTGATTGTGGCTCAGTGCTGAATTGCAGCCCCTTTTCCCATCATACACTATTGATTCTAAAAGTGGCCTGTAAAGCTTCATTCCAGAGTGTTAGGTTTTGTTGTTGTTGTTGTATAGTTAATTGGAGCCGAGTTTAACAACAGAAGAGTTTATCTTTATGTAGTCATAATGCTTAACCACTCCATCGATCTAACTTCTGCTTTGTTTCTGCATTCAGGTTACAGACAGGTTCATGCCAGATCAACAAAAGTCTTCAAGCAGACCTTGTGACAAAACAGACTTTCAATTCCAGCTTCTTCAAGATTATGTTCATGTGAAGTTCCATCCCATGGTATGTATGCATAGATAGAGTATAGATAGATACATAGAGTGAGTACTTTATTAATCTCAATGGGAAATTGTATCGTTTCAACAGCCAGTTCACATATTATACAACACTTCCTTAGAAAGGAAACGATAAAGTTGTATATAAAGTTATGAGATCCACCACCATCTCCTTGGTCTTGGTCACATTCAGGTCAAGGTGGTTCCTCTCACACCAATTCACAAAACTGGCCATTAAATCTCTGTACTCCCTACCCATCATTAACACACCCCAGAACTGCAGAGTCATATAAGAACTTTTGCAAATTACAGGTTTTAGAGTTATACTGAAATTCCGAAGTGTACAACATGAGGAAAAAAGGAAAGGAGAGTACTGTCCCCTGAGGTGCTCCGGTACTGCTGATTACTTTTTCAGACTTACATCCCAATGTATGCACCCTTACAAACTGGTCTGTCCATCAGATAGTTAATGATCCAAGAGGTTGTGGAGGTGTTGACATGCATCTTCTCAAGCTTCTCTTGTAGCAGTGCAGGTTGAATTGTGGTAAAGGCACTGGAGAAATCAAAGACCATAATTCTTACAGTGCTGCCTGCTTTATCCAGGTGAGAAAGAGTTCGCTGATGAAGATAAATGATGGCATCATTCACACCAACCTGAGGGAGGTAGGCAAAGTGCAGAGGGTCTAGGAAGGTGCTAACCTGAGGTCTCAGATGAGCCAGCACCATCCTCTCCAAAATCTTCATTACATGGGATGTAAGGGCAGCTGGTCTATGGTCATTTAGGGTGGATGAAAATGGCTTTTTTGGGACTGGTACAGTATGTGAAGTATTGCCCTCTTCGCGCAAATTGGATTTAAGGACTCACTTAGTCATCTAGGGCCACTGGATGATATTTCCCAGCATTTATATCATATATGAATATGTTGTTTTGCATGTGTATATGCAAAAACAGTCTGAACCTTGGTTTACACAGGGTTTATTAGTTATTTGCTTTGCAATTTACCATAAGCTGTTATTGACTCTAAAATGTGTGCCAACCAAAAATGCACATATGCCTTATGTGTTTTAAAATATTTTTTGCAATGAAATTTGCCCAACCACATCTGCCCATTATTTGCAGTCAACGGGCTGAAAGAGATAGGCTGTAGTGTGGTTTATAGTACATTTGTTGTTGGACAGGTTATCAAAATATTCATTTTCTAAAATAACAGGGTATTCAATGGTACAATATATTTCTATATATAATAACGAGGTATACAGTACAATGGTAGTCACCATATTTTTGACAGGTAACCAGAGCTCCCATATTTTTACATTGTATTCTCTTGGCTCACTTACGCTAAATTATTCATACCGTGAAAAGTCTGACTTCTTTTCCTCAGTGACTCATATGATTAGGAGGTGTTAATTAACTGCAAATATGGCATTAGCATTTGAATCACATTTTTGTCTCTCCCTATCCATAAACAGTGTAAGCATTCATTGATGTAATGGTAATAATACCCACTAATCAACATTCAAGTATCTTACCTTCAGATCATTACATGAATCAATTTTATAGTCTACTTTATTTTGCAGAATTTAATTAGGATTTAAATGTTCACAAGGAAGTCTTTAAACACAAACTAAACACTTGTGATTTGTAACAGGCTGCTAATTAAAAAAAACAAAGCTAATTACATTTGCATCTGTTGAAGTATTCATGAACTTGCCTTTAATTAAGCTTTTGAGTAAGCTCATCTTTTAGACTTTGGAAGCTTTATGTTAACAATAGCGAAAGGTACAGAAAAGGGGAACAAAAAACCTATGAATGTGTTTTTTGTAATAACATATTACCTCACTCTGATTCTGAGATTCATAATGTAGACATTACTCCAGTACACAAGGGCTACTCCAGCCAAGCTGAGATATGCTTGTATTATATTTTTCTATGTCATGTTATAGCCCTAATGTGCTGTATAATTAAGCAATATTACACAAGAGGAAGAGCTATTGTACTGAATATCAGCATAGCTGTGATGCAGTTGTAGCGAACATATCACAGTCATGCTGATATTCAGTGCAACAGCATGACCTCAAGTGTAATATTACTTTTTTTTTGTCATACAACAGTTCTACAAATGGCATTTATTATCAACAGATTATGATTTGTTTGTTAATTTAACCAGTTATTTTTGCACATATCCATTTGCACCTGGCAGAAATAGCATTTAGCTGCTAGACTGACATTTAGTGCAATTAACAGAGGGAAAGTAGTTCTAAATCCTTACTGGTACTACATAGCCACAGGGTAAGGGAAGTCAACAATGGATGTGGTGGGCAGTCCTGTAATTCTCATAAACTTCCTTTTAAAGTCTCCATTTATTCTGCTTTAGAATATTGGTTACTTCTGGGGTTCCATGGTTGAATCCCAAATAGAGTAAGATGTACAGCAAATGCACCGTGTAGCGTGTACAATCACTTGTTCCACACACCAAGTAGTGCCCTTGATCAGGTGTTGGAGAAGAATTGGGGATTCAGCCTTGTGAGAGCATCCTGACGGGAAACATCACGACCTGGTTCGAAAACAGCACCATGCCGGACTGACGAACTCTACAGAGGGTGGTGCGATCAGCTGAGCGCATCATCCGCACCGATGCTCCCTGCACTCGATCTACAGCAAGCAGTGCTGGACCAAGGGCAGGAAGACCGTGAAGGACCTCAGCCACCCCAGCAATGGACTGTTCTCTCTGTTGCAGTCTGGAAAGCGATTCTGCTTCCTGAAGGCCAACACAGAGAGACTGAGGGTCTCTCAACCGCAACACCACACAGGACTAATACCATTTTCTAAAACATCCACAATCATGACATTGGCTCTCGCACTCATCCTGGACACTCATGGACACATTCATGCACACTTCATATTTATGTTTCATTCTTGGATCATTGCACACAAGTCACTTTAATAATAAGTCACTTTCATGCATATTTGCACACACCCCAGTCATTTTTCTTTTTTTACACAAAAATGTTCATATTTTCTATATTTTTTATATTGCACAAAATATTTTTATTTGTACAGAAATATTTTTACTTATTTTACCTAGCTAAATTTTATTTTCTATTGTATTTCTTTTTTATTCATATTTATTTCTTATAAATAAGCTCTTACTTTTAAGGTCACTGGCGGTCGTGTACAGTAAGCATTTCACTGCATATCGTACTGTGTATGACTGTGTATGTGACAAATATAATTAGAATTTAAATTTTAATTTGTTAGAAATCATTCAGCTTTGTGGCTCGCTTCAGCCGTGACAAACAAAACAGATAGCTCAAAGGCAACTTGGAACAAATTAGAAGCCGTTATTAAGGAGACAAAATGTTGTTTAAAATGACATTAACCTTAGCAGATGTTTTTTTCTTGCTGAAAATGCTTCTGTGAATGGTTCTACATGTGGCAGGGTGCTGCTCTCCCCTCGTCCTATTACTGTGGACCATACAGACCTACTTCACTCATGCTGGTGTTCAACAGTTAGTGTAATTAATAATTGTAGAACACCTCTGAAGTGAGGCGATACATATAGTTAAATGTCCCAGTGCTCTATATCAAAACTCATGGAATGCCTCTCGTCGAATCAAATGTATAATCAGGAATTAATAATGGACAACAAAAGTTAAGATTCAAGTCTAGTCTAAGTCGAGTCCAGTACAGCTAAACAATCATCAATAGGTCAAACAATAAAGTATCATTAAAAGTACACATTTATAAAAAGAGTAAATGTTTAAACCAGTAGCAGCGGTAAATGTGACTTAGGCAGATGAGTAAAAGTAATGGCTTTATAGTCTGTGCAAACATTACAGCCATTCACACAGAAAATCGCAGAGGATTCAAGCACATTCTGATAAACAATTATAAATGAAGTTTTCTGGTGACAGAAGAAAAGAAATTGGTTGTGAGACAGCTTGTTTTAGTTCTGCTTTTGAACTAGTGAGACCATGTGCAATTATTTATAAGACCTTACACACAACCTAATAAGGTTCTTGGTGTCCTCTTGGTGTTGATTCAGTATTGTCACTCTGATGGGTGGTGTCAGGATGCTCTGGATGATTGCTGTGTAGAACTGAATCACTGGCTTCCTCTTTAGTCCATACATCTGCAGTTCTCTGCATGTCCCTCTTGCTAATGTTGGCGGTATTGATGATCCACTAAAGTGGGCTGATGATTTGTGAGCCTTGCAGTTTTAATGAGTCTGTGATGGTTGTTGGTTGGTTGCCAAATCTTTTGTTGCCAATTCCTAATTTGATTTTGGCTAAATCCCACCCACCTCCCTTAGCATACATCAACTACCAACCTGAGACAGTGAAAGGCAATTACATGCTTCTTTTCAAACTGCTGCTCATGCTGTGTCACACACTGAGTCTGAGCATAGTAGACTCAGAGGAAAACACTCTACCTCCTGGTATGCATGTTTGGGCTTACAGAACCATGATTGGCTAGTGTCACGTTGAGAAAAGAATGTCTCGCCAACAGCCAATTTTGCTCCCTTGGACTCCACAGATGGCTGTTTTCTGTTTCATCACTCGAGAGTTTCTGCTTGCCACCCCTCACAGGCTTCTTGTGATGTATTGATTTCCAGAAGTCTATAATCAGTTTAAAAGGTGTTCAGGAGGAGTTCATTGTCCGCGTGCCATGTCATAACTCAAACCACCTCCTGATGGTAGCGCTACTTGTCATTGTCTGACATAAATCCAATTATTATTGTGTCAGTTGCATATTTTAAGAGCTGATATGAGAAGCTGGTGTAACTCGAGAGTAGGAGAGACCTGAGGACTGTCTATGTGTCTATGCTGAGTGACAGTGTGAGCATGTGCTTTTCATTTTCACAACACGCATGCTATTGCTGAGATAGTCATATCCAATAACATGATTGTAAGAGCAAATTCTTATCATTGAGCATGAAAAACAGCTTGTCACGGTTAAGTGTATTAACCGCTGAGTTAAAGGGTATGAAGAGTAAGCAGGCACAGTTGTTAAAAGACTCCAGATACTGAGGAATGTGGTGCAGTGCCACATCAGCAGTGTCATTAGCAGATCTGTTGGCTCGGGAGGCAAACTGCAGTGGATTCATTAGTGTGCATGATTCTAGATAGGAAAGGATTAGGCTCCCAAATGTTTTCATAACCACAGATGTAAGTCTGTGGTCTTTGTTGATCAAGGGATAGGAATCATAATAGACCTCTTAGAACAGGGTGGGACTGAGCATTCGAGAGGTGTTTAAGACAGTTCTCAGTTGCATAGAGTTTTATGAGGTCTATCATCAATGACTAAAACGTGATGAAAAAAATACTCCATAAATCTGGAGATACAGTTTTGGATTATAGAATGTCTATTGTTATGTGAACAATATAACATACTCTGTATTTTTTCAACACAGGAGAGAAAAATTGGAAAGGAACTGTTGAAAAAAATGAAACATATACAAAAAGGGAACAAGAAGAAAAAAAAAAACTGTATACAGTAGTTGAGCTTCAAGGGAGAAAAAGGATTAACTCTTAAACCAAAAGTCACATATTATCAAATAGATCTATCAAATCTAAGAACCCTTACCCCAGACACAATCCTGGCAGATCCGTAACGAGATCATGATACTGCCGCCACAGATGGTCTTCTTCATAGTTCAAATCCATGAGTACACCGGATGGACTACTGTGTCTGTTTCCTGCCATCTGCTTTACACACCTCCACATATTCCCACTCCTGGCCAACAGAGATAATGATCAGCCTCATAACAAGTAAGAATGGACAGTTTTTTTCATATGGTATAATCTTTTTATGTTTTCTGGATCTAATGCAACTCTACCAAGTGATTGAACAGAATAGTTCATCTAAATGTTATTATGCTAATCAAATGCTAGTTGAAAAGTCAAGTGCTTTAATGTAAAGGGTCATTGAAGTCAAACAGTTATGGGAGTAAAACCTACCTTCAATTTTCTATATAATTGCCTGCTACACTAATGCACGAATGCATCCCAGCGTTTCACTTGTGCTTGGATACCATCAAGATCTAAGCCATGATCGGCCTGTCTTTGTCATGTCTGAAACCCTGGCCTAACAGGAACTCCTTTAATGGCCCAAACATGTGGAAATGGCTTGGAGCTAGGTCAGGACTGTATGGAGGATGTGGCAATAACTCCCTGCTGAGTTCCTGTAATGTGTAAGTGGTGTTCGTGAATGATTGTGTGTACAGTTCCTACAGACAGATGGGCCTTTCCGTGTCAAGCTATACATTGATTTTCAAGGATCAGGTGTTCCACTCTTGGAAATGACTGTACTGAGCCTTCTTTAAAATATTTGCACATTCAAATGGTTTACTGCAGCTAAGAGTCATCACAGTACTGTGCGTGAAGTCTTCTGTAAATGTCAATCTTTTTTATCACTATGTCAACATCCCAGGTTGACTTGAACAACCGTTGTAAATTCTACTAATTTCAAGGGCATGTTGTGAACTGATTAATGTCACTTTCAGATTGTGTCAAGGCATGGTAATAAAAAAGAAGAAAGAAACAAGAAACACTTTGCAGAATTTGGACACTGTCTCATACAAAACAAACGAACAAAAAACTTATTGAATTTTCCTAAGCAGTATTGTTGTACTCCAGGATAATGTCTGATTTAAAGTCATAAAGAACTGAGACATCTTCACACTTAGTGGAAAAGTGTTTGGGAATGGCTGCCGCATTCACACAACTCGCAATACCCCTGAGGATGCCACAGTAAGGGCTGCAGTCTCTAGTTTGAAAAGTGATGACATACAGTACATCCCTAGCGGGCCAGTATCTATTTGGACTGGGTAGCTTTTTTGGTTCTAGGTTCTCTAGGAACTCTAAGTTCCTTGGAGTCCACTTCTCTGAGGACCTCGCCTGGCCTCTGAACACTTCTCTCCTGATTAGGAAGGCACAACAGTGCTTGAATTTGCCGAGGAGACTTCAAAAGACTTACCTGTGCTTCGAAATACTGGAGAATTTCTACCGCTGTACAATTGAGAGCATCGCCACAAACTCATTATCTCAGTGTGGTATGTCAACTGCACTGCTTCGGACTGCAAAGCCCTTCAGAGAGTGGTGAAAACGATCCAACGAATCATTGGTATTCAGCCACCCACCATGGAGGACATTTACAAGAAACGTTGTCTGCAAAGGGCGAGAGGCATTATCATTATAAATGCATCTCACCCCAACCATGGACTATTCACCCTTCTCATGTTGAGTAGGCGCTACAGCTGCCTCTGGCCCCAAACAAACAGAATGACAAAACAGCTTTTTTTTTTCCTGTGGCTGTTAATGTGTTTATCATTGCATTACTGTATATTCCACCCATATTTATTCTATATATACTGTTTTATTTAGACATTCATATATTTATATATGTATATTGTGTTGAGCATGTTACCTTCTTGACATGTTTTATCCACTGCACAGTGTTTGCACAGCTATTATGTATTTTTAGCCATATATTAATATCTTTAATACCTACTGTACCTTTTATACATAAGACACTCTCACCTCTGTACATATGGACCCATACTCTCATTTACCACATTATTATTTATTCTAAATAGGCCACTTTTCTAATAGAAATTTTTGTCCCATTATTTCTTGACAAACAAACAGGTATACTAAAGATAAGGTTGATAAGGTTGGTTTAAATATAAAGGGCATTCAAATCAAACCGGGACTTGTCATCTCATGAGACTCTCTCAGGGTACCAAAGAAAGCCTTTGATCCTTTGACACAGAGTTAAAGGAACATTTCGACATGGAATTCCAGGAACCTCTAGAACGCCCTTTGATCAGTGACAAAACTTGAGTGCATCATTTCACCCCTGAATAAAATCTTTTTTGACTATATCCAAATAGTGGAAGCAGATATACCTCAAAAATATTCGGAGTAATTGCATTAAAATGAAGTTGCAAACCCAGGTCTTTTGATGTATCGATTCTTGCTTTTTAACTTCATCATATCTGAATATTAATCTTTATACAAATAAGCAAAATGTTATGTAAATTCTAAAAAAAAAAAAAAAAAGGAGAACGATAAGTTCTCATTCAGTATCTAATGTGTGCCTCTTTGTATCCCTCATAAGAATTTTTAATTTTTTTATTAATAATGTTTATAATAGTGTATTTTATGTAAGGAATATAAGCCCTAAGATGAAAACATCATTAAAAATGTAGCCAATCAATAGTTTTAATATTACTGTTTTAATTTAGCTCATCGAAATTCATAATAATTAGCATTTTCATCTCTAAATCAAAGAAAGTCTTAAAGATTGTTGTCCAGTGTAAATGATCAGTAAGACTTGTCTCGAGTCTGATGGCTCTTCCACAAGAGGGAGATGAGACACTTTAAAAAGCAGAGAAGAAAACGCAGCCAGCTTTTAAAGCTTTATAGCCACAGGATGATCTCCAGTTTAAAACCTTACCTGGCATCAAATCTGTCTCTGCATCCTCTGAGGAGCACTGTACAGAGAAACATCATAGACCATTATAAGAAACATTTGTCTATAAAAGATTTATTTCTGTTTTTCTTGGCAATTCTGTTGGTCACAGTTAAAGATTACTGGAGAGCTTTTCTTTACTCGTGGATTTATGAAAATTAAATAATATATCTTCATTTCTATTACATTTATAAATATTATGTAATCATTTGTTTCATTTATTCAATGACTGAGCTCATGAAACTAAGTTTTTTTTTGTCTTCCTAAAAGGTAAATCCAGCAATATTAGCTCATGTGGAAATTTCGAAAAATATTAGAGGGATGCATTGATTAAAGATTTAGAAATGCGTGTTATGGAGTAAATAATTCCATTTTGTAAATTGATAAACATTAAGGAAATATATACATTACGGTGAAGTTCTTGTTATTATATACCACATTGTTTTACGAGGTTTGAAGAAGGGACAGCCATGATACAGCACCCACAAAACAGACAGGGTTAAGGGCCTTGCTCAAGTGGCAGCATAGGAAAGCTTTGGCTTGAACCTTCAACCTTGTGATCAGTAACCCAGAGCTGCAATTATTATATAACAGGAATGTAGCATTTCTGGCACTACAGTAGTGATGGAAGGCCACGTCTGGTATAAAATTAGCCCTATGCATACTTCTGTGGTTAGTCTCTGGCTCTCGTCCACTGCATGATTTTGATTTCCCAATCAGGTTAAGTCATTAAGTCAGGTTAAATCGAAATCATGCTAAGCACAGCCATCATCAACCCTTTCATCGAGCATATGTTCTGACTACATTAAGTTTAAATTCCACAGCAGAGGCAGGAAGAAATAAATTAGGGACAGACAAAAGAGAGACATACAGTAGATAGAGTGTAAGAGAGACAATACTCCAGGCAACAGATGCCCCATTACCATATTTACATAATGTTGGCAATGGGTGTGGATTAGAATTCAGATGTAAGGAGCACAGCTGTTGTTGTCCAGAATGAGCGTGACTGAGCAGGGGAGTGGGCTGAATATTCATGTGGCATTTATTGCTTTTTCAAAGGCCATGTGCATGCCATAGTCAAGTGCAGTTTCCACCAACATAATGACCTCAGTTCCTTTGAGTAGTATCTTAAATGAGTTTAAAATAAGAAGAGGAGTGTTGTATTTTACTAAATGAATATGTGTAAGTTAACCATACAGAAACATACGATGGCCCCTAGAGAATACACAAGTGAAAGCACAAACATTACGGAAACACGCTGCAAATACAATAACGCATAGAAAAGGGAAAGCAATTTAAAAAAAAAAGAAAAAAAATCTCACTCAAAACCAAAAATACATCAAAAGGTGGTGAAATGAATTACTGCTTATATTTGCTATGTGACTTTATTCTGTTTCTGTAATATTCCACAACACAGTGGTTCTAATAACTTTAAAGGAAACACTGATTGACATCTTGTTCATTGGTACTTCCTGGTCTGTGCAGCAGCCACATCACTCCCCTGCTGTCCTGGAGCTCTTCCGGTGTAGCAAATATATTTTGCAGTGTCTCTTTTTCGATGTGCTTTGGCTTTTTTATGTTTTTGGTTTTACTTTTTGCATGTGTTTTCACATTTGCCTCTTTTTTTTAGTTGTGCAGTGTTTTACTTTTTGCATGTGTTTCCATGTTTGCGGGTGTTTTTGCAGCATTTTTCTTTTTGCATGTGTTTGCATTGGTTTTGCAGTGTTTAACCTTTTGCACATGTTTTGGTGTTTGTATTTTTTGTTTTTAAGTGCTTTACATTTTTGCACATGTTTTAACATTTGTGTGTGTTATTGGTCACTTTTCGTTTTGCATGTGTTTTGACTTTTGTGTGTTTGGTTTTGCAGTGTTTTTCATTTTTGCATGTGCTTTGACTTTTGGTGTGTGTTTCTGTATTTGCATTGTGTTTCTGTAATTTTTATGATTTCACTTCATGAGCTTTGTCACTAGGGGCCATCATAGAAACATCACTCTCACTCATCTATACCGCTTTATCCTGTATTCAGGGTCGCGGGGACCTGGAGCCTATCCCAGGAGGCTTAGGGCACGAGGC
>JAOVVA010000017.1:6691603-6708285 GCA_028565275.1 Leiocassis micropogon | reverse complement strand
GTGTGTGTGTGTGTGTGTGTGTGTGTGTGTGTGTGTGTGTGTGTGTGTGTGTGTGTGTGTGTGTGTGTGTGCATTTTCCGTGTTTTTTTAACACTTTGCTCAGCCTGTCTTTGTAATGAAAAACATGGCTGATTAAGATCACATTTGCTCCCCATTCTGATCTCATGTGCTTGACCTGTATAAAGTTATGCATTTCTCAGCTGCTACATGATTGGCTGATTGGATGATTACAGGAATGTACAGGTGTAAAGGTATTCCTAATAACGTGGACGATGGATAGACTATATACAATTCAATGTAAGATTTCAAGTCAACTAGGGCCATACATTCAATAATCATAACATTTGATTGTTAAAAGAAAAAAAACATGTATAGGTAAACATTTAGCCTTTTTACTATTACTTTTAACTGTTCAACATTACCATAATTATTCTAATGATTCTATTATCATTCCTAATTGTAGTTCTCGGAAGGTAAAGGTGAATAGTTTTTTTCTTCAACATTTCTTCTTTCTCTCATGTGATCAGCAAAGTGACTGGGCAAGATGAGTGAAATAAATGCGTTCAGTGGATTTTTGGAGAATGTTAAAGCAAAGAAACATTTACAGACATTTTCACTCTGTCACTGCCATTGCGGTTACACCAGCATTCTGGAAGAGGAACAAGTCTGCATTATTTAACGTCTACAATACTGATTGTGAAATAGGACCTTATGTACTGTAGTTTAAATGTCGTCTGAACACCACATTAAATACCTAAAAAAAAGCTGTGTGGGATACTGTAGTGTAAGCTTATGTTTCACTTCCTCTTGCTCCTGCTATCACTGCCACTGGTTTTTCTTTGCTTTTTATATTTTTCTTTTTAAAGAAAATAGCAGAGAGAGAGAGATTGCTACAAAACTTTAGAAATGCATGAGTGCTTTGTGTATAAGAGAAATGAAATGTGTGCAGGAAGCTGTTTTTTTTTTTTTATTTGCTACATCCAGTTCCATTAACTGCTCTGTGATTTGCATTGGGATTTCTGAACTTTACTATAACCTTATGGGACGACAGACATGTATGCAGTCAGTGATTTTTTTTTTCTCATGAGATTTAATGATGTAGCCCAAATTGATTTGTAACAAAACACATTTTTCTTTGTTCCAATTTGCTAGCATTGACTCAATACAATAAAAAAAAAACACACAATAAAAGTGAGTTTGCTATATTGTATTTAAAAACCCATCTAGCAGATTGTTGATATTAAATTTCATGCCTAAATGACAACAAAAACAACTGCAGGCTGATTTCTCATTTGGGACAAAACTTAACACAAAATTCATACTTCAATAACCAAATCAATGTTGTCTAATATTTTGACATTTGTGCATGTTTTCTTTGAGTCACATTTGTAAAAAAAAAAAAAAAAGAAAAAAGGTTTGGTTAAATTTTGTACATTTTTACACCTCCTGTCAGAGCATTGGTCCCTACAACTATTAAAACACCAGATGCACATCCCTGTACAGGGTCACGGGAGGCCTGGAGCCAGGGAACTCGCAGACTGAGGCAAGGTACACCCTGGACAGGGCGGGGCACAAGTACACACATGCACACACTACAGGCAATTTGGAAACACCAATTAGCCTACTCTTCATGTCTTTGAACTGTGGGAGGAAACCAGAGTACCCAGAGGAAACCCCCTAGCACAGGGAGAACATGCAAACTAAAATGCACACAGACCTGAAGCAGGAAGTCAATCAATTTGGAGGTATACGGTCACAGCGAGAATCACTACGCCTCCATGCTGTCCCTGTCAAGAACAATCATTAAAAAAAACACTGCCGGTGTCCTTACAGAGAGTGTGTAGCTTGTTCTGTATTGTAATTTCTGTTATTCTCTCACTTGATGAAAAAAAAAAGCATTCATTTTCAGTTGTACACAATGGCATATCTTGTACTGAATAGACCATTCAACTGTATTGACAATAAAATTGATTTCAAAGTAATAGATACAAATGCATACATTTTGACTGTAAAGGAAAATGACTTTACCGCCTGTGTGGTAAAAGAAAAGAATATAATGTTGACCACATCTTTACATGGCCTGTAAATCAGTGTGACTGCACGAGGACAATGATTTCAGGCTTGACCTTTCCATAAAGATCATCCACAAACCAAGACAAGGTATTCTGGATTGTTTGGGCTGATTCAGGATTTGTGGTGTACTATGGTCTAACTCCTCCAAGAAGACTCACTGTTGCCCTTATGAGGCGTTTGATTTAGTTCAGTATAACTATTTAACGTCCAACCTCCTCTCCATTCAGTCTGGAACTTCAGTGTTTAATCAGTTTTGACACCCAGTATGCAAACATTTGCAAGTTGGGCTGTAAAGATAAACAACTTTGCTTGGTGTAAAAAAGCAAACTGTGCGAAGATTTTTTTTAAAGAAGTGAACTCGGTAGAAGAAGGGCGACATGGCCCCGGGCTCCTCGATTGAATCTTGAGTTATTCAGGAGCTTCCAGCTTCCTCCCACAAATTAGTTTGAGGTGTATTAGACCTTCGTGTGAAAGCACAGTACCAGTCTTCGGTTTGGACAATTCTAATTCTTTAGTAATTTATTTTCTACATTCTACAACAATAAGTGGGGACATCAAAACTATGAAATAACACATATGGAATTATCAACAACAACGGTCAACTGGAATAGTTCTTGCAAGAACAGTATTGTCAAGTGCATTTGCAAAATCCTTCAAGCACCATGATGAAACTAGTCTCATAAAGACCATCCAATAAACCGAGACCAAAATGTACCTCTGCCACAGAGAAGTTCATTTCGAGTTACCAGCCTCTAATATCACCAATTAACAGCACCTCAGATAAGTGCCGTTATGGAGGCTTTACAGAGCATCAGACACATCTCAATATCAACTGTTCAAAGGAGATTATTGCATATTTTGGATGCCTTCAGTATTTTTACAACGTAGGACGAAATGTGTGTCCAAACCTTTGACTGGTAGTTTACCTAGTGCCTGACAATGGCCTGGTGTATTCCCAGCACGTACACAATGTTCCTGGAAGAGGCATCAGGCACATGACAACCCTGGCTAGTACGGTATAATGTGGCAATGTAAATAACTGTAAACATTTGTCTATCACTGTCACACATTTTCCACTTCATGCGGTCCCTTGAACTACTGTAACAGCTGTGTGTAGTGTGTTCATCCTAGAGGAGAAATATTTGTACAACTAAATGTGTGCATATGGATTGCGTGACAATACAAACACCGACTTGACATGAGACATTATTCAAAATGATTACAATCTACAGTATATTGCTTAGCCAAAAAAAACACACAACAATATTAGTCACACAGACACACAAATATTTTGCTCAACCGCCTTTAGCTTTGACTACAGGATGCAAAGTGGTGGCCGGGTCATATGTAAAAAATGATTCCTCATGCTCCCACAAGCACTCAGCCATCAGGGATGAAGAACTCCATTGAGGTGATATCCTGGTCGTTCAGTACATTCAGGTCATCAGCTGACTTCATTTTATTGCCACATAACGTTGCCGAGACCTGACCAACCGAAGCAACTACAGATCATAAAACCTCCAGAGGCTTGTGCAGTGGGCACTATGCATGATGGGTGCATCAATTCATTTACATCCCTTTTTACCCTCATCCACACATTACACTGGAATGGGGTCATTCTGAACTCATCAGACCACATGACCTTTTGCCATTGTTCCAAGGTCTAAACTTTAACTTTAACTTTTTTTTTTTTTTTTTTTTTAATTAGCCTCATAAAATGGGAGGGTTGAATCAGGAAGGGTATCCGGTGTAAAACAAGATCACGGTCATTCATGATTATTCTTTTTTTTTTCTGACCACATTTCTTTTGTGAAGATGATGGTTCAGCACTAACATACTGTAACATCACATCTAGTCACACATCTTCTTTATATCAGAGCTTCTATTCTGTCCTTACAGATGATACATCAATACACAGCCAGTTCCATCATTTACGTTCTGTTTTTTAAACAACATTTCCACATCTACACAGCTGTTACACTTTACGTAGCCCTTTCTGCTGTAGTTCGTCTGCAGAATCAGATGGACAGCTGCATGTTTAAGTAATTTGTCTTGGTACCAGGTGCAGAAATATAGGGACAACATCGAGCATTGAACAGTTTGTACACTTGCACACACTCACACAAGATCGTGACATCCACAATGTGCAAACAGAATCTGCAAGTTTGTTTTAAATATTCAACACTTCTTCTCTATTTAAAGGGGTATATGAGTAGGAAGACAGTTTAAACACTTTTGACCGTCTGACTAATCCTGTCTTGTGTTTTTGAGCTTGTGTGTGTGTGTGTGTGTGTTTCTAATCCTTTCCACAGTAATCATTCACTCTCATGCTTTTCCTGTTCCATCATATGAGCACAAAATTGCAGTGTTCTGATGTCCACGCTTGCACATTCTGCCATCTAGGCAGAAGGACACAGTTATGTCTCCAGTCTCCACCACCTGCATTTCACATTCATAGAAAATCCTGCCTATTAATTTCCACGAGTGGAGGCAGGGCTGGAGTGCTGATGAAATATGTGCCAGGGAGGAGCAGGCAATTTCTATCTTAAAGCCAACAGACATCACTTTCACTTAATGCTGTTTGGAAGAAGGAAATAGAGAGCTGCTTTTTTACTCTTATTATTATTTTTTTTAATTCATTTTCACAAACATGAGAGAAAATCTAGTGCAATGTAGGCCATTTCTTGCTCCACACCACATTTATTTCTTCTCCCTCTATTTCTGACAGAGAGATGGTTGTGCAATGTGTGTGTTTGTGTGTGTGGGCAACCTGTATAATGTGGAATAATTGCACATGCAAACAACTCTGTGAAGGAAAAAAATCTCAGCTCCGCCTGAATCCTACTCTAAGAATCGGATCGAGTGCGTACTACAAGCAGAGAATTTATTTACCTCACTATGTGTCACACCTTGTGTCATCAGTATAGTTACATTTTAAACTCAGATGTCATGATTTAAACAGTCTTAGTGTACTACACATGCTAATAATTATATCTGGGTTGGACCCTTTTGCCTTAATTCTTTGTGGCATAGATACAAAAAGATGCCGGAAACATTCCTTACAGATTTGGGTCCATATTGACATGACAGCATCATAAAGGTGCTGCAGATCTGTCGGCTGCACATCTCACATTCCACCACGTCCCGAACGAGCCCTACTGGATTGAGATCTGGTGACTGTGGAGGCCGTTTGAGTACAGTGAACTCTGTAGGGGGGCTAAGGGGCTCAGATTGTGCCAAGAAAATATCCCCCACACCATTACACCACAAGCAGCCTGAACTATAGACATAGTTATGTGGTCTATGATCATTCTCACCCGACCATCTAAACATCGCAACAGAAATCGAGATGCATCAGACAAGACAAGGTTTTTTTCCAATCTTCTATTGTCAATATTTTGACCCCATGTTTTGAGCCTGACTGTTGTGGTCTTCTGCTGCTGTAGCCCATCCGCTTCAAGGTTCTACATGTCATACATTCAGAGTTGCTCTTCAGCATACTTTAGTTGTAGCGAGATGTTATTCTTGCCTTTGTATTGACTTGAACCAGTCTGCCTATTTCTCTCTGACCTCGAGCATCAACAAGGCATTTCTGCCCAGAGAACTGCACAGGATATTTTCTCTTTTTTAGACCATTCTCTGTGAACTTTACAGATGGTTGTGTGTGAAAATCCCAGCAGAACAGCAGCTACAGAAATACTAAACCTAGTCTGTCTGGCACCAACAACCATCCCATGTCCAGAGTCACTTAAATCACTTTTTTCCCCAGTCTGATGCTTGGTTTGAATTTCAGCAGATCGTTTTTTCCAAGTCTACATGCCTAAATGCATTTAGTTACTGCCATGTGATTGGCTGCTTAGATACAGTATGTGCGTTAAGAAGTGAGTGCATATACTGTACATACAAGTAACAAGAGGCTTAGGCAATACCATGGTCTGACATGACTCAACTTAAAACCCCTAAAACTAAAATTATGACTAAGGGTGTGACAATTATAAAAATAGCAAAATATCAGCCATATTATTATACTGTATGTACAATAATATATTGCCTTCTTTTTTGCAGCCACAGAGCTTATTTTTTCTCTGATATTTTCATCAGAAAAGCACATTAGGTCCATGTGGATGTATATAGTTATTGATGTTTGGATTAAAGCCATTCAACCATAGTGACCAATCAAACACTCTAATCACTGTAAGAACTCAGTAATAACCTGATGAGGAGCTGTAATTTCCAGCACTGTATCATTCTTTTTTTTCCTTTAAATCACAGACTCTCTGGGGGTCCCTGGACTTAAACACTCATGATGATGATGATGATGATGATGATGATGATGATGGGACAGAATCATAATTTTCAGTTATGGTTGCAGTAAAAAAATATATATTTATGATGTTTGTAGCATAAAAGCCTGTTTCATAAGCATAAAAATGGCAGGTGCAAATGAGAGAAAAGTGGTATTACACCATTGTTTTATTAAACCACTGCAGTAAAAGTTATGCTCTTAATGGGTCTGTCATAAAAATATTTTTGCAGTGAATCTGCAAGTTACATCCTATTAGAATATTTTTTTTTTTGTCATTCGACCACTGATCTTGACCTCATCAACAAAATTTCAACAACAGCAATGAGTGCAAATAATTATAGATAATATATTTTTTTTAAAACACGTTATACACTCCAACTTTCCAGTGACCGGAATCACTTTGACTGACTTCCATATCACACTGTTCATATTCATATATTTGTTCTTTGTTTTCACTTTTTCTTGGAGCCAATCCCATAAACACCCATGAGTGTAAAGTAGAAATACAGAAATATAGGGCACCAGTCCATTTTAGGGCACCATGCTGACACACATTCACACCAGATTAGTCAATCCATCTACATGAGAAATTAATTTATTTATTTTTTTCCTGAGGGGGGTTGGGAAAGAACCACAGAAAGTTTAATCAAATCAAGTGGGCTTTTAGTGTCATTCCTCTAGTGTCATAGCTGTTATATATTGGAACATAACGTCATTTCATTTCTCTATGATCATTGTGCACATATAACAGTACAGTGGTACAGCAGACAAGATGAATTTAAGTACAAATACTCAACAAGTGGAGGACAATAAATGCTTAACATGGCCAGGAAAGCTATAACACAATGGCCACTTCCAATATTGTGCAGTGCAGCAGCAATAAAAATGAGCAGTGGTATTAGGTCAGGTGTTCTATTAGGATTAGGTGTTTGCACACCCAAGGTGAGTATTTTTCAGTACTTCTGTCAAATCGCAAGAGGGTGAAGAATCCATGTGAGGGTTAGGAAGGGTTGTCTGCCATACTGCTGGCTTTATTGTTATTGTATGAGAACTTAGAAGACATGAGACACTGGTGGCTCATCTGTTAAGGCACTTACTGATCAGAAGGTTCAAGCTTTAACACTATTAACACTAAAGCTATTAACCCTCTCTGCTTCATGGCTGAATCTGATTTCTTATCTTTCATAAAGGAATTTCATTGTGCTGTAAAGTCTAAGAGACGAATAAAGGCTTCTTCTTTAAGCTCAAGATGGCAGATGAGGTCCTTGGTAATGTTAGGTAACAATGCTACTCATGCAGCACCCACCGAGCCTAAATGCAACAACAAAATGATGAGCCAAGACAAGTAATCAAAACTGCAGTAGCAACATTGGTAGTGCTAGAATGCCTTGACAGCTCAAGCACAATAGCTTTCGAATTGATGCGCATGTCTAATAGCCTAATAAAAGTCCACTATTGATCACTACCCCACCGATACAGGCTACTTACTGGAATTAATTTATAAACTAATAAACGTGGAACAGTCCATTTCCCCCGCACTGTAATTGAACAACCTGTCTTAGAGGGATTCATTTAAAGCTTTTATGTTATTTTTAACACATCCAACCAGCAGAGAAGAGCTACTTCGATTCAGTAATAAAACCTAACATTAAACTATTACAATTTTCACAGACGCCCAGAAGCATCACATCACACAAGCACACCATTTTAAATAGTGTGTATTAACATTATTGGTGGGAGACACGCAGGATTTGAGAAATGCTGGAAGGCACATGCTTCCTGTACATATTATCTTCATGATATTTCAGTTATTGATGCAGGGTGGCTTGTGAAGACGGTATTTATGAAATATGAACTAGTCAGCAATTAGAATACTAAAGATCACTTGGGAAAAAACAAACTTCAGCTGTGTTAATGCCATACAGTTGTTTTTTTTTTTATTATGGGAATCCCTTGATCATTGGAGGACCCGAAACCAGTCTCAGAAAATGTTTTGTCTGTCTGTCTGTCTGTCTGTCTGTCTGTCTGTATAAATGTCTGGCCAGCCAGATTTTGTCAAACCATCCCGCAAAACTGGCAGGACAGAATTTAATGAAACTTTGCCAGTCCATCTGTATTTGACTAGTTAAGCCTGCACCATAAATGAAGTCAAAATATTGAGTAGAAGTGAAGTTGAAGTTGTAATCTGGCACATGAGCAGTTACAGTATGTGCCAGATTACAAACCACAAGTTATGACAGCGTACAAACTGAAGGGCACGTCTTAAATTGACCACTGGACAGAATTTTATTAAACTTTTGCTGTACTTACATTTCTGCCTGAAGTTTAACCTGTCAAAATGTTCACAAGTGTATAATATAATAATCTAATTTAAAATAAGCTACTAATCACCTACTTGCCCAATGCAGACAAAATCCTGCACCAATAGATATTAATAAAAAAAATCTAAACTGAATATTTTACTGGCATTAGTTAATATTTTCACCACTAAAATAACAGCGCTAAAGTGGTAAAACTCTCTGGAGTCATTTTAAGACTTAATCTTTATCTTTGTCACCTTTTTCAATTTCTCGTCTGTGATTCACTCTCCGATTACCGAACAGCGAGTGTATTTGGCTGACAAAGAAAGAACTACTACTTAGTGTGAACAAGGCGTAAGAAACTCAAAATTACACCTTAAAATTAAACCTTACAAAATGTAATTTCTTTGTATTAATAAGTTAGGCACTGAGTTCTGCCGTACAGAAAGACAGGCAGACATGTACGTGGGCTTCAACCTAGAAAAATAATATCACTGAGTACATCACTTTTAGATTTTTTATTTTTAGCTTTAACCTTTTAACTATTTCTACAAACTCTTTCACGCAACTATCACTTGCAGTGCATTAGAGATGCATACAGTTGACCATTTTGCATAACACATGGGTTAGATGGGTAAATTTCATATAACTGATATCTACAACCCAGTTCATTTGTGTCTAAGCTCATTTACCCAATTGACTTTATTTAAAACAGGTCATGGAGCCAACGATTATGTCTTGTTATTTAAGTCGGTAACAAAGGAGAAATCGGTATAAACAGTTATATAGCTAGATGTCCAATTAATGTTTGGTATTGTTTAGTTTACTGTATATATTTAATGGCTGTATAACTTTGAGTAAATGATTCTAGAAGTACATAGGTTATAATGCTTATTACTCATACTACACTGTCTGGCAAAGAAAAAAAAGTTGCACAGTCTAAGATTTTGTTTGATCACCTTTAGCTTTGCTTACAGCGTGCAATGTGGTGGCAGAGTCACACGTGAAAACGATTGGGTTGAGATGTCTGATAAGCAAGTCAAGATCCTTCATGAGAGATTAAAAGCAAAATTAAACACAGATCCAGCATATGAATCTTATACACCTGCAACATAAACAAGGTAGAAAATCTATTTAAAAAAAAAAATTTCATAAAAGTAAGTTATAACCTTCATTGCAGCAATATATTATATATTGCAGCCCATTCTAATATTAGAGCATAAAGCTGCGGGACTAGGCTACTTTTAGTTTTTTTTTTTCATTATTTTAAATAACTCACACAAACTGTTCAAACAATGAAGGGTTGATTAAACAAAGCGAAGCGCACTCAGTTTAAAGACAATGCTCTTGTGTATTCAGTACATCATTTTAACATGTTGAAACAAATTAGGATAATGTCCTTCTCAGAAGTGATGGATATGGGTAGGCCTGAATGTTCGTATTGACATGACAACGCCGTTAAAGAGCTCTCTTAACAGGCTGCACTCTGAAGTGCACTCCTCCTCAGCGAGTGAACAAGTTTGCGTTGCCTTATTTCGCCCCATGTCCCTCCCCTCGCTCTCTCATTAGGCCTCTTCGGCTGAGGTTGAGGGAGAGGTTTTGTTTGGAGCAGGCCCAAATGCAAACATACAGTTGAAATATAGCCAGACAGCCATCTCTCTCTCTCTCTCTTTCTCTCTCTCTCTCTCTTTCTCTCTCTCTCTCTCTCTCTCTCTCTCTAGTGATTTGTTATGTTGGACTGCCTCTAGTTTTTCCAACCGAGCGCAATGAGCCCTAGCTCCAGTGAAGGAGGCACAGTCGATGCAGACACTTTTATGGACCCTTACAACAAAAACTGTATTGTAGAGAACTCTCTTAGCTACCACTGAATTTCTGGCAGCGCTAAATTTAGCCATGCAGTTCACAGCGTCTTTCCTTGCTGTTTGCAGCATGCACCGCATTCTTCATAATGATACTAAGGTAATACAATTAAATACATTCTTGCACCTGGATGGAAATTTTTTCGCCTTACATGTTTTAACTGTATGTAAGTTATCAAGTTTTAGTGATGAAATGAATATGGGTTGCCTTCTTTTTTTTAATGATAGCCTCCTTTTTCCAAGTTGCATATCTTTATGAACATTCTAACCCAAAGAAAGTGCAGTTTAGTTCAATTACAGGGCAGCTTTCAAAAAGCTTTCATAGAGTCATGACTAGGCGGTCAAAAAATTTAAGGTCAGTGCTTCATGTATTGAGCTGTATTGAGGTGACTTTGGGCAATTTGGGAACGCCACTCAGCCTAACCTGCATGTCTTTGGACTGTGGGAGAAAAACCTCCAGGAGACCATGGAGGTGCAAGGTAACAATACTACAGCATTCACCATGCCACCACACCGCATACTAAACACTACCAACACAACTACATCAAAATGCACAATTCATTGTGAAACTCTGGAGAGCCGAAGTCAAGTGGAGTGAACTGAGGTAAATGAGATTACATATAAGTGTTTGTTTTGCTAACATTACACCAATCCATTGGCAGAGGGTGTGTGTGATAATAAAGGTAAGTTGATAAGACATGCTTGTTTAAACTCCTAACAAGGTGTGACAGACCTTTGTAAGCTATACAGAGCCACTGCATGTATTACCTGTACTTAAGTCAGAACATATTCTCCTCACATTGTCGTATCTGCTTCTGTTCAAGGAAAAACTCAGGTGATTTAGCTGATCAAATCAGTGCATTCAGGACAAAGAGGCATTGCTACTGTACCTGCCCGGCAGTCTTGTCATCTGTCAATTCAGAAAGGCTTTCAGTCGTCTACTACACTGCCTGGACAAGGTCACTGTTTCTGAAGGGTCAAATTATCAGCCTCCATCAAGTAAAGAAAATAATATTGGTAAATCCTGGAAAGATAGATCTGAACTGTCAACTACAGGGATGAAGGGACATCACTTAAATATTTGGCAAACTGCATTGTAAAAAAAGACACACACACACACACAAAGAGAAAATCCCCAGGAGACATCACAGCATTTCCACATCCAAAATCAATTGGAACTCACAGGATTGAGACTAATCAAAACAGACTGTGAAGCAATGAAAAAGGGTAATGTGGTCTGATGAGTCCAGATTGACCCTATTCGAGAGTAATGGCAGGGTAAGAAGGGGTGCACATGAAGCGACGTACCCATCGTGCATAGTGCCCGCTGTACAAGCCTTTGTAGGACGTGTTATGATCTGGGGTTGCTTCACTTGGTCAGGTCTAGGCTCAGCAACATTATTTGGCAGTAACATGAATTCAGCTGACAACCTACATGTACTGAATGGCCAGGTTCTCACATAAGGTTATCCCACCTATCCCGAGGGAATTTGTCTTTATTCATGGCACAGGCATATTCCATGATTCAGTTTGTGAAAGAATGGCTCTGCAAGCATGAGGAATCATTTTCACACATGACTCTGCCACCACATTGTGCGCCGTAAGCAAAGCTAAAGGTGGTCAAACTAAATCTTAGACTGTGCATTTTTTTTTCTTTGCCAGACAGTGTAGTATGAGTAATAAGCATTATAACATATGCAGTCTGTGTGGGTCCATTAAATAGTATTTAAATAGACTTTTCAAGGTTACACTTAAAAAAAAAAAAAGACATTCTGCAAATCGCTGATTATACTCTCAATTATGCAGTGTGCATAATTGGAAAGTTATTTAAAATCCTTTGGTGCTTTAACCATCAGCTGCTTTTACAGTGACTATAGTGTTGCAATGCATTTTTTGGGGGAAAAAAGAGACACAGAGTCAGCCAAAAAAAAATGTGTACACACTTCAACAGTTGTTATGTATGCCTTTTTTTAAACCTTAAATTGTTTCCTCAGCAATTGCACCACTGTTGATGCGACTGTAATCATGTGATCATCAGAAAAAATATCAGGATGACGGCGGAATCACACCAACATTCTATGTAGTTATTCTTAACCTGAAGACATAAACATGCCAGTGAAGAGCACTATAAGGAGAGAGATAAATGAAGGGTTACAAAAGCCCTGAGTATACACTGGGCCCAAATTTGTCTGAGGATAGGGGTCCAGTGCACTGACATGTCGGTGACACCATCATTCTTACCTCCTGACACCAAAACAAAAAATGATACAGCACGAGACTCCTACTCCAAATGAAATAAAGTTACATTGTATCCTCCAATACGGGGGGGGGGGGGATGACATTTGTTTTGCTAAATTATCTTGTAATAAAATTGTCATGACTATATCACTGTTATTTTTATTACATTATTACAAATGTTGTATATGTCTTGTTCATATATGCGGAAAATAGATAGATAGATAGATAGATAGATAGATAGATAGATAGATAGATAGATCACTTTTTTAATCACGAAGGAAAATTTTAACATTACATTACAACATTACAGCACCCATTTCACACATTATGCAATAAATTTACAAGCAACATATTAATATATAAAATATTAAAAATAAAAAAATCTCATTTAAATTAAAATAAAAAAAATCAATAAATGATTCATGTATCAGCGTATTTGAATTAGGAGCAGAATTTCCACTCAAATAAATCATGTAAGTTGAATAACAATAAATAATGGTATAATAATAAACAATAAATAATAAAACAATAAATAATGGCAAAAAAATGTATATGTTTATGTTGAACTCATGAAATAGAATTAGTTACAATTACAAACCTAACTAAAATAGACATAATATCAATATGTAAATACTATATGAGATAAGAATATTTTATAGCATACATAGCATTTTATAGTGTATAAAAAACTTACATTCAAATGAGGGGGGGGGGGGAGTGATTGATGGTGATTTATTTTTTATTATTCCATTATACTGCTACTGCAAGAAATGTATTACAAAATGTAACTTACCTTTAAATGGCTTATTTTTTATTTATAATACTTGCTTCAACTGCTTGAATCACAAAACTGAGTGCTAGAAAAGGAGTAAAATATTAAATATAGTCAGTGAAATGGTATAAATATGTAAGCTGAAACAAGTCACTGAGGATGAAAGTAAAGACCTAAATCAAAAAAGTGCACACAGTGCCAACAAATGGTTTTTAAACCTGCTCAAGTTCAATAAAATTAATTTAAATCCATCATTCTATAAACAATACTCCATGATGACAAAGTAAAAACAGGAGCCTGGACTGTTCGTTAATGCATAAATAAATAAGTGAAAAATTAAATTAATTAAAAATACCTCATTTACTGTACATGAGTATTCAGACCCTTTGTTATTACACTTGCCGCTGAGCTCTGGCACATCCTACTCCTATTCATGGTCTTGTAGATGAAAAGACACGTACCTGTCTAAAGGTCTCACAGTAAATGGTGCCTGTCAGACTGAAAACTCAATTCAGGTTTATTTATATAGTCAAACAAAGCCATGAAGTCAAGAGGCTTATCTGTAGACCTGAGAGACAGGATTGTGTCAAGACACAGATCTGGGGAACGATACACGAAAAAGTCTGCAGCGTTGATAGTGCGCAAGAGCACAGGAGCCTCCATCCTTTTCAAATGGAAGAGATTTGGAATAATCAACAGTCTTCCTAGATCTGGCCGCCCAGCCAAACTGAGTTATTAGGGACAAGGGGCCAAGAATGATTGTGCCAAGAAGAATGGACAAAACTTCCAGAAGAAAGGTGCGTTAAGCATGTAGCATCAGTCACAAGCTGAATAATAGTTGAGTCTGTCATTGCTGCCAAAAGTGCTTTAACCAGGGATTAATGATGTGTCTGATTTACGCAAATGGGATATTTCAGATAAAACGCTCCAAACACCTGGTTTTATTTTGTCATTGTAGAGCATAGTGTGTAGAATGATGAGGAAAATGGATTTAAAAAAACACAGTTTACCAAACATAACAGGCTATTAGTCAGTTTTAACACACAAAAAAGTAAGTCACGTTTCTTTAGAGCATGATATAAATTTCCGGTGGTGTATAAAATGTTAGTGAAGGGTTTTTTTTATTATTATTTGAATTTCAAGAAAACAGTGGAAAAAATTAAAAAGTGCAACCAACGTTATTGTGTGCAGAAGGACACACACACGCTCACACACCTGCGCATGTATGCGTTTCGTTCCTCTGCGCGCAGAAAGCTAAAGCTAAATATGCCAGCGATTAGAGCACAGATAAATAGCTCCTGCGTTCAGCACAATTTATTGGCATTAATTATTTAGCTGCCACAGCCGGACATTATGCAGTTCACACACTTAATAAGTGTGGATCGTGAGCGGGTCAGAGAGTGATTAGTGCCGTTGTGCAGCGAGGCTATGGGAGAACATTTATTCCTCTGTAATTACTTAAGATGATTGAGCGCACACATTAGGCACTCGGCAGAAGGAGGCTTCCTGAGACGCAGGCTCTTGTTAAAATTAAGAAAATGAGAAACAATTTAACCTGCCATTCATGCTATGTATCCCCATTAGTAAGATGAAGATACGCTATAATCACATCCATTCCTTAGACTTGACGTGTCTGGGGGTTTCGGCTGACATTCCTCTGTTCATCTCTACTTGAACGTTTACATTTATTTATTTATTTATTTATTTATTAACAGAGAAAATTATTAACTCATTTAAGAAAGGAATGTTCTGTTAAATATATATATATATTTTTAATTAAATAAAGTATTTTTAAAAAGCATTATGTGTTCAGTTACAGCTTATAAGCCACAGTTTCTTTAGAGCAGGGATAAACACTCAACCTCAAAGGTATCCCATCACACACTGGTTATTCATATACACGCCATATAACAGATAGACAGAGAAGGAACTACACCCTGGGTAGGACACCAGTCCATCACAGAGCATGTTTTAGATCGTGGGAAGTAACCAAATAACCCGGAGGATGCAGGGAGAAAAAATCAGCAAAGTAACCCGAGCTCAAGATCAAACCTGGGTCTTCGGCAGGTTATGGTACCATCTCCTTCAGTAATCTTTTCTAATTCAATTCAATTTTATTTATATAGCGCGTTTAAAAAGGTTGAGTGTTGCAAAGCAGCTCACAAAAACAAAATGATTGAAATGAGTATGGAATGTGAGAAAATATGCATGAATCCAAATGATCAGATTGTCCTTGATAAGCAAGCGACTGTGGCAAGAAAAAAACCTCCGGACATGGCAATAAGAAAAAACCAAGAGAGGAATCAGACTCAACACAGAACCCATCCTCATTTGTGTGATGATAGATAGCAGGGATTGATCTGCCGTTATAATGTTTGTTAAGTACACTTAAACATATGTAAAAGTAGGCAGCAATTAATACAAGGGGTGGCACAGTTATGAGAATAAAAACTACCTTGATTTTTCTGTCTAATCCATTAAGGTAGAAAGTTTTCTCAGTACGCCGGAGCCATGATCGGACAGCCTGCATCACGTCTGACATGCTGGCCACCAAGGAATTCCTTTGTTGGCCCAACCATGTGAAAACGGCTTGGAGTGAGGTCAGGACTACATGACTATACAAGGGATATGGCAATAACTCCCAGTCAGGTTCCTATAATGTGCAAATGGTGTTTGTGTATGACTGTGTGTACAGTTTCCACAGACAGATGCGTCTCTTTGGCAAACTTGCGACAAGTTATACATCAGTTTTCAAGGATCAGGTGTTCCAGTTACCGAATGTTCACTGGAACGATTGCAGTTGGCTCCGTCCACAGTGGGATTTCACTGATCTACGGCCTTCTATAAACCTTTATAGGGCATCATTGAAGGAGTTGGAAATTAAATTTTTTTCCAGCCTTTTTTTATTTCTTTTTTTGATGTTTAATTGTTGTCATTTTTACGGTACAAATCAAGGTTTTGATATACAAGTTAACACTTGTATCCCTTAACTAGGCAAAGAAACACATTTGGTGATTTTGGGGATTTGTATATATACATATATATATATATATAATATCAGCAAAAAAAGAAACGTCCTCTGACTTTCAACTGTTTTTACTTTCAGTAAACTTAATGTGTAAATATTTGTATGA